>JAQQZT010000009.1:19402005-19413310 GCA_030068275.1 Clarias platycephalus | reverse complement strand
GCGGGCTGGGGCGGGCCAAATAATTTCATAAAAGCGGGACCCACGGGTTGGAAAAATACCCGACCCGCGCATCACTAATATATATACAAAATAAAGAAAAAACATTTAGCTGTAAAAAAAAATGTATTTTACATTATATACAAATAATAAAATAATAAAATTCAACCATTTTTTAAAGGTCCATGGTGTGCAAAATGTGCAAATGTGCCATATGTAATGTGTGATGTACATCGTGGTGTCAGAGTGTTACGTCCTATGTGGAGTTCTGGTTGAGAGTTCATATAGCCTGCAGGAAGAAGCTCATCCTCAGTCTGTGTTAGCCTTCAAGGAGCGGAAGCGCTATCCTGACTGCAAGAGAGAACAGTGCATTGTTGGGGTGACTAAGGTCCTTCACGATCTTCCTGGTCTTGGTCCAGCACCGGTTGCTGTAGATTGGGTGCAGGTCAGGGAGCCCGGTGTGGATGATGCACTCAGCTGATCACACCACCCTCTGTAGAGCTTGTCTGTCCTGCATGGTGCTGTTCCAGGATGTTCTCTATGGTGGAGGAGTAAAAGTTCCTAAGTACCTTAGAGGGCAGTCTGAAGTCTCTCAAGTGTCTGAGGTGGTAGAGACGGTCCCGGGCCTTTTTCACCGCAGTGTTGATGTGACAAAACCATGACAGGTCCTGCGTGTTGTGAACACAGACGTTTTGGAAGCTATCCAGTCTCTCCATTCGGCTTTTGTTGATCATGAGGATCTGGTAGTTCCTCTCCTGCTTTGTACTAAAGTCCACTATAAGCTCCTTTGTCTTGCTGATGTTCAGGATGAGGTTTTTCCTCTGGTACCAGTTTTCCAGATTTCTAATCTCCTCCAGGTAGTCCCTCTTGTCGTTGTCAGAGATCAGGCCCACTACAACGGTGTCGTCAGCAAACTTGATGATAGTGGTGAAGTTGGTAGTGGCTAAGCAGTCATACATGTACAATGAGTACAGCAGGGGGCTCAGAACACAACCCTGGGGGGCTCCAGTGTTGAGGGTGAGTGAGGCTGAGACATTTCTGCCCATCCTTACTGCCTGTGGTCCACTGACATAGAGATGGACTGAGCCCCAGGTGCTCCAGCTTGGTGGTGAGTTTAGTTTATTACTCATAACTTCCCTTCTACTCAACATTTTGATTGAATTTATGCCGCAAGTTTAACTTCAGGGAAATAACTAAGGACTGGCAAAGTTTCATTAAATTCTGGACAGACATACAGACAGAAATTCTCCAATATATGAAACATAAAGATATCATTGAAAGGGCGGGTTCTGACCAATATACTGTACAGACAAAACCTTTCTTTTATTTATACAGATGATCTATGTGTGTGTGTTAGTGTAAGAACGAGTCCAATGTAAGTTTATTTTCTTTATTGATTTTATACAATATAAACATTCTGGCACAATAGAAAGTCTTTGGCACAACCAGTTTTGTACAAGATCTTCCATGCTCAAATGTTCCAATTATTTTTTTAATATAGTCTCTTAGAATATATACTGAAAAATACAATTTGTAAGGAATATAATGGACATAATTTGTTCAACTGAGTGTATAACCATTTTTACTTTCATTAAACAACCAGATACATCCTATAAAAATACAAACAGTAATAGATCAAAATCTTTACTTTTAAATTAATTTTTGATAATGTAAATTAAAAGCATAAAACATTAATATATGAACAGTTTTGATAGTTGGACTATTACAATTTTCATGTCCCATATCTCACAACAGCTCTTCATCCAAACAGAAACATATAAACTAAGTTCTCATGTATTTTTCTTTAGTATTTAGTTGACATTCTGAAAGACGGATGGCATTCAAAGTTCAATTTGCTACCTTGCAGAGCCATGGAAGCCATATTAGTTGAACAAAACATGAAGAACAGTTTTGAAAAAGAAAGAACTTACATTTGACTTAGAATCAGGTGTACAATTTAATCTCAGTGTTTCATGACAGCACCTGAAATCTCGCTCAGGAAGAACTTTAAGTCCTGTGATCCTCAGGGTTTGGCACTTTGAGACAGCTGAAAGTTTGAAAAGCATTCTCCAGATCTGCCTGAGGAGCAGACAGGCTGAGAACTAGCAGCAGGAAGTAATAAAGCCATCTAGTACCATTGACTTGTTTGCCAAATTAGGATATATTATCACTTAAAATTCCCCCCACAGACTTTATTCAATTATTTCAATTGGCCATTTTACAGAGAGACTATGGAAACACCATTTGTCCTTCTTTAAGATAAAGGACGTTTAATTACTTCCATTAATTAAGCTCGTCCTTGAGGATTTTCCACCCACATTGTTAACGTTGCTGTCGGAATGTTTCTTTTTTTCGTTAAAGTTTTGACTGTTAGTATATACGTCATATACTTTGAGTAAGTTGTGGCCTTGGGTCCCTTTTAATAAAGGAGCAGATATCAGATGTGTTCTCGTTCATTTTGAGTATTTTAGTATTTCTTTATATGTACTCACTCATTCCCTCATGATCTATACCGCTTTATCCTTGTATTCAGGGTCGCGGGGGCCCTGGAGCCTATCCCAGGAGACTTAGGGCACAAGGTGGGGTCAACCCTGGACAGGGTGCCAGTCCATCACAGGGCACACACACATTCACACAGTCACACACTACGGGCAATTTTGGGAACACCAATTAGCCTAATCTGCAGGGGAGAACATGCAATCTCCATGCACACAGAGACGGGAATCGAGCCTGGCCGGGAATCAAACACAAACTCTGGAGGTGCAAGGCGACAGTGCTAACCACTACACCACTTCCCTCAAAGTTCACTTGTGCTTTTCTACTCACCCTGGTCTATTGTGTCAAGCGCTCTCCACTTATTTGTACGCTATAATTTAAACTCTAGAGACTGTTGTACATAAAAACACCCTGGGGTAAACAATTCCTCGAATACTCTAACCATCTCGTTGAGCACCAACGGCTATGCCACAATCAAAGTCACTGAGATCACTTATTACATCATTTTGATGTTTGACGTGAACATGAACTCAAGCTCGTACTTGAATGTGCAGGTGGCAAGTATGATAAGGTGATAATTATGAGCGATGATGATGATGATGATGACAATCGCTCATGCCTATGTTTGTGACAGACAGTATCACAGCTCTAATGTGTTATCCAGATTCTCAAAAACAAGACAGAAGATCGAGTAGCCTACTACAGATTTAACTACCATTTAACACTGGCATTCTCACAACAGCTCCATCACAACTTAGCCTTTCATTTACTGGAGGGTTGCATACAATCTACCAAGCTAAACAGCTTGGTGCTATACAAATATTTAAGCCTTTCCCTCTTTTGTCCCTCCTATAGTTGGAGATTTTATGCAAATGAAATATTTATGGTGTAAATTCTCTCCCAGGCCTGAGGTTGAATGGTAAAAAAAAACAAGCCATTTCAAGTTCAAAAGACAATGAATGCAAAAGCCAAATATTAAAAGTGGAGCCAAAATGTCAGTCCAGCTAAGCCTAACTAAAGCTCGGCATGGTGGGGAGCCAACTGGCTCCTCGAAAAGAGGGAATTTTTGTCATTATTGCCTGAGTGACGTGAAAAGAATATGTGAATCAGTGCCTGACAGTGTCTGAATAGGGATGGGATCTTGCCATTGTGCACAGGCACCCTCAGCAGCAGAAAGAGCAGCGGAAGGCTGTGGAAATAGAGCCACGTTCGTGCTTAAATGATTGTTTGACTTTCCCATGGTCCCCAAGCTCCCCTTCGTCTAATGAAGAGAGACAGTGTGACAGGCAGGAGAGAGGCTGGGACTCCCAGACCCTGCACTGCAGACGCTCGCCTAAATTTAGCCCTCCTCATCCAGCTGTCTCCACAGGTGGAACAGGCTCCTGAGCACCTCCACACAGCACATCATGCCACTTCAAAACATGAGCCTTCCTCAAAATTAGACACGCCAAATAACACACCCGACTGGGGCTGGCAGACTTGCTGCTGTCTCATTTTTATTTTTATTTAAAAATGTAATAAAAAAAAAAAAAAAAGTTTAATAAAATACACAAAATCTGCTCTTATGAGTGGCATGCAGGGCTGCGTTATAGATTTTAGCATGCTGTCTGTATTAATCCATGAAGGCAGACATAATTATTCAGAGACACTGGTGTACAAGTAAATGAACACACTTGATTAATGTGACTGTGTCTCCATCTGCCTGTAGCACAACAGAACTGCTTTCTGCCACACAGTATGAGAACAGAAAGGCCAATTCTTTTGCCTTTTCCTATTCACTGAAGACATCTGGATTTGAGGTCGAGATACAGCAAATATGAGAGCACAGATCAGAATTCCCTTTTATTTCTGTCATTTATTGCATATACTGTAGATGTGTTAAACAACCTGGAACATGGCACCTTTTGGTAAGCAAAATTAATGAGACAGAAACTCTAACATGATGGCATAGTTGTTGGCATAGCACTGAGGCGTTGCACCTCCACTGTTGTACTCTGGTTTAATCCAACAGTCCAAAGACATGCAAATGGTGCATCCATCATTGGTGCTTCCAAATTCCTTGTAGTATGTGAGTACGTGTGCTTGTGTGCCCTGTGATGGACTGGCCCATTACCTAGTGCCCCAAGTCGCCTCGATAATCCTCCCGTAAGCAGTATTTAGAGCAAGTAAAAGTGACATACTGTAGTCATACAGGAAATTGAAGTAAATAGTACTTAATATTTGGATTAATATCCATCCACTGACATCACCAAACTATTGCATTCTTCTTTTGTCATGCTTTTCCATGCATGTATCATCAGCTTCTTTCAGCCGTTGTTTGTTTTGGTGGGTTTCTCCTGTCGGTCTTTTCTCCTGGACGTGAAATGCATGCTCAATTGGACTTGTCTGGTCTGGTGATTGACTTGTCTAGTCTAAAACCTTCCACTTTATTCCTCCCAATTACACTGGATGTATTTCTCTGCTGCTACCATCATGAGTTACATCATAAATAAAGATAAGTGAGCCTGTTCGAGAAGTAGCCATGCAAGTCCTAGTCTACCTTCACTGTGGTCGACTGATGAGCTTGTGTGTTTTGGATCATGAGCAGATTCCTTCTTTATTCCCATTTTGGTAGAGGTTATTTTTTTAATGAGAAATTTTGTGGCTTATATCTGTATATTTTTGAAAATTCCAATCAGTCCATCTGATTTTTACTGCTGATCTGCATCTTGTGGCATCTACATGTCTAATCACTAAGTCTTTTCTGAATGGTGGATTGCGCTGCTGTTACCTCTGCCTCATGCCAGTTGCTGGTGATTTCAGTGGAGAGTCAGTTTTGGGGGTTTTCTTTCAGCTCTCACAATAGTCCTGTCTTGAATAGCTGTTTTTCTTGATTGATCCCTTTTGATGTCTAATTTTAAGTACACCAATGGTTTCTTTCTTTTTATTACATTATATATTGTTATACTGGTTATACCCAATGCTTAGGCATTAATTGATTAATTTCACCTCTTACTGTATCTCAGTTTCAAAGTGGCTTGTCTGTCTCTCATATACAGCTCTCTGGTGTACATATTGGTTTATCCCTTCAACAAATACAGTCTTCTACAGCGCTCAAACCATTCAGATCTATTTCACATTTAAACAGTTAATCTAAAAGGGTACACATAGTCAACAAGAAACACCTGTCAGTCACATGTTGCAATATTTAAATGTATTAAAAAACAGGTACATTCAAGCAAAACGTGTCATGTTTTAAGTCGTTTATCACATCTGGACACAAATATCAAGAAATTAAAGATAAAATTTGGATCAACTGCTTCATACTTATTTTAGTGTCAAACGTAGATGTCTTCAGTATAGCAAAACAATGAGGAAAAACAATGCAACTGACCATGCTGTTCCAATACTTTTGGAGGAGAGCACGCAGGTTACATTTTATGCTCCTTTGGGATGTATTACGTTGTTCTAAAATGAATAATTCTAAAAAAAATTATCTCATACAGATTTTATGAAGTGGCAGCATGGTAGAATAATATCAGTACTGTAGCATCTGTGTATTAACAACTTGTTACAGTATGTGTATATACTGTAGTTCTCTGTAACAGTTCTCTATATACAGAACTTGTTACAGTATGTGTATATACTGTAGTTCTCTGTAACAGTATATATATATATATATATATATATATTGTAATCACTGTTACAGATGAAAATTATGAATGTATTTAAACCCAGACGTTTGTAACCCAAGTAAAATACAAGATGTGCAAATTTTTATTCAAGTCCTAATTAAAGTAAAACTGTTTCTGGCTGAGACAGCAGCAGCAGTGTCTGAGATAGTGGAGACAAATGAGCACGTCTGGCCGAATTCATCACACATCTGTTTTAAACGCTTTAAATAAAGCAGGGTAATAATGAGCTGCAAATTATGCAAGCCAAAACTAGTTAGGATTTCAGAATTCCACAGCTCCACATTAAACTTGTGGAAAGATGTGCAGGTAAATCGTTAGCTAGCTGAGTGAAAAAAAGCTAAAGAAGCTAGCCAGATCCTTTGATGTTTTACACTAAAAACGCTCACTAAATGTTTTATACTATATGTTCCCTAGCGGTTGCATATTGTGTTAAATACTTTAGTGGTACTACAAATTTCAGGATATGAGGAAATATCTTTGCTAGATAGCTAGCAGTATAGCTAACAATATGTACTCTAGGATTACCATAAGCTACATACTGTAGCGTAGCTGGGGACAATGGCAGCTCAAGTGTAGGTTTCTCTCCTACCAGGCGGAAGGCCTGGGTTTGATCCCCCCCCCCACTACCCAAACCCCAGCCACTGAATGCAGTGCCACTCCCAAGCCAGGATAAAATGGGAAGGGTATCCGGCATAAAACCTGTACTAAGTTGTTGTGTGGCGACCCCTCGACAGGAGCAGCCGAAATACTAACAACAACCATAAGCTACATAGCTAGCTAATGAAACTAACAAGCTTCTGCAACAGAACGCTATCATTTCTTTATCCAAATAATAATGCATTCCTTTATATATTGTTGATAATGGAGGCAGTTACTCAGTAAATGCTCACTTGGTTAGTTAACATAAGTGTTAATCATTATTTCAGATTGATTCAGAAGACTAGAGGAAATACTGTATAAAAACTTCTTTTTTTCCCAGATGACCTATTTAATCTTGTTTGAGTAACCGTCGTGAGTACTACATTTATTTTTGCTCAAGTGAATATTATGAGAGGCATATGAGTCAAACCAGGACCTTTGATGGTGCAGAATAACAGAACTGAGAGTAAAAACTACACTTATTTCTCTGTATAACCCCCTGCTACACTAATGCACTTATGTTTCACTGGTGCTTGCATACCAGAAACACTAGCCTCCCAGGAACTCCAAACATAATGTCTAGGAGTGAGGTCAGGGCTGTGTGGCAATAACTCCTAGCTGTGTTCATATAATGCATAAGTGGTGTTTGTGAATAATTGACTGTACAGTTCCCACAGACAGGTGTGTCTCTTCCACAAACTGAAGAAAGGTTATTCATAAACTTTCAAGGATCAGTCATTCCACTCAAGTGTTCATGGAACAACTGCAGCAAGTTTTCTATAGCATTCTTTAAAATGTTTGCATCTTTAAAAAATTTTTACGACAGCTAAGAGTCTCTTTACGTACTGCGCTTGAAGTTTTCTGTAAATGTCATTTGGTTTTACACTTTATGAGAAATTTCTGATTTGACTTGACAGTCCTTTGTACTACACTAGCTGTTTTACTTATGTCTGTGTTTTGTACTCACTTCACCTCCTAGATAGAAACATATCATAAACCACTGCGCACTGATTTACTGCGACAAGACACAAGTGGACAATAAAAAGATATTTAGTATGATTTACAACTACTTGGTGCATGCTTGAGCATTGTCCATGTGACTGGCATATTTTTATGACAAACAAAGCACTGGCACATCTGTTGCATTTAAATGAATTTGGCAGGAGAACATGTTGGCAAGGACATCTAGAAAGCCTGAAATCATTAAATGAGCTCCAGTGACACATAATTACACCCAAGACGGAGTTCATTTAATAATCGCAGAAGATTCATGGACATTTTATACAGGGAATATTAAAAGAACAATAAATGGCAAAACCTTACTTGGCATTAATGTCATTATACTGTAGATAAATACAAATGATTGCAACAAAAAGCATACTCGTTTAGGTTTCTAAAACCAGAAATACTTTGAGCTTGGTAATAAAAGCCAGTCACACATTACTAATAATTCAAATTCTTCAGCTTGTATTAAGTTTGCACAATGCAATTTTAGTCGGCACATTAAATATTTTATTATATACCACTGTTTTAAGGGGATTGTAGGAAAGGGATTGCGAGTGCTTCGAGATGTGACAGCAAGCTTAAATTTCATGGTGTAAATACACGGATAAGCAAATATGCTATGCATTTGTGAAGTATGATTTGTACACAGGTGACAGTAATAGAAAGGGTTATTAATATTGCAAAGAGGCGACAAGGCGAATAACACAAAGCACTTGTGTGTGTTGACATTCAGGTTGTTACAAAAATGGAGCATTAGGCAATACTGCACATAGCACACAGCCCTAGCATAGTAAATGTGTAATGTACAGTACAGGTATGTGGTTAAAGTCAGATATATGACTCAATCATTGACTGATTGGTTTTTTTTTTTTTGTATGATTAGGGACTATTCCTATTATTTTTGTTTAAAGTCAACGAATATTTTGTATAGAAAAATATACACCCGGTCACCAAAATTAACAGGTTATCTATTATTTATCAATTGATTATTAATTATATACCAATAAGCTGGTGAGACTCTCCTGGGCACCACAGGCTCACACGTGCCCGCGGGGACAGAAGGCCAGTCTGTCCGGTCCGATCCCATGGAAAAAGCACCACGATAGAAAGGCACCAGAACATGGGACCCCGCAGGCAAAGAGCCAATGGCTGCTGACTCTGCATCCAAACTCTGCAGGTCCCAATCTGTTCAAGCACTCATGGGCCAATCAAGTCTGATCTATGGAGACCATACTTCCATGGATTCTATTCTTAGCAACCTATAGCATCCACTGCCAATGTCCTGGTGCCAGACACCACAGCACACCATTTACATTTAGGCGTTTGGCAGACCGACTATCCAGAGCGACTATCATTTTTATCTCATTGTACATCTGAGCAGTTGAGGGTTAAGGGCCTTACTCAAGGGCCAAACAAGGGCAACTTGGTGGTTGTGGGGTTTGAACCTGGGATCTTCCGAACCGTAGTCCAATGCCTTAACCCCTGGCCCCTGGATTTGTTGGATTTACCACAAAACTTGGCCAGCAAAAATGAATGAATGAATATCCCACACAAACTTTTTTTCTCAGTGCCACAACACTTCTTATTCACACCACTAGATGGCAATGTGGTCATAACAATACTGTAGTTGTATTGTTCATGTACTAGAACATTAATATTAATTACCTTGCCTGCTATAAACATTACAAATGTTTCATTATTATATGGCATGTTATTATTTGGTGTATTGAATGAACAGTCTGTGAGCATTGCATCATGCGCATTGTATTCGAAATGGAAATAAAATTGAACTGATCATATTGCTTCTAAACTGGTGTAATTTTTACTGATTATAACACTGAATCAAAAGCATAAATGTCAGATAAATGACTTTTGATATAAACCCTCAATATCATATTCAGTATTAATATCACTGAATGTTCTGTAAAGCTCTGCAATTATCATCTATCACACTCTATTCTGTTTAATCACCCAACTGTACTATAGCACTCTTCTTTTCAGAATGATGCTCAGGCCATTGTCATCATCTCATCCTTTTTTCATTAGACATAGAAGCTGCAAATTCATTCAAAAAGTCTTTAGAAAGTTAGCATTCAATAAAGTTTTTAAGCATAAAGCGTACAGGTGAGTTAGAGTATCCAAAAGACTGAATCTGGATAATCTATTACTTGAAAGAAAACCAAGAATTGATTAAAAAGCATTAAATTTGGCTTCTGAAATGTATACCGTTATAATTTGATTGTAATTTGAATAAATGTCAGATACGTAAGGCAATGAAATTGGAAAGCACGCAAAGTGACTTTTTTTTCCCAGCAACATTTGGCGATTTAAATGAACGATTTTAGATATTCATAGACTTGTTTTTTGTCAACATCGGGGAGAGTCATATATTCTGAAAAAAAAAAAATTATTATTATTATTTTTTTGCAATCTGTCAAGACAATTCATGGCTTTTGCACTTTTCTTAATGCAAGCTCTTTTGCAAAGAGAATTTCTCGTTTCTCAGGTCAGAATCAATAACAAACTCAATTGCAGAAAGATCTTGGCTCGGGTTACATGCAGGGCAAGTTGTCTGTGGTTTTTCAATTATTAAATGAATTGCAGTCTGTGTCAAATTGTAATTCCATCGTGTACAAATGGTCTGGTCAGTTCCATCTTGACCTGTAACTACATTTGCTTATTACAGACAAATATTAGACTCATGCCTATGTCTATTTCCAGGACAGAATGGACATCCATAGTTAAGTTCAGGTGAGCAGAATGTCAATAAATAGAATCATTAGGAATAGAAATGTCTTAGTTCAGAAGATGCTGAAACCTTACTTCATGCTTTCGTACTGTAAGATCATAACATACTGTAGCTTTCTATACACTAAAAAGATACTGGAGTGCAATTTACTCAAGAAAAGCATGGTAACAATTTCCATACATAATATTTTAGTTAAAATAACTAAGCATAGTTTAAGTGACGTTTACATGACACAAAGGATTATTCTCATTAAAAATGCAATTAAGTCTAAGCTGGAATTTCCTTTTTTATACTATACAAGTAAATTTAAACTGGAGTCAAATTTCATGTAAAAAAGTAAATTAAAACACTCGGGTTAGAGCGCAGGGTCAGCCATGATACAGCACCCCTGGAGCAGGGTGCGGGCGTGGCTCAAGGGCCCAACAGTGGCAACCTGAGGAGCTGGGGATCGAACCACCGATCTTCCATTCAGTAACTCTGTGCCTTAGCCCACTGAGCCACCACATCACACCACAAAAATACACATCAAACAAAAGTTATTATTACTGCTTAATAACCACTAATACATTACGGTTCCATATAGAGGGAGCACTCTAATAGAAAAAAATGTGTTTACATCAGTTTTCAGAAAGTCTGAACAGGACACCAGACAATGACTTAATTGACTTAAGGCACACACACACACACACACACACACACACACACACACACACACACACACACACACACACACACACACACACAC
>JAQQZT010000009.1:19387370-19397586 GCA_030068275.1 Clarias platycephalus | reverse complement strand
TCAACTGTTATTATGTTACTGGTGGTTTCCGTCGCTTGCTTGCCTTATCATTAGTGTGCGAGTGTGATGTGAAAGCCACATGTGTCTGGTGATAATTAGTTTGCAGTTGCATGAACTTTCCAGCTGCATATTACTGAACTGACAGGGATGTTTATGGTATTTTGTTATTGCTCTGGAACTTTTTTCCATTCAACTATTGTTTAATGATGTTGTCCCTGAGAAGGAAACTCCTTAAATTTTACCATGATTGCTACTTGTTCCATGAAATCTTATACCTTGTGCCAAATGCCTCTCAGCATATATATATATATAATGTTTATAATTTTATAATTTTTTTATTATATATAACAAAAATAACAAAACCATAATGTGTGCATGATTTGTCCTAGGTATGCGTTTGATAGCCATTTGCTGTTTTGTGTATTAACCAAGAGAATAAATTAAAAGGCATAAAAAATAGCATTTTGAAATTTTATGCTTATTGCCAAGAACTGATGAATGTGATGGTGGACAATATGTTCTCTCTAGTGGGAATAAGAGTGATAAAAGAAATGACACGAATCCTCCAGTGTGCAAAAGTTACTGCAGCACACAGCACGCATTGCATATGTGCATTTTCAGACACAATCTCTTTTCCAGCAGGAACGATTCACAGGGATCAACCCTGCAGTTTGCGAGCACACAGGAACAGCACACAATCTTGCCTGAAATCCTATAAAAGAACAGAATGCAAGCCTGCTCTACAGCTAAGAACCACCACTGCCTTTATCAGATACCTTCACATTCAGTTATTTGCTTCAGGATGATGAGAGACAACAGGGAACTCTAATAGCTTCAGAAGAACATTCTGCCAAAAATGCACTATCCAGCCATTCCTCGGGGAAAATATAGTAGCTAATACAACAACACCATTACGTAGCTCTGTTTCTTAGAAATTATACAACAGTTAGTTCTGACCAATTAATCTAATTAAATGAGAAGCTGTCCATGAGTAGTGATAATCAGCCCCAGGATGTTTAACTACAGTATCTGTATCATTAGTATCCACATCACAGGTATTCTAACAATCTCTAATTATATAGTGCTGGTTCTCACTCACAGGAGGGTTTGAACAGCTTTTTCTTCCCTTAATAAATGATTTAGAAGGTTATCTTTGTGTAATATCAAAATTAGTTAGATGATTTAAATCAGTGTTACTAATATTTACATAGACTATAATGCACAATAATATTCTCACCTTTAAAGTTTAATTTACTAATACAGTATATGCATCCATCTACTGTATTATTCATCTATAACAGCTTATATTTATTTACAGATATTTTTGCACTAACATACTATTTCCATTTATTATCATTACATAAATTAAACAGTTTTATTTAATTGTATGTTATTAAATTGTTTCATTTGCACTGATTTTTAGGTACTACTCTGCCTGCCTTAAATTGCCCCCCTGGGGATAAATAAAGTGTTTTGTATTGAACTGCATTGAATTATTAAGTGTGACAAATATACAAAAACTAAAGAAATAAATCAAATACTTTTTCAGTCACCCGTATACTGTATGTGAAAGTACTGTAGGTCTGTACAGCCCACGGTACTGGAAAGAGTGGAGAGCAGATGCCTTTTAAAACCATTCACAGAAGCACTTTCAACAAGAAAACAATTTTAAACAACACTGCTTAGTACTTGCCATTACTTAGTAATTGCTTCTAAATGGTCCTAGTTTACTTTATTTATAGCTAACATGAGCTACAAAGCTAACTAGCTTCTAACACATGTCCTAATCCTAAATCCCACTCTAACCCCTGATCAAGGGCACTATTTGTTTTGTAGATCAAGGAATTATACAGTGTAAGCTTCCGTAGTAGTTTTTCCATTTAACACTATTTGAGATTCAACCCTCAAACCCCTGAAGCTAGCTGACATTGTAAAACATAATAAATGGAAATATAAAGCTAATCTTGTTGGTTTCTCAGGGCTGTCCATCACCAACATGGTTTATTTTCCTCTCATTTTTTCTACATAGCATTTAAAACTACTTACAGCCCTGTTAATAAGCCCACCAGTTATGTAAGGATATCAAACAAATCATAATCAAACAAATCATAATCTGCTGATGATAAATGGTGTTTGTGGAACAGTTGTATATAAAAGCAATATCACACTTGCGGCCGTGCTGTTATGACGAACATCAGCGTGGCTGTGATCAGCACTAAGACGGCATCCATCACAGCAATGCTGATGTTCAGCACAACAGCACTCAGTCATGTGGTCGTGCTTAAATAATATTCAATAAAACTGCACTAAATTTTCATGACAAACACACTACAGTAGAACTAAAACTGTTTGTACCAACATTCCAATAATACAATAAAGTTGTAAATAATGTACTGCACAGAGAGCGATTAAAACCAAAATCCAATTGGTGCATTTGGTTCTATTGATTCCTGCAAGGAAGATTAATATAATATTAAATGTCCATTATGCAGAATTCTCCATAACGAGTATTGACATTCGGTATCAATACAGTACATCAAAATGCACAGTAAATAGTCTGATGTTCTCCTGGAATTCAAATCCCTGATCTCCTGGTATCAAAATTCACCAACAACTTTCGAATCAGTCCAATCTGGTTCAAGCATTGCTCATCAAAATATTTTGCTCCATTTATTTTTATTGTTTTAAGTTCTTTAATGAGACTAGGTGAAAGCACAGTTATACTTCTATTCATTATGCACTCACCAGCCACTTTACAGTAGGTATATTTTGCTAGCTCTGGGTTGGACCACTTTTGCCCTCAGAACTTCCTTAATTCTTCATGACACAGATTCAACAAAGTGCTGGAAACATTCCTTAGAGATTTTGGTCCACATTGATATGAAAGCATCATGCAGTTTCTGCAGATTTTTCAGCTGCACATGCATGATGTGAATATCCTGTTCCACTACTGTACATCCCAGAGGTGCTCCATTGGATTATCTGGTGACAGTTAAGGCCATGTTCAAGGAAACCAGTATACAATTATTTTAGCTTTAGCATATTATACGGTGGTCATAAAGGGGTTAACATAGTAAGCAACTATACTCAGGTAGGCATTTAAACAATGCTCAGTGGTAGTAAGGGGACAAAATGTTCCAAGAAAAAAAAATCCCCAACATCATCATACCACCACCATCAGCCTGTTAATACAAGGCAGGATGGATGAGAAATGCTTTTATTTTGTTTACTTCAAATGTCACATCAGAAATCAAGATGTATTAGACTAGACAATGTTTTTCAGTGTTTATCTTCTGTTGTCTAATTTTTGAGCCTGTGTTAATTGAAGCCTCAGTTTCCTGTTCTTAGCTGACAGGAGAGGCACCTGCTGTGGTCTTCCGATGCTGCAGCCCATCTGCTTCAAGGTTGCTGTGCATTCACAGGTGCTCTTTGGCATACCTCAGTTGTAACAAGATATCATTTGAGTTTATTGAGAACCAGTCTGTGCATTTTCCTCTGACCTCTGGCAATTCCAAGGCATTTTTCGCCCAGAGAACTGCTGCTGGCTGCATATTTTCTCTTTTTCAGAACCATTCTCCACAAACCTTAGAGATGGTTATGTGTGAAAATTCCAGTAGATCAGCTGTTTTGTAAATACTTAGACCAGCCATGTTAAAGTCACTTAAACCCTTTTTCTTCCCCATTCTGATGCTCAGTTTGAACTTCAGCTGATTGTCTTGATCATGCCGATATGCATCAAGTTGCTGCCATGTGATTGGCTGATTAGTTATTTGCATTAACAAGCAGTTGATCACATGTACCTACAGTACCAAAGTGGCTGGTGATTGTATATAGTTATATTATTTCTACTATTAACATTTTGTTGTTATAACCAGAGCTACAGTACTGTATATCCACGCTGATATTATTCTCTACTGCTGCCATACATAATGCAATGGGTGAGAGATACCAGGTCTGTACCATGTCTGAGATATACCAAAAAATATTGGTGTGCTTTCCAAAACACTGAGAAGAAAAGAAACTCTAGTGCTGACTTTAGTGTTTCAGGTGTCCAAGTATTCAAAAATATAGTATCTTAAATTCCTGTCATGTCGCCAGTCATTTCTGGAGGTCTTCATTTGAATTAAAAGCAGCCACAGCGGCAAAATTTAGCATATGCTTGCACCTCAGGAAGTTGACAAACATACCAAAACGGTTCAGTGGTGCAGTAATAATTGTGATGGGTGAATGAGCTCGATGGCATAGAGCGAAATTAAAATACACTGGCTATCGGAAACAGTGGTGCTCTGGAGAGTTTTGATTTTGTTAATTGGAGTAAAAGCATAAAAGCTTTTCCAATGAATGGAGTAGCTCTATAATTAAGACTTTGAGCTACTGATCAGAAGATTGCGTTTTCAGGTTCCAGCAATATGACACCTTGGGCCCTTGAACATTACATTGAAATGCTCATTTGTTTAATTATATGAAAGTAACATCGGATTAAGATCTTCGGCTATATTAATAAAATGTAAATGTAGAATGTAAATCTGTGCAAATTGTGTTGCTGGTGCTTTTGATGCGTATAAAAAGGCATCAAACGGATCAGCAGCACATCATACAACAGACAAGCTAATTAAGATATCATTCAGGCAACATCAATCTACTTAACATTTTCAAGTATACACTAACTGAAAACAATGCAAAACAAAAGCTGCTTTAATATCATCCCAATAAAAATGATATTAAATGCCTGATTAACCCTACCATGATGCAGTAGTGAAATAATCCACTCTGTAATCTGAAACAAATAGTAAAAAAATCAAAAAAAGTTTTATGTGCCTCATTAAGTAGAACTGGCTTTCCTGGACTTAAGTGAGGAGGCTAAATAAACACCAGGCACAACGTTTTAAATGGGCACAAGATTAAATGTATCATGTCCACTTGCAGTCCATATAAAAAATACCAAGTACTCTGTCACTATTTAAATAAAGAATAACAATAACAGAATATTGATGATAGTGTGGCTTCCCCAATAGTGTTTATCAATAAGATATATGATCCAGCATAAGGAAGGTATTTCAATGATGATACCCGGTGACTTTAGGAAAATTGTTGTTAATGTTCTTTGACGTAGTATAAGAAACGCTGTGATCGCTAATTAGGTAAAAGGATTTAGTAAAGTGCAATAAGAACAAAGAAACTATAAAGTCTGGGTGAATCTGCTGCCTTGGAAACATGGCTTGTGATGTCAACTGAGTTCTCTGTTTTCTTCTCTGGGATGCAGCTCTTTTGTTTTTGTTTTTCCTTCGACAAACTGCCAGCCAGGGGAGATTCACACACACTTGTAACCCTACAGCTACATGCTTGGAACCAAAACCTGTCTTTATCCAGTGCATAAGGGAGTTAGTCACTGAGGATATTTTAAGTCAGGCTGTCCGGACTAAGAATTGCAAGTTGTCCAGAGGTAGTACTTATTGCAGATGATTCATGGGTTATAATTTACCACCGCCCATTCACCAACCAAAAAACAAGAGTGGTACCACCTCAATTACACTGATACAATTAAAGACAGAACAGCTGGCTCTAGCAAATGTCATCAGCTCCTGATGTTCCAACTTCAGACTTCCTCATCAAGTGGTGGATAGTGCGACCTGTTCCAAAGCTTCACATCTTTGCCCATCTGTCCACCTAGGGGGTGGGGTTAGCCAAATGCATTGTCAGTCAAACCACACCACTCTTGTTGAGTAAACAATCATTGAAAGGAAGCCATTCCCGTCCATCATAAGGACTTGTAACCAACAGTGATTGAACAGTATTCAGTAAACTTTTATCTCATTGAAGTGATGCCAGTCAGAATGGTGATGGACCTTGCACCTTAGAGTAACTATAGAATTTCACAGGAATTACAACAAAAGATAAAACATATTTCTGTGGGTTCTGTGGGACATCATGGGTTAATGTCATGAGTGCACAGCACAGGGAGAATTCCCCAGGATCCTACAACCCTCCAGAGACAAGTCAAGTGTGCAGTACATGCAACCAACCGATTGAGACTTACACCAGCTGAAGAGCTTTTGTACTACATTGCGAAAAGCATACTTCTGGACAGGGGGATGATGGAGCAGTACTCTTGCAAGGACAAGCCCCCGGGACAATGACAATTCTTGGAAATCTTTTTTTTCTTCTGGGTTCTGTCTAATGTTATCTCCAAATCACATTAAGCATCATTGATTAGTCTGCACCAGATAGATGCTGCATTGCAAAATGGAAAAAGGGTCCAGAGGAGGTTATTTCCTTTTCTTTTTTTTTTTAAGGTAATCTACATCTATTGCCATGACAGGGTCTTACATTGAGGGTCCACTTGTAATACCGGAGGGTGGCAGGGTTTACACCTACTCAGGCTAGGATTTTACCCTTAAGCATGTTGTAGTCAGCTGTGTCCACAGCTACTGTAGCACTTTATAGATCTGTCAGTCTCCCACGGTGATATAGAGAGCAGGCGTTCCTGCCCAGCCATCTGTATCCCATTATTTGCTCTCAGTGATGAGCAGGCTAAGGTACTGTACAGTTACTGCAGGTTTCTACATTCGTAGCAGCCATCATTCTTTTGTTAGCAGGGTAAGGGTAAAAGTCGTCACACCTATTCTTTATGTGTCCTCAGTGAGAACATCAGGCTCTATAATGATGGCCTGCATATGGACTGACCCTGAAGCATACTGTATGTTTGCTAGCTGGGTCCATATTTTATCCTGCAACGCTGGGACACAGAATGGGAGGAGGAAATGCATTAACCACAACTTTATTCCTTTCTCTGGTGGTGTTGATCTGCACTCTGTACCAACGTGAAAAGGTACAGGCCCAAGGACATAATGGAAAAGGGAACACACCGGCCATAATGGAGAGTCAAGCCCTGAAGGGTTTTTTTTGTTTTTGTTTTGTTTTTTTCATTGCATATTGCAGAAGACATGAAAAAGCAAGGAAATGTGTGTGAATTTGTTGGTATACAGGGATGTTTTGAAACAATTGATGCTTACTACTGTATGCTTGTGTGTATTTGTGTGCTAGCACCATGAAGATTCAGCAGCAATCTGTGGGGAATCTGTGACAAGAAAAAGTAGCATTCTTTTACATTATTTGGTCGTTACAGCTCACAGAGCTGATCTGACATCTCCCCGGGTCGACAGCCTTTATGTTCCGTCCCTGTTGAGCTTCCAATCGGCTCCGAAAGGCTTGATGCTCTCTTTGGCCTCCAGCAATTTGTGATTGGGACAGAACGAACCCTAAGAACATTTGAACACATCATTATTTTGGGGACTTAAACAATGTCTCCATTTATGATGATAAATTTATGCTGAGTCGGTTGTACCCAAATGTCCTGACATGTAATCCAACCTATGGGGAAAAACAACAACAACAACAACAACAACTGTCGTGGGTCATGAATGCATATAGGTAGTAATATCTAAGAGTAAATTGTGTGTGTGATTATGATGAAAGGTGTGTTTTTAGCTATATTGAGCTCATTTGTACCCTTTACGTAAAATCTCAGCTTTTGCTTTTAACTTATCTTCAGTAAATAGCTAGGTTAATATTAAGCTATTTTGTTGTTGTTTTGTTTCCTGATTTCCGACATGTGCGCTCGTTTCTCCAGCCATGCTTATAGGTCACCAGAGACTTGACGAGAGCCATGGCAAATCTGCTCAACAGTAATTGGATTCCAAGCAATGTGCAAAGTTGTTTTGATTAAATATTGAGAGAGACAGAGAGAGAGAGAGAGAGAGAGAGAGAGAATATACTAGTTACCTTGTAATGGGAAGATTGTATAGAGGTATCTCATGAGAATTCCATTGCTGATTGTGCAGGAGTCGAATGCTAAAAAAATTTAAACCTGTTGGCAGCCTCACAAAAGTTGGTTAGAAAGTTATATTTCTCTTCAGCATAAAGCAGCTTATACAGTAGTCGCCCTAAGCTTAGTTATTCCTGATGCTTTTAGTCTAGTGACAGTTAATAACAGCACATGAGAATTAGCTATGTAGAATTCCAAAAAAATGTACTATTTCACAAAAATATTTGAGTATATTCAGTAACGTCTCTCTCTCTCTCTCTCTCTCTCTCTTTCTCTCTCTCTCTCTCTCTACATGCTGTTGATCTCAGCTGTGATTTGCACTTTAAATTTGGTTGATACGTTGATACATTTTCATATATTTTGTAAAGAACGCAGACCAATAAACTATTTTTTTTCCCCTACTAAATAGTAGGTCAGTAGGAAATCTGTGCCATTTATGTTTAAATGATGATAAACCACAAAGAAAACACAACCTTGGTCTTGCCTGTACAGTACAGTATATCGTGGCCCGAATTCTGGTCCATGTTGACATTATGCAATTCATGCACTTTCATTCTGCAGATATTACAACCACCACATCCCAAAGGTGTTCTATTGGATTGATATCTAGTTACTGGGAAAGGAATATCTGAGGAGCACAGCAGTCATACATTTACATTTATGGCACTCCATTATGCAGAGTGACTTACAGCTGTGGCCAGATGTTTTGAGAATGACACAAGTATTAAATTTCACAAATTCTGCTCCTTTAGTTTTACTATGGTATACTGAGGAATAATTACAAGCGTTTCAGAAGTGTCAAAGGCTTTTTTGGATAATTACATTAAGTTTGTATATTTACAGTCATGACCCTTTAATACCTCTGCAATTCGCCCTGGCATGACTGTCAATCAACTTCTGGGCCGCATCCTGACTGATGGCAGCCCCGTGTTGCATAATCAATGCTGGAAGTTTGTCAGAAGTTTTGTTTTTCTTTGGTTTGGGGAGTTTCCTGGCCATGGACCCAAATTTTCAACGTTTTGCTCCGCAAGCCACGTTTGCTTTATGGCAAGATGCTCCATCATGCTGGAAAAGACATTGCTCATCACCAAGCAGTTCTTGGATGGTTGGGAGAAATCTTTTTTTGTACCATTCTTTATTCATGGCTGTGTTCTTAGGCATAATTGTGAGGGAGCCCGCTCCCATGGCTGAGAAGCAACCACACAAGTTGATGGTCTCTGTATGCTTTACTGTTGGCACAACACAGAACTTACTGTTTATTTTCATGGTGAAGAGAGACTATGCAATTAATTGCAATTCATGTGATCACTCTTCATAAAACTCTGGACAAATTACCATCATAAAAACTGAGGCAGTAGACTTGGTGAAAATGTATATTTGTGTAATTTTCAAAACTTTTGGTCATGGCTGTACATGGCTTTATACATATGACCAGTTGAAGGTCGAAAGCCTCATTCAAGGGATCAACAGTAGTAGCTTGGTGGTGCTGGGGTTTAATCCTGTGACCGCTGTCTTTCTGATAATTAGTTCCTCTTAACCATTGAGCTACAACTCTCCAATTTAAGAAGTAATTAAATCACACTGCCTGACACCAACAATCTGGTCACAGTATAAATCTCTGAGATTTTTCCCCCATTCTGCTGATTGATGTGAAAATTACCAGAAGCTGCAGGCCTTTATCTGTATGATTTTCATGTACTAGTCTCATGTACTGATGCTACATGATAGGCTTATTAGATAATTGCATGAATAATTACTGTAGATGTACAGCCAGTCCTGATAAACTGTTGCAATCATCTGATGCAATCATAAAATTGAATATAGTGAATTCATAGTGTAATAATTTCATAGGGTCTAAGTAAAGTAAATGTTAAATCATTTGTCTAGCAAGTGACATTTACAAACCTCCATACACCAATCTTAACCTCTGCACCGCAGTAACCCAATGGCAGATCTAATCAGCACAGAGCGAGTAAATGTAGATTCTTCATCATGAAGCCATCAGTGAAGAGACCAATGCTAATGATGTCAGGTATGGAGGAGAGGCAGGACGCTGGTTTATTAAAGTGGAGCAAAAACATCATAAAAAATCTCTTTGTCTTTCATTCCACAGATTAAAAAACAGTAACAGTGTCAATTGTACTGTAAAAACCGTAGAAAATCAGTGGTCCGCACTCAACCTCTCGCATGTGAGATATATATATATATATATTTTTTTTACCACATGACCTGAGTGGGGCTCTGTACTAAGGCAAAAGGACAACATCAACAGTGGCAATAACAGGGAGAAGAACAACAGTAAACCAAATAGATGCAAAACAGGGGTCCGTTCTTCGTACGTCGCTAACTCAGTTAGCTGGATTTGATTGTTGTGGATTTGTCCTGATCTTG
>JAQQZT010000009.1:19330399-19340685 GCA_030068275.1 Clarias platycephalus | reverse complement strand
CAGCTAGAACTTTTTAAGCTAAGATAGGAGCTCTCTGAGAGAATTCTAAGAAGCTTTGTGAATACGGGCCCAGAAGTGTAATGTACCTACAGTATGATAAAGACAAAATGTTTGTGAAATAATATAGAATATGAGACTGGTGATTAAAAACTATAAAACAATTAAAGAAATAATATAAATTGCAAAGGGAAAAATAAAAAATCACATCACAGATTTTGATAAATAATCAAATGTATTAAACAGGATGACTTCTAACCTTAATTTGTTAGTATACATACTGTACTTGATATACAGTAGGGATGATGGCAGCTATGATCTGTACTGCATATCCAGGATTCTGTTAGGGAGCCGCACTTGTTCCAGTCCAGTGGCTTGCATCAAATAGAAAATGGTAAGTGATGAAACTGTGGGGTGCTGCTTTGAAAAAGAAAGGATTTCAGCTACAAAAAAAAGCACCAAAAAAAATGTATATTGATTTAATGATTTAGTAATCTAGCAATATCTGTTCCTCTTAATGCACACAACTGCTGAAATTGCAGACAACCTCAACACATGCCCTCCTTTTAAGCACCCATGCCATTGCAAATTTCGATAACTGCACCGAGCCCAGACTGTTGTTTTGCAAAGTCTCTCTCCACTATTATGTCTGAGATTGTTCTTAACCACTGCTTGTTTTGATACCTCTTACGACCATTTCATATTTCCTGATTTTTCCCTGCTTTTCGATTACCTGACCATTAGATTGTCTAATGCACTTCTTGACTAGACATGCCGTCTCTCAGGTTTCTTCCGATGTGTTTTTGATAGAGAATACTTCTGTACGTCTCTCTGGAAATGTGTGTCTGCTAAACGACATAAATGTAAATAAAGCTCTATATGTCATGAATAGCAGTACCTTCATGTTGGTGCCCACTCTACACAAATAGCTCTCGTCACTCAATCTAACTTAGATCCCGCCAGGATCACTGACATGTTTTCTTTCATGGTTTGAGTGTGCAGATTCCACCACCTAACTCGTGTACTGGTGCAGAATCTGCTTCTGAGTGCTTCAAAATAATGAGAAGGCACATCAAAATTTAAGTCAAGCAGCTCAACAACAAAAGTAATTTGCTGAAAGACACTGCTCTGAGAGTTCCACATACTGTGTGAACCGAGTGACTGCACGGTGCATTGACCAATTACTTTAGACTATTAGGAGTAGAAACAAAAAAACATGTTTTTTTTTGGCATATCCACATTCAGAGCAATCCGTCAAATTTCATTATCAAAATAGGTGCTGAAAAGGACACCAGCATAGTCGGTAAGGTTTGGCCTTGAATCTCAGCATGACCAAAGTCAAATCCAGTATCTCATTGATTCATTCCCTCAAGAGATGTTTTGCATCCCTCTTTCTTCATCCCTGCTGTTCTTGCTGTATCATCCAGCTCCATGACCCTTAGAAAGAGCTTCAATCAGTCCTCAGAGTAAGGTCTTCCTTCATGTCTTATGTCTCCGAGCACTGCACAAGCCATGTGGCCAAGGCTTTTGTTATATAACACCAGAACTTGCCCTTGCATCCAGCTTTAAAGTTCAGAACTTCATTTGTATTATACGACATGCATTGCAAAATGTCATCTTCTAGAGTCAACTAGCTGACAAATGCTTAATTCAGCTGCGTGTAACTGATAAGGTAATTGATAATGTTCCAAAAAGTTTAATTAAATATTTTAACAATGTGCAGCTTTACAGATAAAATTATAAAAATATATGGATATAAAATAGAAAAATGTACAGTAAGTTGTAATGACAACAAGAAAAAACTCCTGAGATAACGAGGAAGAAACCTTCAGAGGATCCAGACTCAAACGGAAACCCAGCCTCATTTGTGGTGATACCGGATCATCATTAGAATTATAAATCAATCCCTATCCTACAGTATATCTGCTTGGTATAAGGTTGAAGGTTCAATATAACAGCAAAGATGTTGAAGTTAATATAAAGTCCACTTTCGCTACAAAACTGTCCATGGCTATTTCAGTTCCAAAACTATTTATACGACTGCAGTCATAAGCCATCACCGAAAAAAAATGCCCGCATCAGCTGAGGCCAAGATCATCTTCATGGTCATCAAGTGGAACTATCCTCAGTCACCACACGCATCCCAAGCAGACTATACAGGGCCAGTAGCAGCAGCGATCCAGAGGCTTACATGTGATGAGAACTCCAAATAGAAGTGGGGCACCATGATGTGTCAGGCAGGTCCAGAGGGCAGATGGGGATTGCTGGGAATGCAGGAGTGCCATGTGTACTGTATCTCGACAGAAAGAGTGTGTGCGTGTAAGAGAAAGAGAGAGAGAGGGAACAGTTTGGTATACTCAGTTTCATAATGGATAAGGTCAATGTATATATTGTGCAGAATGCAAGCATTAACTATAAAGTCAATTAATTAACTCTGTTAATGTTATATACAGTAACTATATATTCTATACATCCTGTGATTGTGATTTATTGGCTGATGTTTCTCCATTCTGACAGTATGAGGCGCCGTATAGGGCTTAAATCAAATGCACACACACATGAAACACTTGCATACACATATATGAAACAGTCACACATACATATGAAATCCGCGCACATACACACAAACTCTCCGTGCACACACAAGTACATTTAACAAAGCTGGTACTCTAAATAGCTATTACCCAACCGGTAGCACAGCAGGTGCTGTCCTCTACGACCACTAGCCTCTAGCCACACCTTCACTGTGTGCACACACAATCAATATGCCTTTGCAACATTTTCAAATAACAAAGCAACACACGTAGTTGCAATGCAAGGATGGAATAGCTCCTATTTCAACTAAAATCTTTTTGTTGTTCTTGTTGTTGCTAACGATACTTTATAAAGGGGTGATACTGTACAGTAAATGCAGCCATACAAATAGTTTTCAGGAATCGTTTTCAAAAAGCATAAATTGTCTAATTAATATTTATGGTTCATCCAACACTGAGACAAGACTGTCTGGATTTAGATAAGGAAAATGCATGCCCAATTTGGTTTCAAAACACCGGTCCATATGCTATATGTGGGATAAAGTTAAATTATGGTACACGACATAGATTGATTTCATTCTGGATTTGTGGTTGAACACATTTAGATTTAGATTCATGATACACTAACACAAGGAAGAACAAATAGTAGGGATGCAGTTTCTTATGCATGGAGCAGTAAAGCTAAGAACTACAGGCATAAGTGGAGAAATGACTTTATAACTTTATATGGGTGAATTTACAGTACTGTATCTATTTCTCTACACTTCACCCTGACAGTTGTATAAGACTTATTCGTTTATAATATTTTACAGTATAACATAGTGCTACAAGTAGAGTGGCATTACATTGCATTAAAACTACGTCAACCTTAATTACCATAGTTGAGTTCAGTGCAATTGCATTAATGACATACTGAGTATCTACTTATCTTTGTGTTTTTGTTTTTTAATACCATCTCCAAGGTATGAGTTTATTTCCCACCTCGGGTCTGTGTGCATGGAGTTTGCATGTTCTCTCTGTGCTTGGGTGGGTTTCCTCCGGGTACTCTGATTTCCTACCACAGTCCAAAGCCATGCAGATTAGGCTAAGTGGAGTTCCCAAATTGCCCATAGTAGGTGTATAAGTGTATACTGTATGTGTGTCCCCCCTGCAATGGATTGGCACCACATGCATGGCGTACCCCACCTTGTGTCCTAAGTCTCCTGGGATAGACTCCAGACACCCTGCGTCCCCTTTATACAAGATAAAGCGCTACAGACGATGAGTGATTGAGTGATGGTTTAAAACTTAAATTTGATGGTTTAAATCACAAAACTAGTTTTTTTTCTAAATAATCTACTTTTTAAGTGGTAAATTTGCACTGTGTTTCTGACAATGTGACCGTTCATGCTGCAGAAAATTTTAACAAGACTCGACAGAAAAATCTAACACTCTAAAATCCAAATCATCCCCACACCAAATGGATGAAAAAGAAACAGACATGAATGACATTATAATAAGACACAGGTGAAGGATCAGAGCTGAGGCCAGAACTATATACTAGAAAAAGAGTTCACGGCAATGCTTTCTGGTGTCTAAGAGCTCAGTGGCATTTTTAGAGCAGATTACTCAGCTCGGTTCAAAGAGATGTGATTAGGATCCACTCCACAAAAAAAGCACAAGAGGACATGAGAAAACATTCAATTCAGTTTGGACTGAGCATGAATACACTACATCAACCATTCATCTCTATATGTCTCTATCTACACTATCTATCTATCTGTCTGTCCACTCTCTAATTACTGTAACTACACCTTCCTAGTACAGGTTTGGTCTGTCTTTGCCTTCAGAGCTGCCTTTATTCTGCATAGCATAGATTCAGCAAGGTGTTAAAGACATTCCGTACATATTTTGGTCCATATTTGTTTTTTTAGCTGGACATTCATTATGTGAATCTTTCGTTCCACTATATCCCAAACGTGCTCAATTGGATTGTGATTTGGTGACTGTGGAATCCATGTGAGTACAGTGAACTCATTGTCATGTTCAAGAAAACAGAAATGATTTTAGCTTTAGACATGCCGTGCTATAAAGGGATGGACATGGTCAGCAACAATAAATCGATTGTGGAAGATAAAGGATGCTCAATTGATACAGTACAAAAGGGCCCAAAGTGTGCCAAGAAAATAATTCCCCACACCCTTGCACCATCATCGGCAGTTTAAACTATTTATACAAGGCAGGATGGATCCAAGCTTTCATTTTGTTTACACCAAATTCTGACCCTACCCCCCAAATTGAGACTCATCACAGGAGACAATATTTTTACAATCTTCTATTGTCTAATTTTGCCATGTTCTTAGCTGAACAGGCTATTGTACAGTAGCTTATTTACTTCATGTTCATTGTGTCTTCAGAGATGCTGTTTAGCTTACTTTGGCTGGAATGAGGTGTTATTTGAGTTACTGTTGCCTTTCCATCAGCTCAAACTAGTCTGGCCATTCTTTTCTGACCTCTGCCATCAAAAAAGGAATTTTCACTCAGAGAACTGCCACCCACTGGATATTTTCAAAGGAAATACTCAGACAAGTCCGTCTGGCAATAACAATCATCTCACGTTCAAGGTTACTTAAATGACTTTTCTTTGCCAATCTTGCATATTTATAATTTATGATGCTTAGTTTGAACTCCAGCACATTGTCTTGGCCATGTCTACGTGCCTAAATGCATTAAGCCGCTGCTAAAGTAGATTACTAGAAAATCAAGTGTAGCTAGCTCAGCTGTAATGTTTGAAAATCGATGTTTTACAATGGATCACTGCTACTAATGCAGTACTTCTACTTCACTTCCATCTAAACTTTTCAGCTAATATTAGGTTTACCTCTGCGTTTCTCTACTTCAACATGCTAAAGGAACCTAAAGGAAATAAACTGCAGTCTTTTCCTTTGGGCACATTGTGTGTAGGGACAAGCCAATGAAATGTTAAGTGTAGTGACAGGAGTCATAAGGTCAGATAAGAAGGTCTCAGCTGCTTTGATTTTGTAATAATAATAATAGTAATAGTAACTAAGAGAGCTGAAATGGAGGACCCTTACTCACTGAAATGTCAGACATAATTAAGGAACATTTTCTTCTTACAGGACACATTTAAAAAGAAAAGAAAGGTTATTTCCTGAATTTCGTACTGCTTGTCGAACATAATGACACTACTTTATGTGTGCTCCAAATATCTGTATCTCTATTGGCAGTGGGTGCGGTTTAAACCATAAAAGGCCTTTTTTTAAAAAAAAACTATTAAATACTTAACATTGTCCGTCCAAAACCAAAACACCCATCTAACATTAGGGTTCCTGTTGAAAGGTCATAATTATTTCATCTAGAGATACAGTTTGCATAAGAGAGTTTTTTTTTTTTTTGCTTTGTTTGCGATGCATTTAATTTTTTCAAATTTGTGAAATAACTACTAACATATTTTAAACCACCATACAGAGATTGGCCATTACATAAACATCAAATAACATGAACACATTCAAATTGATTAGCAATTACAGTATATATACTGTATATGATGACAGGATCATAGGCTCACTAGGCTCACCGATGCCCGTGGGGACAAAAGGCGAACCAGTCCAGTCCGATCCCACAGAAAAGTTACATTTATGAAAAAAGTCAATGTTGGCCACAATACATCCAGAACCCACCAGAACAGCCTGATGTGCACGGGTCCCGGCAGGCAAAGAGCCTACAGTAAGACCTGAAGGGTTTTTTTCTTTTTTGGCAAGCATTCTGATATTAAAACTTAACGATAAATTGTCCATCTCCTATCCGTCGCTCTCGCTCTAACGTAATTGAATAATCTGTCATTGGCAGCTTCTAGTAATATATTTTGTTCACATTTATTAAGGTTGACCAAAGACTTAACCATAAACTACATTACATTGATATGATACATTTCCCACTGCCAGTGCAATCAAGTATTTAAGTGTTTCATTTTATTAGGAAAGTAAATAACACAATGTAAGTAGAGTAGATAACACAATTAATGCAAATGTCTCGCTTGACTTCAAAATTAAAGAGAAGTAACTTCTCTTAAGTGATTATATCTTGTGAAAGCTATGAGGATTTTTTAATGCAGTAAAACTCTGATCAATGTAACTCACATATTTATATGTATAAGATATATAAGCGCTTAAATAAGGAAGAGCCCCTAAACCATCAGGCACAAGTCAGCAAAAAGGAAAACCCTAGAAAGAGAGCTTTACGTAGAATATGGTTTTCTTACATGACCATGGAAAGCAAATTAACGCAAATGTAAAAAATGATTAAAACTTAATTAAGATAAGCTTTTGGTCATTTCAACAATTTCATACAATATAAGGTTTGATGTATAAGAGCATAATAGACCCCACTTCTACTCCGAGCTACTCATCTGAAATTGTGAACTCAGTTAAAGTTTACTGTGCATTGTATTTCAAATAATAAAATCAATAACACCACATCAGGAACTGGAAGGCAGTTAAAAGCTCGTGGTCAATAGATTTGCAAAAATCAATGCAGTGTTCAATTCTATGGGCATCCGTCAGGTTTCCAATAGTTGAATAAATCTTGTTTTGTCTCAGTGGGCAGCTGAGAATAAAAACAGCTTGTAAGCATTTCAAAGAAACTTGTTTGTGCGAGTCCTGTGACTCTTGGCAGAGCAGTGTGCATGTCACAATCTGAACAGAATGAATGTTAAAAGCCTTTTTGTAAGCCAGTGCTGGCCATTTAGAGAGACGGATAAAGCACATGTCTTCTCGTTAACAAAGCAGGAGAGAAGGAGGCAGAAGCTCCTGCAGACCTTTCCTTCAATTAAAAGTGACCTCATAAAGCCAGCTGAATCTCTTGATACCTGCAGTGACCCTCACCACCATTGTCGTTTCTTCAATGAACACATCTGATCCAATTACAGAACAACCATGTGGCACCTCAGATGTACAAACCCAGCTGACACGTTAACTCTCAACAAGATTTCTATATGGACTACAGTATAAATATTAAATGTCTTTAGACAATAATATCTCAGCACTGTTTAATTATCTAATATGATTGATTAGTTGCCTACTGTATAATGCCAATTTTTTTTTATTACTGCTGGCTGTGAATTTAATTACAAGTTAACATGGATATTGTTTCTTTTAAATATTGGGTTTTGGAACCGAAATGGGTGTATGTCAAGTACATGAAATTACAGTATATTAGGGAAGAGGGATAGCTGCCTTCAAGATGAAGCAAGATGACCAGGTTTGAAAGCCAAGGCATACACACGAGGGACTTCTCAAAGACTTTGCAAAAAAAATAAATAAAAAAGACCCAATGAGTACAAACCATACACTGGGAGCATGATAACAGATGCTTAGAGTAATAGCATTGGAACTAGAGAAACCATGAGGTACCAAAAAAAAAAAAAAAAAACAGGCAAGAAAAAACATGACCATCTGCTATCTGTAGTTTAAAAAAAGACAATAATAAAACAAATCTTGAAATATTAATTTAGATCATACTTATGTAAATTTTACATTCCCAAACTGTATTCACTTGGAATATTTTTAAGTATAAATCTAAAACTTTTCGCTTAGTTTATTCACTTTTTTCATTTGTTAATATTTATCTATAGTATATATGACAAGCACATGAAAATTATTTAGTCGAATCCGTTCCAGAAATGGGTCAAAAGCGAACATGTGAGGTGTTGCTGCATGTTAGGAAGTGTAGTTGTTGCCCATTGTATGTCAATCTGATTAAGGTGTTTCTCTGTTGGGGCAGTGGCGGCTAAAATGGTTAAGACACTGGGTTTGTGTATGATCGGAAGCTGAAGCCTCAGCACTGCCAAACTGCCACTTTTGAGCCCTTGATCAATGCCTTTAACCCCATCTGTTCAAAGGGTGCCATATCCTGGCATGCCCAGCTTCCTTGGAACTAGGATATGTGAAAAAATATAATTTCACTGTGTTGTAAGGTACATGTGCTAAATAATTGAATCTCAATCTCTGACACACAAGTTCTGTGCATGCATTTTGAAATCAAATTAAATTCAACCTAGGAACTACATTCTAAATCAGGACAATATATTCAGTATTGTATTTTAGAATGCCACACTCTCATTTTGTTTTTATTGTCTTTAGCTTTGTTTATGACATGCATTCACCATGGCATGACATTTATTTTCATCCAGAGTTTTTCATTTCTGTGTGAGATCTTATATTGATTGTGTTGAACCACTCCATAATGTCTTCTCTAGCACATCCCAAAGACATTCACTGGTGGCCAATCCATGTGTGAAAATGATCTTTTAAACTCACAGAACCACTGTTTCACTACATGAGTCCTGGAATATGTCTGAGCCATTATGGAAGAAGCAGTCCATTGATATGATAACCTGGTCATTCAGTATATTCAGTACAATCAGGTCATCAGCTGACTTCATTTTATTGCCACATGCCACAACCAAAAATGCTGAGTCTGGATCTGACAAAGCGAAGCAATTTCAGATCATAACACTGTCTCCAGAGAACTGGGCAAATCTGGACTCTTCACACCATGTGACATTTTTCCATTTCTCCAAAGTTCAATCATTATGCTCCCTCCTACCAAATTGATGCCTTCTTGTCTGATAGTCTGACAAACAATTTTTTTTATTACGACCACACAGATTGTTTAGTCTAAGCCTGAGTTCCCTCATTACTTTCAATATGAAACATGGTTGTGATTTGTACTGTCCATTTTTTATGCTGTAACTTATGATGCAACAAGCATTTAAGTGATCTCGGATCACGGTCATTTGTCAATTTTCCCCTATCGCATTTCTTTTTTCTTCTTCTGTTGAGTCGTGCAGTGGATGCGCTAAATGTGGTAAGGGGCACACAAGCGGCAGGGACTTCAAAGATGTGAGCGGAATACAGCCCTTTGATCTCCGCATGAAGGACAGCCATGAAAATACTGCATGAGCTCCCGCGGCACTCGCACTCTCGCACAGAGCCAGCCTTCGGGATTCTGCCACCGAATAAGGAAAAAGGCAGCTGTGCTCCTTGTTAAGGACCCTGGAAAGCCACCCGGCTGTCGGACGTCGAAAGGGACTCCCATCTGAGGCCATGCCCAATGAGTAATGCTGCAGCGTGAAGAACAGTGCCCATGGAGACACAGAAGCCGCTGCCCACCTGGGCCCACTCTGCCACTCTGTCCTCCTCCATCGCTCACCAGCCTGTGCCCGCATGTCAGCGGGGCACTGCCTCCGGACCTGCACCTGCACACACCTTCACGTCTTTCTTTCCATCCTCCCTCCTTAAAGCCTCCTTAAAGCCCCTTACCTTCATTCCTTTATTCTAAATAAATGTATTCTTTTCCCCTAAGACCTGGCCTCGTGTCTGTGTTTGTGGTGCCGCCCATGCATTAAACTCGTTACACCACGGAGTGTATTTTATACTACATCATATTGAAACATTTATTTCCTCACATGTTGGGTGCATCATCCTGTTTTTTGATAATGTTTCAAAAAAGATTCTTCTGGAGTCTTTATATCTTAATCCTTTAATTGCTTACTCATTATATGACACATTTTTTTGATAAAAACATTTTGCTACACTTAATTTGATTTATTTCTTTGAAAAATTATGGGAGTTATGGGAAGGAGCTCATTTTTATGATAATATTAATATAATCTATGGAACATGTGTGTGTGTGTGTGTGTGTGTGTGTGTGTGTGTGTGTGTGTGTGTGTGTGTGTGTGTGTGTGTGTGTGTG
>JAQQZT010000009.1:19302153-19314724 GCA_030068275.1 Clarias platycephalus | reverse complement strand
GCAGAGTAAAGCTGTGTATCATCTGCTAAACAATAGAAATGTATACAAAATCTTCTAAAATGTGTCCAAAAGGGAGGTGATAGATGAGGAACAGAAGGGGACCAAGGACTGAACCTTGGGGAACACCACAGCTGACAGAGAGTGGTTGAGAATGAATTTTCTTTAATTGGACAAACTGGATATGGTCAGAACGGTATGAAGTAAACCAGGCAAGAGGGATGTCTGTGATGCAAGTATCAACTAAGCGGTTTAATAAAATAATATGTGAGATACTGTCAACGGCTGCACTCAAATCTAGCAGGATAAGAATGGTTAAGAGTCCAGCATCAGCAGCCATCAGAAGGTCATTTGTGACCTTCACCAAAGCAGATATTGTACTGTGTTTGGAACGAAACCTAGACGTAAAATAAATTAAAATTGTTATTGTCATTAAGGTGAATATATACCTGTATTGCAACTACTTTTTCCAGGATTTGTGAAATGAAAGGAAACAGAAATTGTTGAGATTATTAGGGTGAGGACATGGTTTTTAAGGATAGGAGTTATTGCAGCTGTTTAAAGGGATGATGGACTAATGTCATAAATGAGAGAGGAGTGAATAAAGCGAGTTATGAGAGGGGTGAGTGAGAGCGTACAGGCTTTTACTAGCTGAGTTGGCAGTGGATCGAGCTGACGTGAAAAAGTTGATTTATGAATAAAATAAAAAATTTCAGATTCAGTGAGGAGCTTAAAAGAAGGGAGAACAGTAATGGGGAATCATCAGAAAAGTATCTGAGGGGCGAGCAATAAGAAGTGATTGATAACAAGGCTAGCTGTCGATGAATATTAACAATTTTGGCATTGAAGAAGGTCATGAAAGCATCACACTGAGCAGTGCTATACATGTGGGGTGGATGTGTGTCAGAAGATTTCAGGACACTGTTTATTGTAGAAAATTAGTCTTTACTGTACCCTTCTACAGCCCCTGGATTTGACCTGAAGAAGCTTAGGAGTAAACCAGTGTGTAGACTGAGCAAAAGAGATTGTTTGTATTTTTAGCGGCGCAAGCACGTCCAACAGGATCTGTAGTTAATAGTTGTAGTAAGATTACAGGTCATCAGGTTTGAATAGATGGACACTGCATGGACATTGTTGATTGCAATGGACAGGGTGGAACGATTGATGTTCAACTTCCTGAAGAACATTGAGTGTTGCTGAGATTTGAATAGTGAATGAGACTGATTTATGGTCAAATATGGGCAACTCAGATGCATTTACAGTGTCATCCACATGAATCTTAAAGTCACAGAGTAAAAATAATGTTAGGAAAGAGTGTGTACAAATGCAGAAAATTCGGTCAGAAATGTTTTACAATATTTCCATGGTTGGTATGTACTGTAACAGCGAGTGTAGTTGTTGTTGAACCTCAGAAACACAGTGGACTCAAATGATATATCTATGTGGACAGGATCAGTGGAGATGCCTTTAAGTGACGTTGTGGGGTATCGCGAGATCACCCCTGCATCCAGAAGATCAGAGCTGTGAGATGTAAACAAACCATGGCAGGCATGATGGATTAAGTTCCAAAAAGTCATTTTGTTGCTGCCAAGTCTTAAACAACAAAAGAAGTCAATCTTGAGATCATTTACAAGATCATAGATTAGGTAGCCCTTACTGGAAACTGGTCAAGTGTTGAACAGCCCAATTTTGTGACTGTTACTAATAATTAGTACATTCAACCCTCCCAATTATAATAACATTCTACAATGCTTTTTTAAGAAAATAAAGTTACCTATGAATTCCACCTTCATCTAAATTGAAACTAAAGGATTGCTCAGGTTTTGTGATTCCAATCATCTGGCGCACTAATCTACACTCACCCTCTACTTCATTAGTTACACCTGTTTAACTGGGTTTTAGCACAAATATCTAACCAGCCAATTATGGGGCAGGAAATCAATGCATTTAGGCATGCAGCCATATTCATGGTCATCTGCTGAAGTTCGAACTGAGCATCAGAATGAAGAAGAAAGATGATTTAAGTGACTTTGAGCATAGCATGGATGCCAGACAGGCTTGTGTGAGTATTTGCCGTTCCAAAACTGCTGATCGCCTGCGATTTTCTCTAGGGTTTACAGTAAACGGCAATTCCCTTGGTGAAAATGCCTTTTTGATTCCAGAGGTCAAAGGAGAATGGTAAGACTGGTTCAAGCTGATAGAAAGGCAACAGTAATTCAAATAACATCTTGTTACAGCTGAGGTATGCTGAAGAGCATTTCTGAATGCACAACACGTCGAACCTTGAAGCAGATGGGATACATCAGTGGAAGACCACACCAGGTGTCACTCCTGTCGGCTACGGAAACTGAGGCTACAGTTCACATATGCTCACCAAAATTGCACAATAGAAGATTATAAAAAATACTTTGCCTGGTCTGATGAGTCTTAATTTTTGCTGCAACATTCAGGTGGTAGGGTCAGAATTTTTGTGCAAACAACCTGAAAGCATAGATCCATTCTGACTTGTACAGTATGAACAAATCAGGCTGGTGGTAGTGATGTAATGGTTGGAGGACATTTTCTTGGCACACACTGAGCCTATTGATATGCACAGTAGGTACCAATTGAGCATTGTTTAAATGCCACCAGTTAAGAGGGAATTACAGTAATCAATGAGGGAAGTGACCAATGCATGCATAGGATTAGCAGCAGTTTGAGGAATGGGTTGAGACAAGAAATGTTACAAAGCGGAATGTAAAATGATCTGAAGACTCAAAGGACAGAGTTCTATCAAAGCTTAGGTTTTACTGAATGCCTTGAGGAGAGTTAGAAACTGAGGACCTATTAATGGAGAGAAACCGCTGGACTGCGATAGAGTAGATTTTCGCCCTATGATTAGAACCTTTCTCTTATTGCTGTTGAGTTTGAGAAAATTGCACAAAAAACAAGTGGTTATTTAAGCAACTGGTGAGGCAGGAGGGTGGAAGGGCAGAGTAAAGCTGTGTATCATCTGCTAAACAATAGAAATGTATACAAAATCTTCTAAAATGTGTCCAAAAGGGAGGAGATAGATGAGGAATAGAAGGGGACCAAGGACTGAACCTTGGGGAACACCACAGCTGACAGAAAGTGGTTGAGAATGAATTTTCTTTAATTGGACAAACTGGATATGGTCAGAAAGGTATGAAGTAAACCAGGCAAGAGGGATGTCTGTGATGCAAGTATCAACTAAGCGGTTTAATAAAATGGAAGACCACACCAGGTGTCACTCCTGTCGGCTACGGAAACTGAGGCTACAGTTCACATATGCTCACCAAAATTGCACAATAGAAGATTATAAAAAATACTTTGCCTGGTCTGATGAGTCTTAATTTTTGCTGCAACATTCAGGTGGTAGGGTCAGAATTTTTGTGCAAACAACCTGAAAGCATAGATCCATGTACAGTATGAACAAGTCAGGCAGGTGGTAGTGATGTAATGGTTGGAGGACATTTTCTTGGCACACACTGAGCCTATTGATATGTACAGTAGGTACCAATTGAGCATTGTTTAAATGCCACAGCCTACCTGAGTATTGTTGCTAACCATGTCCATCCCTTTTTAACCACAGGATAATGCACCATGTCACAAAGATACAATATAATCATCTCAAACTGGTTTCTCGAACATGACAATGATGTCATTGTATGCAAACTCCCTCCACATTCACCAGATCTCAATCCAAGAGAGCATCTTTGGGTTGTGGTAGAACGGGAGATTCACATCATGCATATGTGCAGCCGACAAACCTGCAGTAACTATGTGACTCAATCATGTCACTATGGACAAAATCTTTTAGGAGTGTTTCTTAAATCTATACCACAATGAATTATGACAGCTTAGAAGGCAAAAGAGGGTCCATACTAGCATGGTGTACCTATAGTAAAATGACTGGTGTGTGTGTGTGTGTGTTTTTGTTCTGAGTGATTAACATAGTTTATAGCATGCACCACACACATTAAATAGGCAGCAATAGCAGTCATACTTTTATGCAGACGTTTTCTTTAATTTATGTTTTACTGTATGCACCTAATTAGGGGGTGGTTTATTATCTAAGTTAACACCCTTTGCTACCTATACACCCAAGAGAGGACTTAAAATCTAACTCCTTGGCTTTGCAGTACAGGGCATTAAGCATTATCCTGGATGTACTCCAGACAAATCACCTGAGTATATATCAAATCAACAGCTCAATGTAATTATAGATCGTAACAAGGACAGAGATTTAAATCTCTTTAGCATCGCTTTAAAAACACATTGTTGGTCTTTCAGGTGCTCTCGGCAAGGGGTCGCCACAACCGGCCGTCTGGTCCACAATACAAGTTTGGCACAGATTTTACGATGGATGCGTTTCCTGGCGCAAACTATCCCATTTTATCAGGGCTAATTACCAGCACTGCATCCAGTGGCTGGGGTTTGGGTACCGGCTGGGTATCAAACCTGGGCCATTCGCATGGCACACGGAACACCTATTACTGAGCCACCAATGCCCATTGTTTTAAACACATCTAAGGATAAAATTCTCTTAAGAGTTAATGGTATTTATATGACTATCAGGTGTTTTGATATTTCAGCAGTAGTACATTTTAATGTTACTGTACTAGATCAAGAGATATAAACAAGATAGTCCTGCATTATGTATTGATTATTAAAATGTTAGTGAGCTCTTCATATCTCAGCATATAAACGCTTCACCTTAAGAATTTTCATCTTAAGAACTGTAATTTTGCAAGAAATCCGGCATAAGAAGCATTTTCAGCATATGGGCAAACTAACCAAGCCGAACTAAACGCCAGCTACTGTAAGTTGTCCAAGTGCTGTTCAAAACTTGTTTGCGTCAGTGGAAAGTTTTTTCGTGTTCATAACACCATGGACTCAAAAAGTACAGTAGCAAGAAGAAAACAGAGCAAAACATTTTTAGTTGCGTTTTTAAAGCAGCCGGTGCCAACAGGGATCATAAATTGTAATTAAGTGAGATTTAATGTATATATTAAAAGTACAAATTAAATTAGTGGAATTTTCCTTATACTGTATAAGAAATAAAACATTTCTGTGTTGTGCTGTTTTAGGAAGATAATCAATGACAGGAGAATTGTCAAATTGATTATTTTCCTAAAACAGCATATTGTGATGTGTTTTTCCCTTCTCATATCAGTGACAAAATCGGTATAAAATAACTTTCTGGAAATTATTCCGACGTAATAAATATAAGCAACAGTGAGGCACACTGCCCTGAAGACTTTCACAAGCTGGAAACGTAAAAGAAACATTTTATGGTAATAAAGCACAGATACTCCTACAGTATCCTTCCAGTACAGTAAACTTCACCATACAGAGGCTGTCTGTTGTAATATTCTATAAAGTGTATAATACAACATTTACTGTAGTTTTGACAGAGTAATCTGATTGGACATGAGGCATTCCATGAGTGGTGATAATGGAGCATAGCAGCACTGGAACGTTTAAGTAAATGTATCACAGGTGTTAAACAATCGTTAATCTGTTGGTCACCACCAGTAGATCAGTATGGTCCACAGTCCTGCAATGAGTGGAGTGTGTGATATTCCTTAATTATTATTAGAATTATAGACTATCCAAGTTCATGGATTGTTACTATAGAAACAATAATATAATAGCATGAGCACATGACAGATACAATCATTATTCTCTGATCGATCAGGTTTCAGACTTTTAGACACGGTGTACATGGCATTAGCAGCTGTAACATTTTGCATTTGAAGCCTTATCTTTCTGTTCCTTGTTTGCTTGTTAAGGACACTGAAGACTCAAGGTTAAAGACAGAGGGATTTGTCTCAGATGGATAATAAAGTACTACATTTTTTTTTTACCAGCACAAGAAGGATAAAAATTCCACTCAGGTACAAGTACAAATAGAAAGCCCTGCCTTAAGAGTAGCTATGAGTGCCACATGAATTCAGAGCATGAATAACGTACTTATTATTATTCATACACATCCAGTGCACATATAAAAGACTGCTTATTTTTTTTTTGCCAGAGATATAAAGACACCAGAAAAAGGCAGAGTCATCAGAAATTGTGCCACTGGCCTGGACTGCTACAACCCAGCACTTTCATCAGCAAAACAGGGAATTTTACCCAGTGATTTGATTACTGTCCACAGCTTACTTTTTTATCAACATACTCCCTTTTTTTTTTTTTTTTTTAATGTAAAAGCTGAAATCGTTCCATTCGGTTGTCCCAGCAAGTCTGTGCAGTTTGTTATCAGTGACGTCCATCTGTGAAGCTTACGCACAAGTGATTTGCATCAAATGATTCAGTCCACTGGCTAATCTGACAATTTGCATCCTCTGATTAATACTCTGGAAACAGCTGGCACATTTCAGCAGGTATCTGCGAGCAATCTGACATGAATTTGCACAGGTCGTGTGAAATGGCTTGATGCATCCCCATACGCCTCCCCGCCGTTTACCTGATCTGCGTATAATGTGTGGGAATGTTTTTATATGATCATGGCTACCAAAATGTCCTCCAAACCCTAGGAAAATGTGACAAACGTGACCTTGTAGAGACATGTGGATGGATCTTACATAGAAATCTGCCTCTTTTCGAAATAAATATACTGTAGACCCAAGCTAATGTTATTTCGCCTCCATAGTTATAGTCCACGTGTTTGTGCATATACAGTATGTGTGTGTAAAAGTTACCTAATGCTCTGTGGATGTAAGCAGTGTTTGGCTTAGCTGACTGTGCTTTCTTGGATTTGCTTATGCACACACACTGAAGGCAGTCGGTATCTTCTCCGTGCCACCAAAACTCTGAGTGTTTCATCCTCCGTTTATAACAAAGCCAAGTCTGTGACCTGGAAATAAGGGGACAGCGCAATAAGTCTATTTAGTGAAGGAAGATTGCTTTCCTGCAGAAGACTATTCACAGTTCAGAGATCCTGATATTACTGAACTATTTCCCAGGTGATGCAGAGGAGGAAGCGAAGCTTTAAAGAAATTCCATCCTGATTATTTTAATCATGAAAGATAATGATATACTGTTTAATGATGCATGATCTGCACATGCAGCTTGTTCATGTTTGCACAATGGAAAAGTGCACAATGAAATATGTTTATGTAATATTTTAGGTATGGTTTTATATATTGTATACTATAATCGATTTTATAATTTTACCCTAAGAAAGTAGTTTTTTTTTTTTTTTTTTTTAATTAAAATTTTATTTTATTAAAATTTACTATACTGTATGCAAACAAATAGTTTGGATTTTATGTTTAAAATTGTGCCCCCATGCATATACCCAAATACCTTTGTGTCACGTTTCAATTTAGACGCGGAACACAGACAACATGCGCATAGAAGAATAGAGATGCCTCCTTGTGTTGATTGGATAGATTCATGTGTTGCTTTGTATTATTTTCCTGGAAAGCACTGCAGAAATTGGATTTTTTTTTATTTATTTATTTATTTATTTTTATTTTGGAGTTCATTGAGAGTATACCTACACATATGTAGCTGTCATTCCAGGTTTTCCCCCATCCATTTAGTTGTGTGCATGCCACTGGGAAGTGAGAGGTCCAAGATCATTCTCAATCTTTCCCAGCCAAATCTGCCTTGGGCAGCCTATCTCCTCTTCCAGTCTCTTGGGGGAAGCCAGGAAGGCAGACAGAGAGAGCTCTGGCATGGTCCAGTACCGGATCTGCGCATGCTACATGTTCACACAGCTGCAGTCTCTTGTGCATATGAGCTCTGATGCCAACACCTGGTTTGTTCTGGCACAAATCTCAGCACTCACGTGTTCCAACCACGAGATTGGAAAATGCATTAATTTTTTTTTTTTTTTTTTTTTGAATAGCTGATGCAACCGACCACATGTCAGCACCATACAGGAGAACCGGTAGGACAAAGGTAATATAAAGGCGAAGCATTGTGGAGAGTACATCTTCTCATTTCCAGTGCAATGCCGCCCGAGCTGTGATCGGTCGAGCCGAGGTATATGAAGGAGTCGACAGTTTCTACATCATTCCTGTTTACAGCGATTTTGTCAGCATTTGTCGGAGTAATGTCTGTAGCCTGGAGTTTTGTCTTGGACCAATTTATTTCCAGTCGGAATGTGTGTGCTTCCTCATGCATGATTTCTAAGAACAACAATAACAACATGTCCGGCATCGCAGGCAGCAAGTCTACATCATCCGCATATTTCAGGTTAGTAAAAATTTCACTTCCAGTGGATGTAGGTAGTCTTTGGGTGACCGGAAAGGTTTGGAGCAAGAATCCATGCTTGCCCAATGCCACTGTGAATACTGAACCAATCAGAACTGTCTTTTTGATCTGACGCAGGTAACAGTGTCTGTGCAGAGAGCCTTCATGTCACCACTGAGCAACAGTTGCCAGAGAGTTTCTGTATCATGGGAATCAAAAGCAGGTTATACAGTATATACAATCCACAGAGTGCTGTTGAATCCTCTTCTGGTCTACAGCAGAGATGGAACTACCTAGGGTAAAGCCACTCTATCCTCAGCGGCGTCTTTGCATTAGATGTTGTTTCAGCTTGCCAGGAACCAATAAGAGGTTGGATAATAAAGTACAGTCATGTTCCCGATGCTGTTTGCTGCCCTTGATCCCTTTTTTAAATAAAAAATTATGAAATAAACCAAATGTTTTAAAAAGTGTTACAAATGCTTAAAAATCATTGCACCTTTAAACAAATTAATAGTAAATAAATCAGAAACCTGTAGCTGTTTGAGAAGCTGGCTAAACAGAAGACATATCCGACAGAGAAAAATAATATTGCTTTCATAAAAACAGGAAAAGTGATGACAATTACTTGCACACAGCTGTATTATTACTTTCACTCAGCTGACACGATGAGTGGAAGGATGTGACATGGGCCATTATCTGGAACTTCAACATCCATATATCAGTGCCAATACTGTTCAACATGTGAATATTACACTGCTAATGTTTAAGGGTTTGCTTTTTTTTCTTTTTTTTGGGGTCAAGTCTAGCATAATGTGAATGCTGACAGGCTTATTATTATTTGGATTTTTAGGTGTCAGAAATAGAAAGCAGAATGATCATAATATCTAGGTACAATACAGTATGTATGTACAATAAGCAGGGGTGAAAGTAGTTTTTGGTTCTTACTGGTAGCCAAAAGGCGGGGAGAATAAACCGTTGGAGGTTGTGGACAGTCATTTAAACTCTATGTTACATGTCTCTTTTTGTCTCCACTCATTCAACTTGGGTTGAATCCCGAATAGCATAAAGTGGAAAACTCATGCACTATATATGTAGGGTGTAGAAACTTTTGCATAGGCTACACAGGCTACTACATAGGCTGTAGAAACACCAAGGAGATCTTTGTAGATCACGGTTGTCATGAACAAAACAGTGTGGTGAGTCATAAATGAACAAGTCAGCTTGTGGAAGAATTTTTTTTTTTTTCTTTTCAAGACAAATTTTTTAAAGATATTTTCAGTGTCAGTGCTTTTTCTTAGTCCGTATAGTGAGAGTTGTAGTACATATGCATATTAATAAGCCTGTAATTTGCATTGCAGCTAGAATTACAATCAAAACTGTTAACACAAAAAAATCATTAAGAACTTTTGACCAATCAGATGCAAGAATATATAATAATAATTTATATAGATTAATGATGGCAACTCATCTGATGGGTCACTTTGAGGTAGTTAATGTTTTTGTTGATTTTCTGTATATATATATATATATATATATATTTATATATATGACAATATCATTATTGACATCTAAGCTACAGACACCATAATTAAATACAGAAAATGAACAAAAACATTCATTACCTCACAGTGACCCATCAGATGAGTTGCCATCATTAATCTCTCTTTAAAAGGGTCTGGACATAATGTAATCATGACCTTTTAAGTCTCTGGGCAACAAAACCTAATTAGCTTTTTTTTTTCTGACTGAGTACTTGAATGACCCCAGTCTAGTTCCTTAATGCAAAAAATGACTAGAGCAGGTATTATAGTCGTCAACCTTGTTTCAATAATACACCAGGCCATATAAACCAAAATTTTTAATAAGCCAGAGACATTTTTATTGAAATTCATATGAGTCCATTATATGTCATTATTAGTCTAAAAAATACAAACTGCTAATAAATTTATGTGCACCTTGGCTTATTGGGGATCTTAAATTTTCAGGCTAGAGACAGTGCTGAGTGAATGTGTGATAAACTACCATGATCGACCAATATCTTTTCCATGCTTCACATAAGCAGGAGGTGACTTTTATGCTTAATTCTTCCCAGTAGGATTACTGACAAAGATGAGAAGGTCATGTCAGCTTATTGATGATGTGCATGGGAGCTCCAAGGCAGGCTCTGCTTTGACAAGGTGAAAAGAGAATACAGTGTGACAGCAAGGCCAATTCTTTTGTTTCTGGAATACCCTAAAGACATTTGGGTTTGAGATGAAAAGATGAATATTAGAAGATAAATTCAAATTTGTGTTTTCATTTACTCCATGTTTGAACTCACGCATTTTTTAAGCGTGACCAACAAGTGTTTCTCGTGCCCAGGCAGGCTCTTATAAATTTAAGGATTTGGCAGACGTCTTAATCTAGAGCGACTTACTGTACATTTTTATCTCATTATACATCTGAGCAGTTGAGGGTTACAGGCCTTGCTCAAGGGCCCAACAGTGGCAACATGGTGGTGGGGTTTGAAATTGGGATCTTCTAGACCATAGCCCAACGCCTTAAGCATTCATCTTCACCTGCCTACATGGCTTCTTTGAACAATTAATAGCTCTAAATATCTAATCTTGGCAATTCACATCTTATCCAAAAAGGATTGGACATTAAAACTAAAAATATTAAGGTCATTACTGTATAGGTTCCACTTGTGTGGCTCCACAAGACTCCACAAGACCTCTGAGCTGGTGCCCTGGCACCAGAACATTTGCATTGATGGATAATATGATTGTTGTAGGTTGCGTCATGGGAATTTCATGGATTGGATTTGTTTGTCATGCATTGCATGGATGCTCAGTCAGATTGACACTGAGGAAATTTGAAGGCTGCCTCATATGTGGAAGATTGTGATGGGTTCTGGTGCCTTTCTAGCATGTCCAGAACTGACTTGTTTCAGTAATTTGGACTCAATAGCTTTTTTGTGAGGGTAGCTTTGGTCACCACAGGCATAAATGAGCCTTTAAAACCAAAAACAGGGAGAACATGCGAACAAAGGCATGAATCAAACCCGGAGCCAGGAGGTGCAAGGTGACAGTGCTAACCACGAAGCCACCGTGCCACCTATATTGTATATAGGAATGTAGAACCAACTAAATTTGTTAGAAAATGTCACAGACAAGCAAAAATAATGAGATTGTGAGTGGTATTAAAAGAAAAATCCTATAAAACTTCAGTTACCTTGGGTATTCGAGATTGCTGAAAGCTGAGAGCCAGAATTTATGCTGACACAATGCTGACAGTTTTATCATTTCGTATTTCTAAGTGTAATCAAGTCTACATTTATGATTTTGATAAAGCATGCTATTAGTCAAATTTGTATAATATCAGTATGTCACTGCCTATGATCTATGGAAAAATACAAAAAGTCAAGCAATAAGAGGGACATAAAGTACAAGTGTCTAAAATAAATGGCAGATTGTTGAACTTACAGATTTCACACAAAATAATTTTATCAACCAGGATTGAGGTCTTCTGGCATTTAATCTAGGGCTGTTACCCTACAGCTGGCAAACGGAGCAAGAATATGTCAACGTGTTAAAATCTATTTGAGAGTGACATTTTAAATATGAAGGCTGACATTATTTCAGTAGTGAAAAAGAAAATGTACTGTGTTTCCTGACTCACACTGAGCAGACTCAGACAGGAGATCACTGATTCTACTTATCTGTAATGATAATCTTCAACAAATTCTAAAATTCCTTCAGTGGGTTATATACACAAAACATATGGAAATACATTGCCTGGCCAAAAAAAGTCACCATTTCAGAAAGGTCAAATAATTGGGTTAAGCACCCATCAATGTATTATCAAACCCTGGAAGGAAAGTGCTGAACCATCAACCGTAAAAGTTTTATTAGAGAAAGTAAGAGAATTTTAATATGCACACACTATGTGATAAGACCTCACTTTGTGAGATTGTGATTAAACAGCTGTGTGTCCATAAGGAATCCACAGTTAGAGCAATGGACAAAGGTCTTGTGCCCTACAAGACCTACAAGCCATGTGGTCTGATGAGTTCAGATTGACCATATTACAGAGAAGGGTAAGAAGGGATGCAAAAGAAGCGACACGCCCATGATGGAAAGTGCCAACTTTGCAAGCCACAGAAGGCAGTTCTATGACCTGGGGTAGTTTCAGTTAGTCGGGTCTAGGCTCAGCAATATTATGTCGAAAGCCGATGACCTAAATGCATTGAATGACCAGGCTATGGAGTTTTTCTCTGATGGCACAGGCATATTCCATGGCCTAAATTGTAAATGATTGGCTCTGGGAGACTGAGAGATAATTTTCACACATGAACTGGTCATCACATTGTGTGTGTGTGTGTGTG
>JAQQZT010000009.1:19286567-19300448 GCA_030068275.1 Clarias platycephalus | reverse complement strand
AGTGAGAGAGGACATGAAGTTAGTTGGTGTGAGAGAAGAGGATGCAGAGGATAGGGTTAGATGGAGGCAGATGATTCTGAAGAAGAATAAGGTGTTTAAAAAAAAAAAGGTTTGTGTATTTATTTTTTGGGCTGTAGAACAAATAATTAGAGTTTTCATTATTTCTTATGGGGAAATGTTTTTGAAGTGTGTTTTGAAATACGATCCCGCTTCCGGAATGAATTATGTTCGTGATCCAATGTTCCACTGTATTAAATCTAAACTCATTTAGACTTTCAGTAACCATTATATTTTGGTAACTCAACATGAATTGGAACGCCAGTACATACAGTATCAGCACACAATGTGCACACAGGATTTAGACTTATAGTCTTATAAACCAAAACATTACTGTTACTAAAGTCAGAGCATTTTATGTTAAAAAAAAAAAAAAAAAAAGGAAGGATAACATCATGAAATAGAAATAGGACTTGAGATCTTTCACTCTCTATACCGTGGTTAACTATGACACTTTTCTGCATTTTTTCCCCCCATAACCATGTGGACATACTCCAGGTTGTCCATTTTCCTCTCACCTTCCATGTCAGCAGGTGGACTATCTAATCTCACCTGTCCTTAGATGTGCATGGTCGCCCTGTGGATAATGTCACCTTCAAGACATACGTACAGAAGGAATGATAATGTTTCTTTAAATGCCTCATCATTATTTTACCACTATCACTTAAAAACCAATTATAAATTACGAGATCCATGAGGGTGGCATGGTGGTGTAGTGGTTAGCGCTGTCGCCTTACACCTCCAGGGTCCGGGTTCGATTCCCGGTCAGGCATGATTCCCGTCTCTGTGTGATTCCCATCTCTGTGTTCTCCCTGGGTTTCCTCCATGTACTCCAGTTTCCTCCCAAAGACCTGCAGATTAAGCTAATTGGCGTTCCCAAATTACCTGTAGTGAGTGTGCGTGCCTTGCGATACATTGACACCATGTCCAGGGTGTACCCCACCCCGTGCCCCAAGTCTCCTGAGATAGGCTCCAGGTCCCCACAATGCTGAATACAGAATAAAGCGGTACAGAGGATGATTGAGTGAGTGCATGATATCCATGAGGTTGCTCATTATTAGTACCGTAGCAGATGTCTGACCACAGTTGTCCCAGTCCAGCACTGGGAATTCACATAACATTCTCATGTGGTCTTGTTTATCTGATTCATCTCAGCAAGTGCTTATCAAGTTGTTTTAACCTTCAAATGTTTAATTCATGGACAGATCATTTGCATGGCTCAACATGATCAGCTTTGTATGTATTAAATGATGTGCTTTAAGATCATTAACAATAAATAATGATCTAAGGGTTTACGGCATTACCATGCAATATACTTTTCATATTTTTTATGTTTTTACATCTTTTCGCTGCTTATACCTTAAGGTCACTGCTTTCTACATTTTTTGTCCTTTCGAAATTCGATGCCCTTCAAATTCACCAGCCAGATCCATTACATTAAAATGCATTTGTGGAATACATATGGGTGTTTATGACCCAACAGACCTGAAACGTCTTTTCTCCATTAATGCTCAATCTATCTATCCTGCTTGCCTCCTTTGCTTTGCTTATCTGCCCCAGTCCAGAGTGTCAGCTGAGACAGAAGGAGATGTGCCAGGGGAAAGATTACACTTGATGGGCAATTCTACACTTTACTATGATTTGGAACGTCATCATTTGAGAGTGACATAAGTCTATTGATGTGTCCCTGGCTGCCTCAAAAAAAAAAGAAAAATATGGTATAGGGAACAAAATTATGGGAGCCAGGAGCTGTATGAAAATGTACATTCGCCATATAGGGAGCGGTGTATTATTCTAACTACTGTACGATGAAAAAAAGAGCTCAGCCTCTGTGAATGGAAATTTTAATGCATTCATCTAATGAATTTCTATAGGTATATTATACTTGGATGCAATGTTGTACATTGGGGAAAGCAAAACCATACTGTATGTCTGTCAAGCTACATGAAACTCCTGCTGATGAGATGCCATTGACCCTGGCTTTTCTTGATGCTCTACTTCTGCTTGGCGTTTTCTTCACTTGAATCATGTATTTCTGTTGAGAATGCCCCCACATGTATAGCCTAAAGATATCTGCAGATTGTTCCATAAAGATATATTAAATATTGCTGTGTGTGGGCTCGCTTGGACAGAAAAAACATTTCACTTACTGAAAATAGATCATGCCCGAGACTTATTCATCATTTATTAACTAACGTTCACTTGGATGCAACATATTAGGCAGGAGTAAATCTAAATTTAATTAAATTAAATGGAGTTCAATTGAAACTATGGGTCCATTATTTTCTTTAGTGCCATGCTATATGCAAAGCGTGTCCTGGGAATGCTGAGTTCATACTAAAATCCAAAAACTGGAGGAAACCACCGTAGTCAATGAGAGAGCATATACAATAATACAAAATTTTAACCCAGGCTTAAGGTAAAAGAAAGCTGTATGTGTGTAAATGATGATCCCAGAGCTCATCGCAGTCGTTCCCATGAATAATCAGACGGATTGACGGATAATTTGTTGCAGAACTTGCGGAAGAGACGCATCTGTCTGTATGAAATGTACACACAATCATTCACCAACACCACTTGCACATTACAGGAGCTCAGGTAAGAGTTACTGCCACATCCCCCCATACTGTCCTAACCTCACTCCAAGTCATTTTCACATGTTTGGGACATTAAAGGAGTTCCTGGGATGCGAGTGTTTCAAACGTGAAACAATTGAGCGTATTGAGAAAACGTTCTACCTTAATTGTATCCAAACACTAGTGAAACACTTGGATAAGTGTAGCATGGGATTATATAGAGAACTAATGGTACAGTAGTATTTACCTTTATACGTAACTGCAGAATCAAAAGTCCCAGTTTGACTTGAACACCCTTCATATCTATGTTCCTACCTCCAATGACAAAGAAGTGTCAATACAACACACTGGTTTATGGATATGAATGATAAGTCTGTAGAAGTTGACGGATCTGTCTGTACTGTGTGATGTACTTTATATGACACATTTCTCTTGTTTGAAGGTAGCCGTCTCCCCTAAGACTTGAGAAGGATTTATTTTTTAAATGACAAAAAAAAAAAAAAAAATGCTGTCAAAGAACAAGACAACCTTGGTTTCAACTCTAGGGACATACAGACAAGATAAAGAAGACAAGTCAGATCTAAGGGAAAAGAAGACGTGGATGTAACATACTCCAACAAGTAGCAGTTCTTTAGATGCACATTTATTTGACATGAATCTGTCTTTGCCCATCTAGCACAGTTAAAACCAAAAAGAGGAAAAGTCTCCGCAATATACTGTACATATCACAGGTTTAAAAACAAGCATATACTGTATGTGTAGATACTGTAGAATGCTTTGAAATATGTGACCTTGACAATAAAGTTCATGTTCAAGTGGATGTTTAGATTTGGCCTAGATTATTTATAAAACCTTTTCTCACTGTGTATAAAACTAACAATGTACAGTAATTTTCATTTAAATCCGTATATTTGATGTCATAGTGAAACCATTGACGTGGTTGAATCTGAAAATGTCCTACTAGTTTTAAAATCACCATGATTTTATTGACTGCATTTGCTGTCTTATTTGAAAATATTTCAAGCAGAAGTACCGTAATGTCATATCATTTTAATGGCTGGATATCTCCAAAAGATGGACATTACATTAAAATATTTCGACCCCTTCAAAAAACTGAATGGTTGATGGAACTCACCAACTGATTAAATAGTGACTTTCAACCTTCGGTAGCAACGTTTTTGATAGTTTAAATAGGCAGACTGCATTTCCTGCTGCATTCGCATGCATGTACTGTAACTGGCTCTTTACATGATGTAACTTTGCAGACAGAAACCGAAATAAGATTATAAAGTACCCTGAATAAAATGAGTTTTCTTAAAGTAGAGGTGTCAAAGTATAATAAAAAATAAAAAAAAGTAACTTCAAAAACTAATTTTGTGCACAAAAACACAAAGGGTTAACTTGAAATTGAGCCTTGATCCTGTAGCTTTTGACGATTGCTATAATGTTAGCAGCTTTAAAACTGGAGGAAAGATGTGAATAGTTTTTATGTCCGAGGTCAGATGCCAAACTTGAAATGGTTTCAGAAAGCAGTCTCACAGGAAGTGTGTAGAAATAAAAAATAATGTGTGTAATCCAGTTCCCCTTGAACTGATACATGCAGTTCATATATTCAGGTGTTTTAATCAGAAATCTTTCACAAGATGTCTAAGACTAGTTGTTTCTTCTTAAACAGTAGCTAGGATTGCCTTAACATATTGAACCCAATGGGGGAAAAAAAAACATTTCTCTGTTCTATTCTGTTCTTTTTAAACATTCACATTTAAACATGATAGGGATTCCTTTACAAAAATAAATTGCCAATGAAATCATGCGTGTTGCCTTGGTTATTTCCCTATACCTGCACATCCCAGAGTGCTTTATTCCTTTTATACTACAACAGTTTGCAAACCATTACATGACCAATATGTAATACCTTTGAACTGCTTATAAGTACATGTAATGTAGTGAGATACGTTGGATCCTGTTATCTCTTACATTATAATGTAGCAATAAACAGTCATTCCTTGACCAGCTGCCTTTTGTTTCTCTTTTGAATTTAATTATGAAATAAAAATTATTAGTCATGTTTCTGGGACACTGCAAAGCATCTTCTCTTTACCACTTATACAGGGTCATGCAAGACTAAGTATGAGGAGTTGGGCACCAGGCAGGGTGCCAATCCATTGCAAGGCACACACATACACACACACAAACACTAAGGGCAATTCGGAAACCCCAATCAAAACAATCTGCATAACTTTGTACTGCGGGAGGAAACCAGTGGTAACGCAGCAAGAACAGGGAGAACACGCACACTCCCGGGCACACAGACCCAAGATGGGTTTCGAAGTTGGGAATCAAACCCTCAATCCTGGAGGTGCGAGGCCACCATTGTGCCACTAAGGAAAATGTAACAAATCACTGAAACTAACATGTTAAATAAATGTACTGTATTCTTACATTTATGTAATTAATGTGTTATATATATTTAGTGATTAGACATTCATATTTGGTTAACTACAATGTGTTTTTGTTTTTACCAGATTAAATAATTAATTAAGTCTTACATTATTTCCAATGACAGATTGCACAGAGATACAGGTCCCAGTGAATCTGATGTTCCTGTTATTAACAATAACATTTTAGAACAAGTAATATTCACACTAATTATAGCCAATAATTTTGTCAGTGCCGGGGTCACAGAAAATCCATCAACACTTTCTGACCAATCAGAATAGTATAGTATATACAGTATAGTATAATCTATCTAACTATTTCATTAATATTAGGTCAGATGCTAAAGTCTCAAAATGAAAAAAAAATAATCTCCATTTAACAACAGGCAGGAATCTCACACTGAGCCAAAACATCAAACTCCTCCATTGTGCATTGTGCTGGCTTTGAGTCATAGACAGTTCTTGAAGTAAACGATTGCCTTGACATACTTTTCACACCACTTAGCTTTTTTTTTTTTTTTTTTTTTTACTTAAAAGACATGTGACAATCACTGGAAAATAAAAACAACAATCAAATACTCTAAGTCTTTCCAAGTTAGCTTGCAAAGTTATATGTGCTTGGCTTTCTGATTAGTGACCTGGAAAAGGTGACAAATGTGCTGACATGTTTATGGACCTGAACAACCCTCTGATCCGGCAACTTCAGTAGCTGCAAAAAGGGCTTCTACGTTTTCATTTCTGTCACCTCATTAAAGTGTGCAGTTCTGCTTTGCACACTGAAAATCTGCACAATTTGTCATTTGACAGTTTTATTCAAGGCCATTTAATTGAGACGCAATCCAACTTTGTTGCTAAGAAGCTGAAGGGAAATGGTCCAATACTGGCTCTCTGGCAATTATGGGATTTAAAGTAATTTGTTAAATATTTCTGATTGTATGATTACATTTTTAACACAGAACACACTTTTAATGAACTCTCTTACATGATTGCACTTTAATAGCACTCTGAGGGTGCAGAATTGATGCACCCTTTAGAGTGAAAGCATAATGTTGCTCACCAAGATATTCAGTCCAAATGTGAACAAACACATAAACACACATTCCCAAGTGACCGCTGTGAAATGTGAGCATAAGATTAATTGCAGCGGGCTCTTACTAGAAGCCAAGAGGTCAGTAATGGAAACTGCAGCCTTCCATTGATTAAGAATGGCACATTGCTGTTTTTCACACTGCCTAATAAAACGTTCCATCTATCGCCCTAAAATGGTCCATCAACCAATTTCACAGTGTACACACTTTAAAAATCAGACTAGTACGCCTATTCTGGTATTCTGCCAAAAGGTGCACATGTCCTGTCATATGTAATTGAATAAATAATGTGATTGTCAGATGAATCCTCTGTAGAGAAGATCGGTTTTGCTCATCATAGTGTAACAGTGTACCTGTTGGTGTGGTGCCCTGGGAAAACCTTTTACATGGTTTCTGACATCTGCTATATAGTTCAGAAAATTACAGGTTTTCCTGAACTGAAATTGGTGTCTCTGGCGCTCATAGTACAATCAGATGGTAATTTCAAGCACTTTAAAGTCAGCCAAAAGCATTATAGGAGAAATTTTGTAATAGGAGAAAAAATTTCATTCCAATTCCAATGCAGCACACCCACCTACCTCTACTTGTATAACTTCTCTATTTACGTAAAAACAATATAAATGACAACTTGAAAAATTAGAAGGTTATGGTAAGAAACAATTTCTCATTTTCCCACAGGATTGAACAACAAGCCTCATTAGCAGCTGTTCATTCAACTCATCTCTGTTCACAGTTGAATCAGTGGGGAATTAATCACTAGTTGTCAGTAAGCACAATTCACATTTATAAGGTTAAAACATTATCTGTTGTCATGTGTACAGTGTGAGTAAGTGTTATTTCTCTGCTTTGAGGATTATGTGATGCATCACAGAGGTTTTGACAGCCAGTATCTGATTACAGTAACTGAATGGATTGATGCCAATCTCTCCATGACATAGTTCAATGTACAGGGTCTGATCAAAGCATGATGTTCAACATGTGAAAAAAACACACTTTGCTATCTTCATTTTTTTTTTTATTCAAGAAGAAGCAGATAGCCTGGGTCATAAAATATAAAAGTATTACTGCAAAGAGATTAATTAAACACTTCATGTTCTGTTGAATGTTCTTGTCTTTTTATTAGGTCATTTCAGTTTTATGCATGTAAGCACTCTTCTCCAATTTGAAAATGACGTAACGGCGAGTAGGGCAGCACGGTGGCTTAGTGGTTAGCGCTGTCGCCTTGCACCTACAGTAGGTTCTGGATTTGATTCCCACCTCCAGTCTGTGTGCATGGAGTTTGCATGTTGCTTGGTGGGTTTTCCTCCTGGGACTCTTGTTACCTCCCACAGTCCAAAGACATGCAGACTAGACAAATTGGCGTTCCCAAATTGAGCCGTAGAGTGTAAACAAGCATGTGAGTATTGGTATGTGTATGCCCTGCGATGGACTGGCACCCTGTCCAGGTTGTTCCCCACCTCGTTCCCTCAGTCTCCTGCAAACCTGTATACAGGATAAAGCGGTAAAGACGATGAGTGATGGTGAAGGAATGTCAGAGACATTTTGTCAATATCTGATTATAAACTCACATGTTAAGGCTTAGGAGAGTAAAACGACTTGATCACAGTCAATGTGTCAGAAAATCATATGTATGTTTTAGACAGGATGATTTGCTTCGTGATTGCTACAAAATTGGCTCCTACAGCAAAGGCAAGGTTATAAAGCAGCCTAATTCCACGTGTTTTGGTGTTGGGATACTGGTATGGAAAAATCAGAAAACTGCTCCTGTGATCTATCCTTTGCAAACAAGGTCGTAACAAGTGCCTTGATTCATTTATTTTTTTAACAAGCTGAGGGGAAAATCGCACAATTTGTGACTGACTATTTGCAACATGATAATTTGTGCATTCAATTGAATTCCACAGTTTTGATGCAGTCATGGTTGGTGTCTGTCACGCCAGCATGTGATGATGTGTGTGTGATGGTAATGATGGTGTGTGTGTGTGATGATAATGATGGTGTGTGTGTGTGTGTGTGTGTTGCAGCATTAGTGATGGCCAGCGCAGCTTCACGCGCGCCTCACTACGGAAAACGGTGCGTAATTGATGAGCTCGCGCGCCGCCTGAACGTCAGTGAGTCGTGCCAAACGCTGCGCTGCTGGAGCTCCGCGGTGGGCGTCGACTGCCCCGTGTCTTCAGGCGTATCTTTGGGAAGACTTTCCTGTGCGTAAATGCGCGGTAAAAAAAAAATCGGATTGGATCGGTAATATGCATGCAAATACAAAGAAAATGATTTGGAAGTGTACATCGGGAAATTTCAGATGTAAGTAACAGTAAATAATAAATCTTTTTTCCTCCTTAAATTCTTCTGGAGATGAAAAACGGCTGTTTGGAAACGCGTCTCGAGCGCGTGCCGCTCGCGGTCACTCGGGATCCGGAGAGATACCTCACCGCGCGCTGGACTTTACCGGAAAAACGAACGAACCGGCGCTGGACGCGGAGCAGGAGACGGGAGCGCGGACGCCGTCTTTCCCCCGAGCGCGTTGAGAGCAGCAGGCTGCACTGAGGGGATGCCGGAGCCGGCCAGGTTGGTGCTGCTGCTGTTGCTCGCGCCGGGCGCTTTGGTGCTCGTTTTGACGCCCGCGTGCCTCCTCGCGCACCCGCAGCCATGCCAGATCCTCAAACGCATCGGGCACACGGTGCGCGTCGGAGCCGTGCATCTGCAGCCTCGCGCCGCCGTGACGCACAGCTCCATCAGGAGGAAAGAGCTGGAGGATGGGGATTGGGACTGGGACCGAGAAATGGTTCGGGAAGAGCTCGAGTTAGTCAGGAAAAGTGTGGGTGTGAGTGAACCTGGCGCGAGACCTGGCAGGACTAACCAACAAAAAGGCGCGAAAATTAAGAAACCTGTAGAGAGTGCGTTTCTGCCCAGGGACTCGATTTTCATGGCTGCGGAGACTCTGAACCGATTACCGAACCTGTTACCGTTCAACCTGTCCTTGGAGATAGTCATGGCTGTGGAGCTGGGACTCGGCGAGCTGCCGGCTTTCTCCTTCTTCTCGTCTTCACCTCCACCTGTGGGTTCCGACCCCATGTCGTTCCTGCAGAGTGTGTGCCACACCGTCGTGGTTCAGGGAGTTTCAGCCATCATGGCGTTTCCACAGAACAGAGACGAATTCGTCAAGTTGGAGTTTGTGTCCTCTTCACTGCACATCCCGGTTATCAGCGTCGTCCAGAACGAGTTCAGGCGCAAGAGTCGGGTACGAGTCTCTATTCTTTTCTTTCCTGCCTTCTTTTGGAGAACGCTGAATATTAACATCCTACAAGATGAGGATGATACGGTTATGATTTTATCCCTGGTGTCATTCAGAAAACCCTAGTCCATGTCACGTACATTCAAGTAATCAGCTAATTACCAGCCCTAACCCAAAGGAAATGAGTGTGTCAGGGAAGGAAAATAATAAAATGTGCAGAGGGTACTTCAGGACCAGGGCTGATCAACTGCAAGACAGGGACAGAATACCCCATTGCAGTAATTGGATAAATGAAATGTGGTGCAAAATATTAAATAAGTGGCATATCCAGATTTACAGAAACAGGAATGGCAAAAAGGCAGTGAGTGTACACTGAATATGAACTGCCTAGCCCCCCAAAAAGTGTACTTGTGGTGGGCAGTTCATGTGTGGAAATGTTTCCTTATTCTCTGAAAAAAACAGTGTTTCACAATTTGAGTCCTGGAATATTTCTGTGCCATCAGGAAAGAAAAACTGCAAAGATGTGATAACCTGGCCATTAGTTACATTCAGGTCATCAGCTGACTATTGCCACACCAGCTGAAGCAACCCCAGATCATAACACTGTTTCCAGTGGCAGGTACAGTGGGCACTATGAATAATGGGTGCATCGCTTCATGCACTTCCTTTTTACCCTGATGCACCCATCATTCTGAAGTAAGGTCAGTCTGGACTCTATTGCTGTTTCTCTATTGCGCTAAAGTCCAATCTTTATGCCCGATCCTGTGGCGGTTCAATCGGTTAAGGCTGTGGGTTACTAGATTGCTGATTGGAAGGTCAGAGATTTGAGCCCCAGCATCACCAAGATGCCACGGTTGGGCCCTTGAGGAATGCCCTTAACCTTATCTGCTCTTCACTGTGCTGTAAAGTACATTTGACCAATAAGTGAATGATTACTAATTATTATTGCACTGTGTGTGTGTGTGTGTGTGGGGGGGGGGGGGGGGTGGATTTCCTTATTTTTAATATTAAAAAAATCTGTAACTTCCACTTTTTTTTTTTATCATGAACTTCCCCAGGCATTTAACCCTTAAAAACCCCAAGCAGCAAAGATCCGTGCCGGCAACTCAGCATCGGTCAATGATGATAAAAAAATATATACAGTATGTGCTTATATAGAAGCCTTTCTGGTGTGCTAACGGGGAGGCCTCAGACTTCAAACTGTGTATTTGGGTTTTCGGATATGTCAAGTAGAAAAAAGGTTATCATTACTTTGATAAAGGGTAAATTTTACCACTACCAGAATATGGGAATAAAAATTTAGAAAACGTGATTGTGTGTATTTGTACTATTTTTTTGCCTTTGTGACCCGGTGTCTATTGTTCCGCTCAGTTGTGTTAAATTGATTAAAATGAACTAAAATTCAGTTCATTAAATTGCCTATTTTTGTGCTGAAAAAAATGTCACTCTATACTGCACAATCCTGTTCCCTATACCTGTATATGTTTATTAAAAAAAAAAAATGTAATGGCTAAAATGCTCTGAGCGTTAAGGACTACATGATCGCTGAACACTGCCATTCCTGATTTTTTTTCCGACCAAATTTTTTCCGCAAAGTTAACAGTTCAGTGCTGTCCTTACAGGCCTTAGTTGCTTCATAATTCCTTATACTGAATGAATTTAGTCAAAACACCAACAGCACTACAATGGCGGGCCGTGTATTTTGAGGCTTTATAGCATGATTTTTTTTTTTTATCATAAAAGTTGTAATGTATGGTACTTACATTACAATTTCGCGCCATTGTTTGCGAAGCAACAATGTTTTTTTTATATGAAAATCTCAGTGTGGCCACTGCTACGATCCTCGTCTAAAAGCCACCAATAGCAGAACACTGGAGAAACAGAGAAAACTGACAAGACACATTAATTGGATTGGTGACATAGAAAAACATGCTAAGTGGCAGGAAAAAAATCATTTTAACACACTTTGAACAATATTTTTCTCTGTTATTGTTGATATACATTTTCTGGTCAGGCTGACAGTCTAAGCAGATCCTAATAATTTCCTTCAATTGCAGGTTTGTCGTTAGAGTCGTCATTTTAGAAACAGACATATAGGACATGTTGTCTGCTATAGAATCTAATTAATTAACTTAATAACCAGCTTAAATTAATATGAGCTAGATACACTTTATTAAATATGTGTAGATTGCAGTGGTGTAATAGCCTAGGTGTTCTCACAGGTGAGAATTGGGGTGGCAAGCAATTTGAAAGGGTGTCAGCTGCCAATCTGCACCACCCTTTTGGCCAGACTGCTGATTAAAACAAAGTTGCAGTGTTTCAAAGTTTAAGATTAGCTTGCATTAATTTACTCATTGTTAATTCCTGATTTGGGATCATTCCAGTTCATGATTTATTGCCTGCAAGGCAACTTAATGCTTACAGGAAAAAAATTAATTATTGCATATTATGGGACTTTATGACAGTTAGCAGACAATACATTGTACAACCTCTCTAACTCACTCAGGTACGGTATACTCTGGATGGGATGCCAATCCATCATGGGGCACACACATGCGCACACACACACTCACCGAGCACAGGGAGAACATGCAAACTCCATGCACACAGATCTGAGACGGGAGTCGAACGCAGACCCTCGAGGTGCAAGGCAACAGTACTAACTACTAAGCCAACATGCCGCCCCCGGGATTTATAAAAATTTAGATGCAAAACGATTCATTATAAATGTAGATAAATGTATCTGTTAAGGATGAGAATCACCAAGGACCAGTTGATACAAAATAATCTTAATACCTACAGTAGGTCCCTATGTGTTTTCTGTTACAATTCTGATTGTATTTTATTAATATCCTGTTTCTTAGATTTCCTAATAATACACAATAGTGTGTAATGATAATGCTCTGCTGCCCGGCAGTGTGTAAATAGTTCACAGCACACTGCATGTAGGAGGACCAGAACATTTTGCCACCACAAATGCAAACGTAAAAAATATATATTTTACAAAATATTTTGCTTTCAGTATGGAAATACTTGAATTATCCCACAAAATTGATTGTTTTCCCCATCTCTAGTATTAATTAGTGTACACATACACTATTAATACCACACTACAACTATACTATGACATCGCGGCATCTGTGTTTACATTACAGTAAATACAAGACCTGAGTTAAAAATGAGTTCTTCCTTTAGTGCAACAGTTGTTCCGGATTGATTCTAATAGACTACTGACTTCAAATGAAAAGCAAAAGGAAAAAGTCAAGTGGTGACAGGTCTGCTTCTATTTGATCTTCTGTTGCTAGATTCAAAGCCATCTTGGGTTGAAAAGAAAAAGAGCAAATTCCATACTGTATAAGGAAAAAGTCTCTTGAGCCACAAAAGTGTCAAACATTTTCATCCCTCAAGATGTACATATTAAACAGATTAGAATGATCTAAAGAGTAGGCACATGAATAACTTTGTCATTTGTATCTATAAATAAATCCAGCTTGTGATTATGTAAAGCTTCCAAAACCTTCTCCATGGTGGTTGAGTTTGTCTGCAGGCGTCGTTCAGGGCTGTCAGTGCACTTGAAGTTAGCACCATCTTCTGGTCAGTCGGGTCTCTCTTTACATGTGTTGAGGTGAAAACAAGCCCTGAATTAAATACAAAGTCCCAGTGTGCATCCATCAACTTCCAACGGCAATTAATCTCTGTCAGGGTTGAGCGAATCTTGTTATTGACCTTTGGTTTTTTTTTGTCTGGTAGAAACAGTGATGGTCTCTTTTTTCAGCATAGACAGAAGGTAGATAAAGACACGCTCTTGGTGTCTGGGATAAAGTGTGAGTCAAGATCTTTCTTGTTCCATTCAGATCTCCCTACACCAGATGCTGTTTCATACTTAGTTATGGCATATGATGCAGAAAAATGTGCCAAATGGAAATGATGAAAAATCAAGGTCTTCTTAGTTTATTATACTAATGGATGTGCTGGAATACAAAAATATGCAAATATTATTCATTATGCAACAGTTTGTTTCAACTGAGCAATCTGATTGGATAAGAGACATTCCATAAGTGGTGATAATACACGGTTACATCACGTTTAACTTCTGTATATCTATCATGAACCTAGGTCTGTATGGTCCACCATACCAAGGTAAGAGCAGCTGCCTGCCAAAAAAAAAATCAGTCACAGAGCCACATTCAGCAAAAAAAAATTTAAATTTTTTTTTTTATAATATTATGTCATCTTTAAAAAACACTTTGACTGATAAATAATTGCTTTTACTGTAAGTCGTTCTGAAATGCATATGAAACATACTTTTCTATTATTATATTATCCTAGCACAGGACTGGTTTGTGACAATGGGTTGTATACTAGCTTTAACCCCAGGATGGATTTAACCCCAGGAGCCAGAATTTAACAGACCTGGGCCCGTATTCACAAAGCTTCTTAGAATTCTCTTAGAGAGCTCCTATCTTAGCTTAAAAAGTCCTAGCTGGGAG
>JAQQZT010000009.1:19237602-19247856 GCA_030068275.1 Clarias platycephalus | reverse complement strand
AAAACCTGTGCCAAGTGCAGATCAGATGGTCCACTGTGGCGACCCCTTGACAGGAGCAGCCAAAAGACTAACAACAACAACAACAGCACTGTAGTATAAAGAGATAAATCAGCCATAGTTAGAGCCATAGTCAAAAAAATTACAAAAGACCTAAATCTATCAATTTACTATTTACCCACTGAAAACGACAACACGTCCTTGCCATCTTGCCTAAATAACCAAGATTAACATGTGGAGCTGGATTCTGGCCTTGGATGTGAGGTGCTGTGCATCATGCTTACATCTGCCAAAACTGATCACTTAGCGCCCTCGTGTGGTGAAATCCTGCAGTACATATACAAATCCTTTCCTGTTGACATATCCCTGTTTAATTAAACGCTTGTTAAATATAAATTTTTAAACAGAAGCGTTTTACTCACGACGGTGGTCGGTGCTGCAGCCACCACGCAGTAGAGGATGAGCGGAGGAATGAAGCTGTTCTCCTCCACTCCCGGGTAGGGCTTCAGGAGCTCGGGGTCGCTGCAGAAGAAGCCCTGGATGTGGATGCCGAATATATCTGTGCACTCAAGGTAGTAGGCCAGCAGCACCGTGCCTGCCATGATGACCAGCTGGAAAAAAATCACAGTGCCAGATATGGTCATTCATTTCATATCATTATATTAAATCAGCTGGATTTCACCTTGCCACATCTGGAGTAACCCATCAAATTTCATTAAAGCATCTGCTTTTTTTTTTTTTTCATTGCCATAATTCCTACAGCACTCCATTTTTTTTTTTATTCCTCTTCCCTTCCACTTTCTTTTGAAGATTTGTCTGCAGGCTGCTAACGGAGGTCACTGTATTAAAATAAATAAATAAAATAAATTAAAAAAAGATGTAACGAGGTCATTTTTGACCAGCGGTGCTGTAGTTACAAAATAATTATGTTCCATTTTCAAATAAGCACAGGTACGTACCCTTATTTGGATAAACCAGATGACACGTTAAATCATTTCTTGTTTTCCGGTCCGTAAGCATGATGCATAATAATCAAATCAAGCTGCATTTTCTTTTCATTTGGGATGTCAAACTTTCATATTTTTACCCTCAGATGGATTCTTTTGGACCCCATGTTTCATTTCCGTTCCAATCAAGAGCCACTTTTGGTGCAGCACATGGCCACGTCTGTGTCCAGAACATCAGCTGTGTGACTGGAGCAATTACCACCAATGTTGTGATGCTTTACTGATGCCAGCTGGTGTTCGATACTTTATGCATCTGGATCGCTGTGTAGTCATTTACATCACATTCTTCCAATTTGTTTTAATGATGTCCTTAGAAAGCAACTCTACCAGTTACTAAAGTCAGAGAGCTGTGTGTGGAATGGTGGATGCAGATTTGATGTCAGGGCTGTATTATGTGTTTTATAATCAGTGATGGGTAATTTTGTAATTGGTCAATAGTTGAAAGAAACACTGCTTGAAAGTTTTCTGCAGTACTCAAGCACAGTTTCTCAAATCACTGGCAGCTGAGCGCTACAACACAAGTGCAAAAAGTCCAACCTATAATCTGAAGATAAATCAACTAAAAAAGCTATTATAAAAAAATACTTGAGGGGTGTTCAAGTCAAAACGGGACTTTTGGTTGTACAGAAAAGAAGGATTTCTAATGCACCAATACCACGGTTTCACAGATGGTGCTTGGATACCATCTAGGTAGAAAGGTTTCTCAGAATGGTGGAGCCACCCTACCTCAGGCCATGAAGTGGTGGCCTCCCAGGAACTCCCAACATGTGGAAATGGCCCAAACATGAAACCAAAATCTCCCAACTGATTCCATGTTATGTGCAAGTGGTGCCCGTGAATGATTGTGTGTACAGTTCCCACAGACAGAGGCATCTTCTCTGGAGGTTGGTGACTTGGACTTTCCAGGATCAGGCGCTCATCTCACCGAATGTTCACAGGAACGAGTGCAGTGGGCTCTGAGCCACCACATTCCTCCACCTCATCATTCATGGACGTACGGCCTTCTTTAAAACATTTGCACCATTCAAATGTTTTACTGTTAAACGCATAAAGTCATTTGTATATGGTTTTACAAACAAAAATGGTTTAAATGGTTTTATGCCTTCATTGACAAGAAATTTCACCATGAGTCTCGGTTTGACTTGAACGGCCCTCGTACATTTCAGACATTTAATCCCGGTGCCATCACCCACGTTGGATCAATTCCAAAATCTAATTAGTTCATCTACAAACACTCGAGCAATCATCCTTGAGATATTGCACTAATGAGAAACCCGCACAGCACTCTCAGACGAACGAGCAGAAAACACCGCCTAGTGGCCGAGATACAAAAAAACAGATCAAGCATGGCATAACGACTTCAAGGCCTAACAACAGTTCAAGCCAACATCATATAAAATAAAATCAATCTCAGACCATCTGAAGTGTTTAGAGTCATGCGATAGACAGGAAATCCACCACAAAAGCATCTTTGGTGCAATGACACATTCATTTTATCTGGATGAAACTACAGTACAATCTTGACACTCAATCTTAAAAGGTCAATTCACGTACCCTAATGGCAGTCGGAATAATTTTAAAACCAAACAATCTCAGTTCGCTTTAAACTATACGTTGCACTGCGAGGAACCAGTGAGTTTTACACAATATTTCTAGCAGCACTGGATTCTTATTCTTAGAGCAGACCTGAAAATGTGCTGATCACTTTCAGCTTCTTCATCAGCAATGCAATGTGCCTGCTGGTGTGTGGCTGATGAAATCGATTCCCAAGGAAGTGTCATCTTATTTATTAAGGTGATGGCCATGACATGATTTCCGATCTTGTCGACTATGCAAACTAGTGGGCGAGAGGAAAAATGTGCTGTGCTGCATGAATTGGTGTTCTAGAACTAAAATACGAGATTACTAAAGACAATACTACAATAGTTTCATAAAGAATTAAATCACTCACTTATCATCTATGCCGCTTAATACTGTATTCAGGGTTGCAGGGGGCCTGGAGGCTACAGTATAATAGGAAAGTGTAGGGTGCCAACCCATCGCAGGGTATAAACACATACACACGGGCAATTTGGCAACGTCAATTAGCCTAATCTGCATGTCTTTGGACTGTGGGTGGAAACCAAAGTATACAAAGAAAACCCACCAAGCCTCGCGAGAACATGCACACGCAGAGGCGGGAATCGAACCCGGACCCTGGAGGTGCAAGGCGACAGTGCTAACCACTAAGCCACCTGTAAGGACAATATTAAAAGTGCAATAATGAGAAATGGTGCTCTAGTGGTTACTTGGTGAACTACAATAACATTGTATTGATCTGTAACCACCCTATCCATGCTCGTGCATGCAAAAAAAAAAAATCTATGAGAAGCTGCGAAGGCAACCAGGATCTATTTATATCAGTTCTATAAATAGCTAGTTAGCACCCAAATAGAAAACTTGTACGATAATGCCAAGGACGAGAGCAAGTTTGGAACTGCAAGTTCATAGCTTAGTGGGGGGAAAAAAAAACACACTACCTTCTCCATCATTAGACCTGTAGGCCAGGGATGGCGTCCGCAGTGACCGGCTTATCACAGCCATCTCGCCGTTTTTGATGCTACCGTTTCAAAACGCTGAAAGCATTCACCCATGAAAAAGCAGAGGTCCATTAGTCATAGGAACATACAGGCAGCTTCCTTAAAGCCCGAGGGTTGTGCAGCGCTCATCTATTAGAGCAGAGCGGATGTTCTGGGCTACAGAAACACAGTGAACCAGGTTATAATTGGTCAAAGAACTTTCATGTGCTTAAAAATCAACAGAAATGCAGATTTAAATGCGATTTCTTTCGACAGTTGAGACTCCTCTGGTTAAAACTAAATGCAGACGTGTGAACGCTGCCATCTATCCAAGCTAGACCTGGCATCCAAAAACATTATTCCATGACAAGGCCTCTCCTGATCATGCCATTATTGCTAATAAAGGATCGATTCAGTGATGTATCGTGATTGTTTTGTCCGGTCATGTATCGTCACACTCCAAAATCGATTTTTTTTACTTATATAAGTTTGCATTTGAGTTGGTAAAAATGTTCCTATTTGTAACCTATTCACACAATTAATTAAAGGAGCAAATTAATGCCTTTGTTTGTTTAAAAATAAAAACTGTGACAAAATCATATTAAAACATAATTGTAACAAATTGGGATATTTATAATCAGTGTTGGGTGTAACGCGTTAGAGTACTTGGATTACCTTTTTGATGTAACGAGTAATCTAACGTGTTACGTCTGCCAATCAAGTAATTATTTTTTCTACAACGTAATCCGTTATTCAGACAATTTATGTAATCTGTGAGCCAGACAGCAGTCAATCCCAATCCGTTAGTGTGTGCGAGAGAAAGTCATCCTACAAGCCCCGCCCCTGAAAACCCGCCCCCCCCTCACCAAGGCGTTCAGTGGGGTTGAGATCAGGGCTATATATGAAGGCCACTTTTTTTTTTCTTTTTTATTATTTTGCAGGCCACAAATTTGTCCCAAATGTAAAATTTATCTGATTACTTTTAGAAATGCATGTAACATTACTCAAGATATACTGTAGATTTCAATCCTAAAACAAATTGTACTACAAAAGAAGATGGATGCGGTTAACATCTTTGAAGGATGCAATTCAGATGCAAGACGCATGAACCGCCCAGATGTAAGCAGGGTCAAACTAAACCTCCTCCTCCTCAAATGAAGCACTCGGAGTATTACGTATGCCTCGAGCACGACCACAGATGGAGAGCTGATGTTCGCAAGTTCCCTGGAGGTGCTTTTTAATCCTGTCCTGTGCCACGTGACCAGAAAGCAACCCTTAAAACACCCCGTGCTTATATTTCTTATGCTTATGTGTCGGTGGAGCTGATGAAAGCAGACCTGTATGCAGTAAATAAAATGTAATTGCTTGTTAATTGCCTTCATATTAAAGGATTAAAACATTCCACGACGTGAAGTTACCTAACCCACTTATATTAATGGCAATGTGTAAAGTGCTTAATACTATACTGTATTCATTAATCTCAAAAAACATTTGAACAGCCAGCGCAATCGCTACCTTATAATCTTGCTGCATACAGAGTTACGACCAGCAGATGGTGCGGAATGAAAACAGGCATGGTGTCCTACACAAGGCAGCTTTATGGCAGAGAGATATACTGTATGGATCCAGAGCCACACGCGCCAATGTAATGTGGTGTGTGTGTGTGAGAGACACAGAGAGAGAGCACAACATGGTGTAACATTTTCGTCCAACAGGGGTCAGTACTTGACTAAAGACAGAAATGTAGAAGCTGGAAAAAAACTAACCAACGTAGAGATAATGGACGACTTTGAAAAAATATATATATTATGAGGGAATGTCAGATGATGTTCACAGTTAAAAACTAACATTGCCTTATATGCAATGTCAGCATCTAAAAATGCAGGTGCATCCTTAAATCCATTATCCCACGGATCGATTTATCCATTTCTTGGTCAGAGTTTGTCTTACCTTTTACATCTGTATATATAGCATAGCTTATGGCTGTGTGAGGCTGTATGCATGTTCGGAGATAAATAATTCATTCGGTGCACTGGAGCGCAGCTGTTCTGGGGCAAACAGCTCGACTATAACAAGCGCTGAAGAGAGCTGTAACAGTGTGCGCTCAAAAACAAGTTTAACAAACCTTAAAAAAATATTTTTATTTTTTTTAAGACAGGATCGGGTCTACTGAGGTAATGATTTACCTCAACAAAAAACACTAACTGCATGCTAAGCAAAATAAGTACATATTAATTTATTAACGGCTGTTAAAAATTTCATTAATATTTTTTCACTCAAATATTTCATTTCATTTTGACTTTGTGTCCCGAGTTTCTGTCATAACCGTGAGACAGTTTGAGAAAATAAATAGTCAGGCAAAAATCTCGCAGTCAACCGAAACTCCAATAACCCCATCATGATGCACGTTTGTTCTATAACCTGGGAAGCTGCTCAGGTTCTTGTACGTTTGATAATATTTGATATTTTAAAGATTTGATACCACTCATCACAACCCTAACATGTCAACACCGTATCTCTTTAAATCACATTAAATTTGGAGTAATTTTAAGCCGGGTTAATTAATACGAGCGGGGTGCCTGTATTAATTTCAAGCACATTAAGTTAGCTAGCATAACGTGGGATTTTGTCAACTCCGTCGGGCGTCAACTCCGTCGGGCGTCAACCCCGTCGGGCGACAACCCCGTCGGGCGACAACCCCGTCGGGCGACAACCCCGTCGGGCGACAACCCCGTCGGGGAATTCATCTGCTGGTGGTAACTTATTGTGTGACAAAGTTGAGAATTACAGCCAAAGTAGGTTTTATTTAACTACCTAAAATACTTTTTTTTAATTAATTTTCTTCACTGAGCTACCTTAAAGTGAACTTGAGGACAAACAGCAGAATAATTTTGGATTTCTTTATATTTAAAATGTTTGAGAATAGCTGCACTGGGTCTAGTTGGAGGTACTTGTAGAAAGATCATTTGTTCATTCCTCGGTGCAAAGAATGTGCTTCGTATTCTTAAGTTACAGTAGTGTATGTGAATGTCCTCCTTCAAATCAGACCAAGGGTTTGCATTATGTTTCAGATCTAAATGTCAACATGAGGCTCATTTGTGTTCAAAGTTCTTTGATTAGTTACTGTAGATACTTTTTTCTACATGTGCACCCTCATATCTAAACCCCCTGGGGACCCAAAGAGTATCAATTTACTTACACTTATGGTAAAAATGTAGTGCTTTCAATAATTGGGGCACATACAGTACAGTACACTACCCCTGAAAAGTCGGGATCACTTTTTAACTCCATGGCTGTTCCTGATTTTCAGTTCTTTCTACATCGTGAAGCAATGCTGAAGGTGTTCAAAATATGCAATAATCTCCTTTGAACAGTTAATACTGAGATGTATCTGCTACTTATGATCTGTAAATCCTTCATAATGTCTCTAATCCGAGGTTGTGTTTGTTAATTGGTGATTTCTCAGTCTGGTAACTCTAAGTAAACTTCTAATATTGGCTTTTGGTAGAACAATTTGGCCACTTGGCCATTACAGCAGTGCCACTGGAGCTTCTAGTTTAAACTGACCAAATGAATCATGTTTATATGTGTTCCACAACAGCTTGTTACTTAACATGCTAAAATTTGCGACTGTGCACGGCAAAATGCTGTGGCTGAGAAACACCAAAACGACATGGTACAATACAAAGCGAATCGACATCTAGGTATCGGGAGTTCCCTGGGGATTCCCATCCTTAATTTGCAATGTGTAAATATTGAGAATATTTTGAATAAATGTGATCCAAATCCTTGAAGTGTAATTATCTAAGATACTGTACACGTACAGATCACAGAGAGGACCCAGGGACCACAAGTTCCAGCCAGAGGTCGCCTAATTATCACAAAACCATCATTGTGTGTAAGAAACAAATTATATTAGAAACGCTAACATGGCAACACATCTCTAGAGTCTCTAGTCCAGGGTTCAGCTTTTACTAAAAAATGAATGAATAAATATATTCGAAACCACATCCTTAATGAAATGTTAACTTGCCTTGGGTATATTCAGGAGTTTTTATATCTGTGTCTTTGTCTGGCAGCAGCAATAACATCTGTAGCTTAAAACGACACTGACAGGGAGTTAGAAACACAAAAAGGAAGCCTATTTTTTATAACCCGGCAATACACGGACTACAAGAATTGCCGACTGCTTCTTGAATTAAATCAATTTGCAGTGCATCTCCTCCCAGCCAAGATCCGTGATCAGGCTTTCTTGTTCTAGAAGGTCATCTACATGCTTTCTGGGTTTCGTTTAAAGAACCTTACTCCAGAGGTTACGACGACGATATTGAATCCTGATGATGCCACAGCCATCTGCTGCTTGGGCACGAGGCGGAGTTCACCCTGGACAGGGCACACACACATACACTTACTCACACACACATTACAGTACAGGCAATTTGGGAATGCCAATCAACCTAACCTACATATCTTTGGACTGTGGGAGGAAACCGGAGTACCTGGAGAAAACCCACCAAGCACAGGGAGAACATGCACACAGAGACGGGAATCGAGCCTGGCGGGGAATCGAACCCGGACCCTGGAGGTGCAAGGCGACAGTGCTAACCACTACACCACCACGGAATCTTTAATAGCATGGTTAAGCAAATTATTAATTCTCTTTCAATCATCTTTAATAACCACCACAGTACGTTAACAGGATGTAAGGTAGGAACAAAACCTGGACAGGGCATTTATACAGCACTACACATCTTTTCATACGTTCACATCAAGCGGGCAACTTAGTGTACCCAGTTGGTGTCCTGCCATTATATGGGAGGACACCAGAGAATAATGAGGAAACCCAAACAGGACGATCCTGGAGCTGTGAGATGACAACAATACTCCCTGCAACATGTCAACTATTCAATCAGGATGTTAAACACAAAATGTGAGTTTATTCCTGTAGGTTGCTGTCTTCATACTCACAAATCTCGCCTACAGAACATAGGCCTGTTCTCCTCCTGCCAGGATCTGTGTTGGTGTTATTTGAGTCCCATTTTGGTTAAATAATAAACCGTGTGTAGGATGAAAAATAAGACACACAGGATTGCAAAAGAAGCTGTGAACATGTCTAAAGTACCCACAAGGTTTTAACAAAATTACTGCGATCCAATATGAAATACATCATCTTTAAGGTCAGCTGTCAATCCAACACCTCTGAGTAAACTGAAAGACGGGCATTTGGCAAGGCTGAACAGGGCTCCTGTACATTATGACATCAATCAACTTGCTACGGTTACTTAACTACAGTAAGTAGGGGTGTGTGTGTGTGTGTGTGCCCTTTCAAAATGAAATCAGCCATTGGATAACTACTGGATGAACCGCATTTATACATAGACAAGTCATAATATTAAAATTATTAACAGTGAAACCACCTATGAATTTGGGTTCCCCTTGTGAGAACAGTGCAGCTCTTCTCCCTCAAGGAGTGGCTCCAGGGGTATGCTGTTGTGTCTGGCACTGGGACGTTGATAGGCGAGCTGGGGCCTCCATGGATCAGACTTGTCTGTCCAGCACGTCCCATGGATGCTCAACCAGATTGGGATCTTGGGAGATGTTGTTGTGTCTGGCACTAGGTCGTTGCTAGGACGTCACATGGCCATGAGTCTCCAAGGATCAGACTTGTTTGTCCAGCACATCCTATGGATGCTCAATCAGATTGGGATCTGGGGAATTTGGCGGCTGCGTCAGTAGCCTTGGGGACTTTGCCTAGTGGGTCCTGTGCATAGCAGGCTGTGGTGGACAGGGTGTTCTGATATCTTTCTATCATGAACAGCATCGACTTTTTTCAACGATTTATGCTGCATTGGCTGGCTTTCTGTAGGATCAGACTGGACAGGCTGGAATTTGGTCCCCACAGGTATGGGTGAGCCTTGGGTGGCCACGATCCTGTCACCAGTACTGATGTATAGTTGGTGATCATTGTTGTTCAGTGCAGTTTCATTGTGATACATTGTGTCTTATGTCTCATATCCTCCATATGCAAGACTAGTTGCAGATAATTAATCAACATCCTACAAGCCAGAGTTGAGCAGCAGATTTAGGCTGATAAAGTTGCCTCGAAATTGAGACATATACGTAGCCTCAAGAGTTAATGGCAAAGGGAAGTAATGAAATCCCGCTTCCAATGAGAAAAAAAAAATATCTAGCCATGGTGTGTGCTACAGTCCTGTTCTGCTGCAAGCTGTCTGAAAGGCAGGCAATAACAGATGGCTCAGGTAGGCTGGTGACAGAGGCTGTAAATGCTGGCAAGAGCAGTCAGCAGTTTGCATGGTTTTTTTTTTTCTTCTTTTTTTATTTTTAGAAACCCACTGTTTAGTCGATGGCTGAAAAGCCAGTCGTGGCTGAAAAGCCAGGCATAGGACAGTGGGTAGAGGTGGCATTCATGGCCTCGGGGGCATCAAGGGATAAAATCTCTTGCTCACACACATATAAGCGGTGATCTAAGGAAAGACACTTCAACAAGAAGTGCTCAAGCACTGGCTCAGCATTCACAATGTCCACTCCAAGCTCTAGCACTAAACTCGGTCAATAGAGTACTATCCCCCTGAGTCACTGCTCTTTCAAGTGCCCCTGTACAAAAGGCCTAACTTTATGACAATAGTGCCACCCTTTGGACACTTTAAGTTACTACGCTTAGAAATGGTGAC
>JAQQZT010000009.1:19220972-19234408 GCA_030068275.1 Clarias platycephalus | reverse complement strand
TTATGAAGGCTTCACTGCACTGCAAAGACTTTGGAAATTAGAAGGTTTGTCCAAACGTTTGACTGGCAGGGTAAGTCTTTTCATGTTTTGTTTCATTTATCTAATATATGCATATACAACATGATAAAAACACACTATCTACATTAAAAAGTTCACTAACAGTTTGCCAAATAAACCCTAATACCCCTATGTCACCTACGCGGTTTGACTCACGATGAGATGGTTCCGCGGAAAGATGGAAACGTACTCGCAGCGCCAAAACTCAGGGTGAATCATGAAGAACCGTACTTACAGCCACCGCGCGAAACCGCGTACGTGAGATAGGGGTATTAAGACCACATTTGGAATGAACTGGAACACAACTGCAACTCAGGCTTCCTTAGAACTTAAAGCAAAAGCAAAAGATCATCAGTGCCTGATCTGACTAATACCTTTGTGGCTGAATGAGTACAGTTCCCCTACAGCAGTGCTCAAATATCTAATGGAAAGTCTTCCCGGGAGAGGAATAGAGGTTATTACAACAGCAAAGAAAGACTAAATATTGCAAGTAAGATAGTCAGGTGTCCACAAACTTTTGGTCTTACCATGCATGTTGCCAATGCAATTTCCTATTACTTTGCATACATATTTGTAAATGGAGCACAAATTACGCCTCAATTATAGAGTCAGTCATACATACATAATACCTCAATTTGTTTCTTACTTACACTAATCGCCTAGTTAGGCTGGGACTAGGATAGTTTGGCAAGTCTAATAAACTCAGCTCAGTGTTCCTCCAGGGTGATAAAAGAGACAAACATCAATGGTGTCTGACAGCTGGGGAGTTATTTTGGTGCCAAAAATCTGAGACCAACAATGATAAACTGAAATGTCAGAAAAGGGACGAGGGTGTCTCCATGTGTTTCTGTATAAAGACTTCCAAACAACTGCCAAATGCAATCCCAGTGTCTTACACACAGCGGGAGCCAAACATGCCCTTGCATGGGAAAAGCATGGCACTTTATCAGCATTGTACAGCTTTGAGTTTCCAGGCACAATAACCCTCGCTAAAAGTGATATATGCAGAGCGAGAATGTCGACGAGAAGGCAACTTTGAAGTGTTGATGGTCCTCAGCGATCAAGGGGATTTAACACAAATTTTAATTAAACACCCAGTCAGCATAGTGAACAGCCTAAGGATAATTTAAAAAATAAAAAAAAACAGATTGCACTGTGCAGGGGGGGGGGGGGGGGCGAAAAAAAGAAAAAAATGGGACAGCAAGACCTGGATCACATCTGAGGATACAACTGAAAAACAAACTCATTAGAATTATGGAATACTTCGCCCAAACTGAAACCTTACCTCCACGAATATGAAGCAAGGTATGATGGAGTAACTGCGCTGCATGTTGTCCGAGGCCATATTCCCAACAAAGTCAGGTTGATGATGGTCTAAAGGAAATAAAAAATAACCCAGTCAAATTAATGCACAGACTATGTACAGTACAATTACAATAAGATTTCAGACAAGAATTAATATTCCACAAAATGCCAAGAGACAGAAAAGAATGAAGGCAGGAGGGAAATCAAGAAAGAGACTACAGGAATTTGTCAACACCATTTAATTAAAATATGTAATTTATTCATGTGCCATGGCTACGTTCACTGAATGAAAAACACAATTCATGCTTATTGAGAGGACGAAAGCTGAAAGCCGACTACTGACTAACTAACTTATACTGTACTGTTTAACTTACAGACCATAGCATTTCAATTAACTTACAATTATAAACTCCCTCAGTGGTAAATAAACAGTACTGTGTGACAGTCCGTAGGCTTGAGTAGAGGAATACACTTGCGTCAGTCTTTTAGGTTTGTTATGATGCCTGATTTATCAATCATATAGCATTCTAACATTTTATTACATTTTTTTTACTATATACCGATCAGCCACAACATTACAACACAACAAATTATTGCCTGTAGGCTCCGTGTCACCAGGGCAGCTCTGGCCCCTCAGGCCATTATTCACAAGTTCTCCGGGTTGTGCTGTGGTGCCTGGCACCAGAATGTTAACGACTGATGCTTTTGGTACTATGGAGCGCAAGCTGGGGCCTCCATGGATCAGACTTGTTTGTCCTGCACACAACATAGTTACTCTTTGCCTGCAGAGCCCCATGTGCAGTGGGCTGTGGTGTACTGGGTGTTCTGGTACCTTTCTATCATGGCCAGCATCGACTTTTTACTGTCATTTTTGTGTATTTTATTGACTTTTCTAGGGCATCGGTGGCTCAGTGGTAGGTTTCTCGCCTGCCATGCAGAAGTTAAATTCTTAAAGTCCAAACCCAAGCCACTGGATGCAGTTTCGGTCCCAAACACGGATGAAATGGGTGGGTTGTGTCAGGAAGGGCCTCCGACATAAAACTTTGTGTGGATCGGATGGTCCGCTGTGGCGACCCCTCGACTGGAGCACCCAAAAGACTAACAGTGCTGCATTGTCTTGGGTGACAACAACACGTCACCAGTTTACTGATATACTGTACTGTATAATTGACAATCAATGTTAATGTGTCAGCGTTATGTGGTGTTAATGTTATGGCTGATGAGTGTATAATCATATTTACTAAGTTCACAACTACGTGCTTTGTTGCTCTTTTGCATGTATCTCAATTTCTAGCACTGTAGTATTTCTAGGGTTGTTGTTTTTCATCCAATTTCCCACTAGTGCAAAAATGCTTGCAATTATTTAGAACGTGAGAATAAAATAATAGTTAAGCCATGAACTCAGCACAAGTGTGGCTGTGGAAAATACAGCAATATCAAACTGGGGTTTTCCTTTCCTCTTCTCTTACAGCAATTGTGAAATTAAGAAAAGTCTGTAAACATTTGAATGATAGATTCTTGCTGGTTCCACATTGCAGATTCATAAAGAAAATGAAAGCTGTATGCTGGAACTCCATGCTCACAGAAAGCCAAGCTCAGGCCTACAATGGGGATCCAGAACACTACCCACTGTGCCACCATGCTGCCCTGTAACTTTCTTTTGCTGGCTAATTTAGCTAAAATCCACACATGGTGGTTTAAAAAAAACAGGGAATCATTTGAAACTCGATATGCCTCTTTTCTAAATCTAGTACTAACTAGCCTCATGGGGAAGATTTATTTAGCACTGCAGTCACATTAAGAACATAAAGCATGCAAAATGATAAATGAAACTGCTTCGACATCAAGAAACATCTCCTAAATGAACGCCATTCATTTAGCATTAAGCTTTTGGAAATTGGGCATTTCTATATAACTCATAGGTAAGCATCAATACCACTCTTTGCCAGACTGAGAATAAGTGTAAGTAGTTTAATTTGAGTGCTTGACAATACGAAGAACCGATACAATTACTTGTAAGTGTCCCAGAATACACCATAAAGTAATTTTTTGAAACGCCCCATGTCTGAAAAATATCACAAAATATACCTGCTATTGCCTGAAACTATGTCGCATGTGGAATGACTTTCTGCAGAGTAAAATCCTCACCCATCCACTGCACTGTTAAACTGATGAGGGACATTGACACTGCTATGAGTCCAAATATCAGTGATGACCCTGAAGGCTGAAATGTCTTGCAACACTTTGTGCTTTTTCACAAGGTCAACCAGCTTTGGAAGCACTTTTTAGTTGCTTGGAATAAGGTTTTTTTTCTTTCCGCCCAAATGTCATGCGATCCTGCTTACCGGAAAAGCCATATACAATTACATACTGTATCTGATCAGTAAATAAATAAAAGTTTGGATGTTCTTCCACACCATGGCAATCGCTCATAAACAACAGCGTCACAATGTTATCGCACCTTAGACTACGCAAGAATATTTTACATTCAAAGGAAGATATGGATTATATATTATAATATTATATAACATACATCACATGATTTTTTTAAAATATGATATATATTTAAAAACATTTACTCATCTATAAAGAATGACATTAATTTCCCAACACCGTCAATGTTTGAATGGAAAAGATTAAAAACTTTGATAGCACTACCGACTCGTGTAGGGATATGATCATGAGCGAATTGGTCATCTTCTCTAAACTGCAGTTTATAGCACTGTTGCCATTTTTGTGTTCATCAACTTAATGAATAGTAATTCGCTCTCACTTTTGTCACTACTCTCACATTAGAGATGCATTGCTAATCTTGGTTGATCAAACAGACAAACTAAAGAGAGATGCACTACAAGCTAGCACATCAACACAACCTTACTTCTGGTTGCAAACACAAGTTGACCTGATTGCTGTTCCCGAAGTTTACTCCCATTATAATGCTTTTCTCATGCCCAGGGAGATTGTTCCATTTCATCGTCTCATGAAATTTGTTAACAGTGACACGCGGTTCAGCACGAGAGACAAGGCGGTCCTCGCGCGTAAAAAGTAACTAGGCGTTAAACAGTGGTAGTCGTAATTTCTAATAGAAATTATTCAAACAAATTGTATGCCATCATCTCTGCACAAGAACAATGAAATTCCACACTTCCTAGCATGCAGCGATCTTAGCTCACTCCTGAACAGTCAAGCAGTCAGCCATCTTTGTTTACGTTTCATGTGCTGCCTCTTACGGCTGGCTAATGCCTGTACTATTGACACGCGAAATGCAAAATCATATTTATCATCTATTTAAAGACTATCATCTATTTTATCATGACTCCAATTATACTACAATTATACTATTATAATAGACACTACAATTATACAGTTCTATAGCTATTAAATATTGCATATTTTCACTAATATCTAGTGCAGACCTGGGCATTTTATGGCTTCTTTCAAAATTTTGCATAATGCATGGACTAAAACAGCAGTGCTTTTACTTTGAAACCTGTTTACAATGTGCGTGCGTCGTTTATGTACAGGTACTCTGAAACAAGTGCATGTGATTAGCAACCCCTTCAAAAAGTTTGCACATGCCAAAAATAGAAAGGTGGACGCTGAAGGCTGTGGTTTCAAGAAAATATGGACTTATATTTATTTACTGAAGTCGGGGATAAACCCGTGTGGTTAGTTTGTGGTGAGCAGATCGCCGTGTTTAAGAGACGAAGCATAAACAATGCCATTTACTTATTTCAACGTAGAAATAAAATGAAAAACCAGAGTAGATTTAAAACTTTTGGCCCGGCCCTCTACAATATTTCCAGCTTCTCATTTGGCCCCTGAGGAAAAATAATTGCCCACCCCTGATCTAGTGTCAGCCAACATGAAATAACAAGCAGTGTTGAAACGCATGATCACACACCACCAGGCAAAAGTTTGGACACACCTTGGTAAACCCCGATTTCTATTTTGGAGTTATGTTGTGCGTCATAAAAATAACCTACCATCTATACAAACAGTTTAAAATTTTCTATTTAAATTTGTTCTGTAGTTTACAAGGCCTAAAATGCTATGAGGTTATTAAGTTGTATTACGCCATTTAGTTCCCAAGTTTTGGTAAGTTATGGCAACAACATAATATCTTGCTCCCACACCATAGAAAGTCGTGGCCACAAAATATATTTTCACTTTCTGCAATTAATCTTCAACCAAGAATTATCTACCACAAAAGAATATACCACATTTGCTTTTCTTTTCATTGACAAAGTAAATTCAATAAGAAAATAAAAGAAGCTTCAGTGTGGTTAGCTATTTTCCATCAAGAGGATACTGTAGGTAAGCTAGCTAGTTTAGCAAAACAGTAGCATGGCTGTAGAATTAGCTGCTATGAATCATGATTAGCTTGCAGACTGACATTAATTGTTCATTGCAAAGTAGCTTCCTCAACACTGCACCTGAAGTAAATCTATTAAAGCTGAATAAATCTTGTAAACATCTCATCTACAGTAGATGAAAACAAGAACAAAAATCACATGCGAAATGCTACAAGACAGCTGTAATGTACTGTGGTCTGAATGAAAAGATTCAAATACTCAGTTTACTTTGGTGAAGGAAAAAAAAAAAAACATGTTTCTCCTTAATAACAATTTCAAAAGCAGACTCAACAAAAAGGGCTACTGAAAATGTTTGTGCTGCGAAGGCTTTTAGTCTACATCCATCAAAAAGGTTTGTCTATAACAGAAAACAGAAAGTAATAAATAATCAGGTTGTGAGACTCTGTCGACAACAGAAACTCCGTTAAGGATGATAAAATTCTCTGCCTGTGGAAAGTAGACATGCTGTGCTGACATGCTGTATTCTTATCCTGAATAGTGCAATTATATATTTTTTAAAAACTGAAAATTAATATTTAATATGCTTTCTTACACTTTAGAATATATATATTTTTTATAAGTTAAATGTATAGTCAATAAATACATGCTAAAATGCTTTTATTTATTACTTATTACAGAACTTACTGTAAATAATGCATAAGAGAACCAGATTTTTAAAGCGTTGACAATAATCAGGCAGGATATACATTATAAGCAGAACGAAACACTAAATTATCATGATTACACAACAACCGCAAGCACAAGCTGTTGTGGTGGTTTCAACTAAAAGAGCAAATGAAAACGACTTAATTAACAATGATTTGTTCGAGCACTCATTTGTCGGCTCTTCTGTTTGTAATTGCGCCGCATTGATTCCCAGATGCCTGGAAATTGAATCAGTCCTCCTGTTTGGGAAAAGGGGAGAACCGCAAATACAAGCCAGTCATATTCCTCTGTTACAAGGCAATACTACAGAGATTCGACAAGGTGAGGCCCTTCAGGTATCGTGTACGATCTCGATATTCTAGACTTATTCTAGATGTCATTACATAAATACATAAATCAATAGCTGTGACTTGAGTAAAATAACTGATTGCCGCCTTTTTGGTATTAAGGTGGATACTCTAAACTATTTCTGTAAGGCAATTTGTGGTCAACTTCCTTTACATCCAAATTTTTGTAAACAAACAGCATGGAATACAGTTTACATTCTTACGGTCATATTCTAGGCTGCACAACTGCACAATTAATCGGATTTTAATCTCGGTCATGATTTTGCTTCCCACAATTAAATGAACATGATATTGAAAATGCATGCTCCACCAATAGAACACAAAGCAAAATCACGATGCGTCAATAATTCCAAAATTAGCGAGCGCAAATGTGATACACCCGCAAAGATTTAGGAGAAAAGCCATGCACATGTTCATTTTTGCAAGTGTAGTATTGCAGCCCGTTTATGGCGCTACATTGCTATCAAAAGTCACATAAATGAAAAAGTGCCTTGTGCACACATTTTTTCAGAGGTGGGGACAGTGGTTGATGTCTCTGCAAATTTGATTGATCTGTCTTCCCATCGATACCTAGACAGTGAAACACTGGCCCACGTGTTTATGTTTAAATAAATGTAACTTAATCTGTGTTGAACATATTTTTATATGTACAGGTTTTGGAAAAATTATTACTCTAGACGGGCAAAAAAACATATATGGTAACTTCACAGACCTTGATTTCCAATGTAAAAATGACAATTAATTAATTTAATCACGAAAGTAAAATATAGTTGCAAGCAACAATGATCGGGCCCAAGCACCAGTGCCATCACCGCCCGGGCACACGAAACACACACAGTGTGTGAGGGGTACTCTCGACCCTGGAGATACAGTACAGTATATCCGTTGTTTCTGTAGCAGTTACTTGTGGGCTTGGGTTGCCAGCTTGACACCCAATTGTCATCATACATCATACACTACGGGCAATCTGGGAACACCGGTTAGTCTACCCTGCATATCTTTGAACTGTCGGATGAAACCAGCATACCCAGAGGAGACCCACCTAGCACAGGTGCATGCAAACAAAATAATAAATAAAATAATGACAAAGTGCTAACCACTAAGTCACCATGCCTGAATGCTGTAAAAAAAAAAAAAATAATAATAATAATAATAATAATAATATTACAGTAAGTAGGATGTTGCATCCTTATTTGCCTAAAAAACTGCTGTGGTAGATGCATGCTCCTTACATCGTGTTATTATTTTTCCATGCCTGGTTGTATTTTAATTCAACATCACTACTTGCTTCTATCAAATAATGGCTAGAAAAACCTAGAAAGAAACCTTTGATCAAAAGTTGTCATTGATTATGCGTTTGATTCTCTTAAGTCACTTCAGATAAAAGCCTGCACCCAACAGTGTTGAATGCTGTTATGACTCACTGTTCAAAATGCCTACTGTCATTGTGATTTCTTTACATGTCCTTGGCACAGCTCCAGCAGAAGGCTTTTTTCTTTACTAATTATGACAGTGTATGCGTCAGCCCAGATCTTAACTCAACACCAATGTGTAAAATAGCAGAACCAGAACCTACCTTCTGCTGTTACCTTGACACACCCTTCTGTCAGCACCATAACGCAACACGTTTCTGTCAGCTGTACTAGACCAATACTTGCTGGACATATTATGAAGGGTCTAAAACATAATGTTTAAACAACAGTATGATTCATTTGATATAAAATCTGTGCTGGCATTCTGGATTTAGACCAAAATGTCAGCGTTTTTGCATTCGATCCTTAGGGAAATGAAGCTGCAGCTGTTCAGGACAGATTTAGCAAGCCTCGTTGCTCTTGTAAAGAAAGAACAGCATCTTTCATTTCTGTGCACATGCTCATATTGGAAATATTACCCAACCTTTCTTCACAGCTTACAATAAATCTACTATTTTCGAATGGTGTTATTTTTTAATAATGCTCACGTGTAACTAATTTCATTATATCGCCATTATACTGCGTATTTACTGTATGTCACTAAAATACATTGTGACCTAAATAAGGAAAAAAAGACATCTGGCCTCTTACTATCAGTCTAGCACGGGAACATCAAGTCTATATATCAATGAATGAAAGGACAGGAAGTGTGTATGTTATAAATAGCCTATTCTGTAGCATCTATTATTCAAATATTGCATAATTTACAGTAACTCATTTGAGATTATTGATACTTAATTAAATCTCACATTAGACAAAATGCAAAAGCTTACAATTCTCAAGTGTTCGTTGAGAATGTTACAACTAAAAAGTTCCTACTTGAACGCAGCTGGTAAAGTGCTGTAACCTCTCACCACCGGAGGTCTGGAGAGAGCTGATTGGCCGAGCTCTCTCAGAGGGGAGGGATGAGAGATATTTAGTGCTCCCACATTAATCACAGCTCTACAGCCAATCAGGGGCATCTGTGAGCTCGCGCAAGTGAAAGGAGCTGATAGCGCTGTCCTCCGAGTGTGTTACGCCGCCCCCAATGGTGCGTGGGCGAGCAGTTCGAAAAGATGCGGTCGGCTGGCGCCACGTGGTTCGGAGGAAATACGTGATAGTCTTCGGCCCTCCCGACTGAGTGGTAGGAGTAGCTTAATGTGGGAGCCCCCTAGTGACGGGGAGGAATTGGACACGACTAAATTAGGGAGAAAATCAGGAAAAAATTATAATAATTATAATTTTTTTAAAACGTGAGGGCTGCAGTGCCCTGTGATGGATTGGCACCATGTCCAGGGTGTACCACGCCTCGTGTCACAAGTCTCCTAGGATAGGCTCCAGGCTCCCTGTGACAATGTATTTAGGATAAAATTAAACAGACTATAATATAAGTGAGTGAGTGAGTGAGGCCTCCAAGTAGAAATGTTTAGAACAATATAAACCCTTTACTACACAGAAAACACTTGAGGAACTTACTTATTTCTAATAGTCTTGAACTGACTAACTGTGAATTTTCAAGACAGGAATATTGCTTAAATTTTCATCATGGCTTATTTGAAATGATTGTATTATCTGAAATTATTCTATACAGACATTCATAAATTATTTTAAACGATGGATGGATGGATGGAAGGATGGATGCATGAATAGATGAATGGATAAAGTCATCTTCTTTGAATTCTATGTGTTTTTGTGTAGAATCAATCATCATCTGATAAAAGTAGGTCTTAGTATTAGCCAAATACAACCTCAGACAAGAAACAACATATAACTTTTTTTTAACATCTTCAATGCTTCCACAGGATTTAAGAGGGTACGTTTCAGGCAGGTGCTGCTAATTATCAGCCCTTGATTAATTGATTATCAGCAGGTGTGCAGACCGCTATAAAAGCGGAGGTTTTGGCAGTTTACTAGTTTACAACATTCAGCTATGCGTTAACACAATGCCAAGAGGGAAAGACGTAAGCAATGGTCTTAGAGCAGCAGTGGTCGTCCCAGCACATTCAGCCCAACATTAGACCGTGCAATGCTCAGAGAAATAAAAATAAAAAGCGCTACATCTCAGACCCTACAAGCCTCACAGAGCATGTAAAATTGTGCATGACAGCACAATTAGAAAAAGACTGATCAAGTATGGTTGTTTGGAAGAGACACTTCTGTCTAAAAAGAACATGGAAGCAAAACCTTGAGTTTCGCAAAAACTACATAGGAACAAAGCACAAGCCTTCTAGAAAAAATGTCCTATGGACAGATGAGACTACATTTAAGACTTGAAACAAAACAAGACTTTTTAATCAAATCGTGCAGCACTAATAATGGTCATATTGTTGTAAAGAACATTACCAAATGGATATCAATGAAAATGTAAATGATCAATCAGCTCCACACAGGAACAAAAATAAATGAGCAATCAGTTTTAACAGCTACAGATTTAGATTTCTCGATTTGTGGTATGATTAGACAAAGTCACCTTTGGAATCTTCCCGTTTCTCATAGATGCATCAAATCTCTACATCCGTCTCTAGACAGCTCATGTATCACTGTGATCAGCCTTTCTCCTGAGGGACTGGTAATGGCTCACCTCCCATCCGAACCCAGTAAATCAGCAAGTCTCTCTGACTGCCATCAGGGTAATGTGATAGCAGTAGGCAGTAATCATGGACACCAAGTTTCATGAACCTCCTTTAGGGACAAGTGTGGAAAAAACAAACCATGTGGAGTGCAGACATATTTTTTTCCATTCAAATGTAGTGCAGGATAATAATAATAATAATAATAATAACAACAACAACAAAAGAATTTCTCAGTAGCACTAAAAGGTACAGTACCTGATTGTACCCATGTATTCATGTGCTGGGTAATTTTCAACAGTTCATCATCAACAACAGCCTTTTTTTTGTTTTTCTCTAGCAGTATTCTGTATGACTAACTAATCAGTAAATGAATATTGATGCATTACAAAGTGCTGAGGTAATGTCTGAGGTACAGTAATGAGGTCATTATAAACGTAATAAAAATGCAGGCGTCAGTCTATGCTGCCAAACATGACATCATGATTACCATATCGACATGAAGGAATTATAAATTCACTGAGTTAGCGTGTAAATAATTACGCATGCCTTGAAAAGGAGAGTAATTCAAAAGGTATAAAAATTTATGCACACCATGAACAACTATAGAACTACAAAACATATAGGTTTCCAAGGTGTGCATCGATGCATAGTTAAATCCCCAGAAGGAGAGTCTTTATGTAGCAATAGACTTCATGCTCTACCCTCCACTGATAATGGTTTTTGTGATATACTCAACAACTCAACAAAAAGGCTAATATTATGGATATGACCTGTGGTGTTAAATACAATATTTTAGTTTGGATGGTGTCTATAAACTGTGTGTCGTGCTAGAGTTATATAACAGTTTTTATGCTGCACTGAACTGTTATCGCAGTTTAGTCACTGTTTCCCATTATAATCAGCTTCTGGAAATTCATATCAATATTTTTTTATCTTTTCCTTTTTTTAATTCATAGAACAAACCTTTTTGGGAAACAAAACGTTGAATCTTATTGTACTTATACAATGATAGTAGAAACAGTCATGTTTATTGTAATTCGTAGTTTCCAACCACACCGGATCACCCGTTTACTTGTGTAAAAAGATTAGTTAAAAAGTTCTCAGGGAGCTCACGGCACAAGGCAGAGGACAGCTGGATGAAAGAGGCAACCTCAGGTTCTAATATATAAAACCATTGTGGAAGTGCCAAATGTGCAGTTCCTCGAATGACCACTAGGAGTTGGCTTTAAAAGTGAGTCAAGCCCCATAAACCCCATGTTAAATGCAAAAATAAATGTTTTCAGCCTGGTACAAGAAAAAAACATTTTTGGTTTCCAAGTTACATTTCCTCCTTGGTACCTTTTGTCCTAACTTTTCAGTTAACATTATATTAAGCCATACAATTATGCATAATTAGAGGTGTGGCCGATTTGAGTGACAGCTACATTGCAGGTGAAGGCCACTAGTTGTCGGCTAGGCATCACTTTAGCTAACCAGCTTGTGGTAAGTTAAACTACAACATAGGAGTTTTCAATGGAAGTAAGGGTCAAATGGAAGTAAGGTTAGCATATAAATTAACTTAAGACACATTAGTGTTTCCAGTTAGCTTGGGGTAACTGAGGTACTGTAAGGAGGTGTTCCAACAAACAGCCGGGTGATGTTCCACAGCCCATATGCTCATTTAAGGTAAGAGTCAGTTCCGGCTAGGATGGCGATAACCAGAGCTCCCACAGTTGAGCTTCAGAAATGCTCTTCAGATAACCTATGGATGACATCACAGACGTTTGTCCAGTTTTTATACAGTATATGGTGCCAACGCTTCTCAGGGCACATGCAGGCACACACACACACACAGTCTCACACACACTACTGGCAATGTAAAGAAACCAATCAGCCTACAACAGATGTCTCTTGACTGTGAGAGGACACCAGAGTGCCTGCCAGAAACCCACCTCAGAGTCATGACACAAAGGTGTTAACCACTGAGCCACAGTGCCTCTTTTTGTTTTGCTTGATTTCTTTTGTGAAAGTCAAAAGAAAGTCAAGACAACAATGAATGGAAAAACCTGTAACTTTATTTACTAAGCGTCTCAGAGTAGGAAATTGCGTGTGGGCAAAAATTCTCAGAATGACGTAATTTTGGTCCAATTTTCAGGAGTAGGAATAGAAGTTATTTATAAAAATTCTTAGAATAGGAAATCACTCCCATCTCCACCAAAATATCAGAGAGCTCCGGAGGTGTCCTAACTGGTTAGGAGTAGTGAGGAAATGGTATTCAGGCAGAGACGCGCGCGGAGGAGAGGCGTTTTATTAACATTAAGTGACATGGAGCTCATAAAAGACACATTTGGACAAAATGCTATTTTTTTTTTCATTGTGTTGTATGTAACTGGTGCAATAACAAACATGTCATTTGCTGTCTTCTCAGGTAACTAATACTGTACATTTTTAAGTAACAATGAAGATGCAGCATTGAAACAGTGACAACAACTTTGTCAGAAATAATGAATTAGACTCTACTCTTATTACAGCACTGCAGATCATGTGCAGATTCATACATTTCCCCAATACGCAGCATGAAATCACCCAAAGACATGCGGCATTCATGGAGTTGTGGGCATCACACATTAAAATAATCATATACTTATATTAAATTATTTGAGTGTACACATTGGAGATTCTCTGTTATAAGCAGCACTTCAT
>JAQQZT010000009.1:19183369-19194195 GCA_030068275.1 Clarias platycephalus | reverse complement strand
ACACGTTAATATCAGATCTATGAGGAAGAGAGCAAGAGAGTAGAAATAACTCCTTTATATATAAAATAATTCTAACAACTATCCAAGGATGAACTTCTTTACCTATCTTTTTGGAGTGTATGTTGTACCATCCAGAGTAATTGTACAGTCATTTTAGGCTGTTTATGTGGGATCATCCTCAGCAGCAACTACTCCAACCCGAAGTGGGGGATCAGGATAGATCACGTAAGTCTGGAGGGCAAATAGAAACAGATCATCACATTATGCCCTCTGGATTATTATGCTCAGATCATCCCATTATGCACTCTTTTATTATTGTAAATTAATATTTACAATAATAAAAGATGGTCGTCCCTCACAACCTATTTAATTTTTATTTAAAATTCTTATTTTGGTCAGCACGGTGGTGTAGTGGTTAGCACTGCACCTCCAGGTTCCGGGTTCGATTCCCGGCCAGGTTCGATTCCCGTCTCTGTGTGCATGAAGTTTGCATGTTCTCCCTGTGCTTAGTGGGTTTCCTTCCACAGTCCAGAGACAGGCAGATTAAGTTAATTGGCATCCTGAAATTGCCCGTAGTGGGTGAATGTGTGTACAGTATGTCTGTTTGCCCTGCAATGGATTGGCAGCCTGTCCAGGGTGTACCCCGCCTTGTGCCCTAAATCTCCTGGGATAGGCTCCAGGCCCCCCATGACCCTGAATACAGGATAAAGCAGTATAGAAGATGAGAGATGAGAAATTCTTCTCTTACACTTACTACAATCTTACTTTTCCATTCCAATATTCAAACTCACTAATGCAACTGATTTTCTTATAGCACAAATATAGAAATGCTACAATGACAGATGCCTCACCAGTCACTCTCAGTAAGCTTGAAACCTGCTTCTACAGCTCATTTTTTAATACCGTTTTTAAAACACTGAACTGCACCGCAGGATTATTTCAACCCCAGACTGACTCATTTGTATTAAAAAGGGGTCGATGTTAGTTGCAGCCCCACAGGATCATTCGTACAAAGGCGTAATTGTAATATGCATTTTTGCATTACAATATGTACAGCGTTTTTTTTTTTTAATCCATCCATCTAATGGATGACTCAGACTGATCTAAGTGTGTGATGAGGCATGTGCTGTTTTGTGGATTATGCAAACAACATCTCATCTGAATCATCAGAATAAAATCCTTTAATTTTAGCATCCTCAGTTTGTGACTTGTATATATCCATGTATATATTTTGATTCATATATATATATATAAAATAAACAACATGTATGTAGTATATATAGTACATACATGTTGTTTATTTAATATTACATATTTATTGTATTATTAATATTAATAAGTCCAACAGGTATCACGACATGTGTAGATTAATATCATAAAATGCACAGGCTACTGATCATGGAGAAATCCCCAGAAAACTTTCACATATAATCAAAGAGCGTTATGCATATACCACAATTCTTCTAAAGCACCATGTGTTGTTGCCCTTGTTCCAGTTTATTCTAGATACAATTATGCACATTGCATTTTCCCTTTCACACAAATAATTAAATCTTACTTTGCTGGCGCTCCATATTGTCTATGTGTCCTTTTGCCTTTCTCTCTCTTTGCTAAAAGTGAAAAATACCAGGAATCTAGTTTATGTCCTTGTTTATCTGCCTCCATCTGCCTCATGAAAGGACGACCTTTGCAGAAAGAGAGAAAGAAAGATGTGCTAAAAGACAGACAGAGGACAAAAGAGATTTACAAAGAAATGTCTTTCCGGGATGATTTTCTTGCACCCTGATGACATCACACACAGAGAGTGCTCGCACCCCGGCCTGTCAATTTATCTGATTAAAATCACAATTCAAACAGGAAACAGCATGACTATTCATCTTCATTATAGTGGGAATGTGGTAGGGGGAAAAAAGACAAGGCTTTGACAGAAGACTGAGCAAACAGCACCATGTGACTCATCAACACAAATGAACTCCGCTCGAAGCGCTACAAGATGTCGCATAAAGACAAGTCTGAATGTGCAGCAGCTCAAAAGAAACGCCAGGTTTATTTAGAAGACCAAACTGCCATTGAGCAAATAGAGTTTGTCATGATGGATGTTTTTGGAGTGTAATCAGTCGCTCCTCTTGCCAGTGACAGTGATAGTGTTTTCAGAGGTATGCTGCGGTTTCAGCTATTTAATCAAGTCAAATGATGCTGATTTTCATAAATGGCAGCTATTATAGGATTTTTATGTATTATGTAAATCAAGCTTTTATAATTCACAGGAAGGAACTGCGGATGAAGATCTTCTGAACACCATCACAAAAGGTTGGAGCATTGGGAAAAACTTTTTTTTTTCTTTGCATTAAATAGTTTTATTTCTTTTATTTAAGCTGGAAATTGAAAATTTGCTCAAAATCTCAACTGAACAAATCTCAACTGTTACTTATTTAATTGTATCATTTTTGTATCATATTGCAAACTACTGTACATATCAATATGTGTAGAATATATGAAAGAGGAAGATTCACATCTGAAATGATTGCATAAGCATACTACAATGAACAGTAATAACATAACATAGCAAAACATTACGCCCAATATTGTGTCGGATGCGTTGGGTGTTGTTGGTTGCAGGGTGGGGCCCCCTGTGGATCGAACTTGTTTATTATATTCATGCCATTGGGATTTGGGGAGTTTGGAGACCAGGTTGGCAGTCTTGAGCTCTCCTGCTGGGCCTCATGTGTGGCGGGCTGTGGTGCACTGGATGTTCTAGTGGGTTCTGGGTGTTCTATTATGGCTAGCATTCACGTTTTTCTTTGATTTGTGCTTCATTAGCTTTGGGTGCTCATGATCCTGCCATGATCCTGTGTATTGAGACAGTTTGCCTATAATTATTCAACCACAATAGTGTGTGTGTGCAATTGTGGGTTGCGAGAGGTTAGGAGGCCTCAGCAGTGTACAGTATCTTCCCCTTAGAGCAATGGCTGCTGGCATAATGTCACAGTTCATTGCAGCCAACTATCGGATAACAATGATGGTTTCAAATGGATAGAAATATAGATAGACAGATAGATAGATAAGCAAACATTGTACTGCCTCTTTCTTAGTACAGGGTTTTTGGCCAGGAACTGGATAGAATTTAAAAGTATTTACAGTATTTACTGGATTGGAAAATTATTCATTTATTTGGCTTTAATGGCTGCTATATTCTGGTTTTAGCGGCGGTAAATCTTGAGCAATGTGATTTACAATGTGATGGCTATTGAACTGGAACAATATGTTACACTGGCTCCACACCATTTAATAATGCAAAAGTTTCATAATCTGTTGTCTCCCCTATTTGTCACTCCCTTATTTTCTGCTCGAACAACATCTAAATCATATCACATTTTATACTTTCCTTTTTATGCTACAGTTGATAATTATTTCATTAGTTTGTTCATTCATCCAGCTCCAGAAATCAAAACTAGTTTTTGTATCATTAGATGTTAAGGGGATGACACAATGGATGTGACTCACAGTCCCTCCCATATTGTGTTTCTGCTTGCTATAGAGACAAATTCACTTTACACACTAAGAGACGATTTAGAGCGCCAGTTCACTCACCTGCGGGTTTTTGATTCCAGATAGGAGGAAACTGAAGAACCTGAAGAAAACCAAAACAGGCACATAGAACGTATTATCTAAAGTACAGTACATTCCCCTGGCCAAAGAAAATAACCACCTGGATTTAACTAAGCATATAGGTAGGAGCTTTCAATTGGATAATTGTTGCAGTGATTAATATGTTTCAGTTGGCAGCAAGTTACTTAACCCGAACTTATGCAGTGAGCAGCTTCTCGTTTCTTTCATTCATTTCTCAACAACCATGTAGTCCTGTAGTCGTGGCAAAGGTGTTGCTTCAGAAGGGTCAATTTACTGGTTGCATCAAGCAACAAAATAAAAACAACTAAGGAGATCGCTGAAATTATGCTGCAATCAAAGCAAAATGTGGCCCAACGAAATATGAAGAGTTTTTCTCTTTTTTGGCCTGGCAGCTTAGTTAATGACCTTTAAACATGAGCAGAGAAACAGGAAAACCTGGAGTTGAAATATCATTCTGGAAAGGGCAGAAGACTATCGTGACAATGTCATCAGAAGTCTGCTCATAAATACAACAGAGCTATGGTAAGAACAAAAGTGATCTTTTGAATATTTTTTTTTTTTCATTTTGAAAAGAATTAAATTTGCCTTGACCTTTTCTTCTCATATTGTAAATTCACTCTCAGTTCACTGCTCAGGGAAAGAGAGAGAATGACAGATCACATTAATATACGAGGAAAACAGAGTTCATGTATGCCAAATTAGTGATTACACATACTGTACTGTATAGCTTGCCCCCAAACAACAAAACCATGCCTTCACCTGCTGTAACCTGTGTATTAGGAAGTTCAGGCTTTAATTCTTGGTAGGTTGAATTTTGGTTGAATTGAAAATACTTTCACTGGGAGTCCCAAAGGTTTCCACACATCGGGAAAATTAACATAAGCAAGCAATTACATACATAGCACCAGATGTATAAACACAAGTTCATTCATGAGTACATTTTCTCACTCGCTCTGTGTGTTTACAAAGAAATTGCAATCATGTAGATAATGGTTTTTTCTCGAGGAAGTTATGTTTCGCTAAAAAAAAAAAAAAAAGTGTTAATTTCTCTTATGCGTGGAAAATTTTGACACCCTGTAAATTATCACATGTATGCAGATGTGTTTGTTGTAGCCTGAGGAAACGCATAAACCCTGAACTGATTATGAGCTGAAGAGGGAAAGACTTGACTGTGCGTGCAAAAATTAAATATAATGGAATTAATGCCTTCTAAGCAAATAAATGTAATTTAAAATGTTATTTGCATAATAATGGCAATATTTTAACCTTTTAAAGACATTTTGCCACCATGCTTTTCTTTTTTTCTTTATTTCTGGAAAGCAATTGTTATAGTGTCTAACGTTTCTTGCACTCCTATCACAGGCTTGCAGGAATCAAGGGTAAAACAAACTCTCATAACAGCTACAGGAGCATTAAACAATGAAGGTACATTGCCCCCAGCTTAAACTACGTACGTCAGCACAAACAAAGTGTGGTCATGCAGCGGAAAGAAAACACCTTTGAGCAACAGAGCAGAGTGGAACCGCACTGTGCTAGAGGAAAGGAAAATGAGATTTCTGCTGTCCAGGTTTATTTACAAGGTCTAGAATGACGAATGACCTCAGAAAACAACTATGTATAACAACTTTGATGTGCCCATTAAATGAACTAGGCATTTTTCATCTTTTTTATAGTTATACCTTTCGTACACATATATTACAGTCTAATAACTCATCAATCAAGAGTGAAATGCTTAGAAAATTGCAGTCACATGCTCTTGCAGCTTGAGGCATGCATTTATTTTAGAGTATCCCCCCTCCCAGAAACTATTTTGCCCATCTACTGTATTTGTAACCGATGCAATATTGAATTTTCCCCATGCATTTTAAACCACTGTTTTTCAGCATAAATGTACCTCATTTATGTTAAGTAGCCTAGTTTTCCAACACAGTCTTTCCACGCAGGAAATTAGGCTTCTGTCCATCTAAATCCTAAATGTCACATATTAATAGTGTTTCAAATCAGCATCATAAAGCAAATGGCAAAAGCAACTGATGTGTGCACCTTATTTATAATTCATGGCCTTGGATTTTGCATGAGACGTTTGGTCATTTCACAAGGATTAAAATATGTTCGAGTGTTGATGCAAGGATTGTTGATAAAGCAAGGAGGTCTTATGAATTATATTCTCATTAAGCTGCCTAGTGCAATCAAAATCAAGACTGGCAAGGCACTTACATACACGACATGAAACAAAGCAACATAGCTTGGGTGAAGGAAAATAAACAATATTCTCTCATTAAACAGATCATTTATTGATATGTGCAGCAACCGTGTAAAATTCATTGACTCAGGGTAATTTGTAATTGATTGTAGGTTTTCTGTGTGTATGCCCCCTCAACACCCCCCCCCCCCACACACACACACACACACTTCCCCCAAACTTAGACGTACTGTATGCAAATACTGAATAGACATGCTGGAAGGAATTTTAATCAGTTAGAGTAATGCAGAATTTGAAATGAGGGTTATAAATACATAAAATGAAAAGAAACCAGAACGGCACAACACCATGAAACAATTTAGTAATAATTGGAAATGCTTATGTAGCACAATTAACTCTAAACGAAACAGGTGGCATGGGAAACAAAATAAGGAAATAACAAATGTACAGGCGTAGCAGGGCATGCTGGAAACCAAATGAAGAGGGTAGTTCTGTTTCATCCATACAGCCTCTGGACTTTATTCATTTTATCACTCATTCTCTCACTCATCGTCTATACCGCTTTACCCTGTATTCAGGATTCAGTCACGGAGGGCCTGGAGCCTATCCCAGGAGACTTGGGGCATGAGGCGGGGTACACCCTGGACAGAGTGCCAATACAACACAGGGTACAGACATACAGTACAGACACTGGGAAATGGCAATTAGCCTAACCTGCAGGTATTTAGACTGTCGGAGGAAACCGGAGTACCCGGAGGAATCCCACCAAGCACAGGGAGAACATGCAAACTCCATGCACACAGAGACGAGAATCGAACCTGACCGGGAATCAAATCCGGACCCTGGATGTGCAAGGCGACAGTGCTAACCACTACACCACCGTGCCGCCTGGATTGATTTTATATTGAGTATATTTGAAAGTTGTAGTTTGTCTATGGACGGTTTACATTTCTTTAGTCAGGTTTGCTGTCTCAGGGTGTTGTGTTCATTACTGTATGCGATGCTTTTCTGCTCACCATGGTTGCAAAAAGTGACTATTATGAAATTTCTCACCTGGATGATTAAACACTTCTCTTTTCTGCACTTCTCCTATCCTCTCTTCTCTGAAATACTATAGACTTCCTTTTAGTTTAAAGTAACAATTCCTTAATAATGTGGGTCGCCCCATGGAATCATTTGATCCGTAAGTTATCGGCACAGCTTTTACCTACAGGATGGTCTTCCTGCAGCAAAGCACCCATTTCTAGCACTAAGAATGGTATACTTTTCCAGTGTCTGGTTATTTTATATGGGCATAGGGTTAAAAGACTTGCCTACAGGCCCAACAGTGGCAAACAAAAGTGATGATCTCAACCCTATGATCAGCATCCCAGAGTCTCAACCACCTGAGCCACCCCTGCCCCCTAAACTTTGAATACAGCTATGTGATTAAAATGAAAGTCAAAAAACCCACATTCACAGAAATCACAATTTTTTTCATTCTGATGGTTCTATTCTATTCTGCATTATGCAAAAGAATCACATTCCCTATATAGTAAGTTCATCATTTGGATAATGCAGATGTTATGTTTAGCTTGAACTCATAGATACATATTGTGTTTAGACTTTTCATCAAAAACACACCTGGGTAATGGCTTTGCTGCAGAAATTACAATGTATAAATAGTGCAGTCCTAACATCTACAGTTCCAATATTATGACTTTTATTAAACCAATATGAAACACTGTACAGGCGGAAGGATTGCCATTGATCTGGGTGAAATTTATACTCCTTGGATAGCTGCATCATTGCTCTGTCTATGTCCGCATGACTAATCACTTACAGTGTATGTAATATTTCCAGAAATATTTCAACCCTTTATTCAGATATAGTGCTATATTAAATATCATATGCTAAGAAATGCATTAAAGATTAATTTGATAATATACAAAAAATAGATATGTTTCTATGTAATAAAGATACTACTGTATAAAGAGCAGTAATCAGTGTTTAAACAAGTCAATAATGGGTGTGACAAAACTTGATTGAAAAAAAAAACAAAAAAACAGTTATGTTGATTTGTACATTAGTAGTTGTGCAGTTCCCAGTTCAGCAGTTCTTGGATAAAAGGGATAGAACCTGAGATGGCCTTCTGATTTTGTTGTGTGTTTTATGATCAATTTCTGCTCACCAGAATTGTAATTGTAAAGCATTTTTATTTTAGTTACTCTAACCTTCCTGTTAGCTTGAACCAGACTGGTCATTCTCTCCTCAAGAAGTTGTTTCTGCATGTAGAATTGTTGCCCACTGGATGTCTTTTTGCATAATCCCATGTGCACTCCAAGAAGAAAATTATGCATGAAAATCCCAGAAGATCAGCAATGTGCATAACTTCTACTTCCTGTTCTTCTTCCTCTTCTTCTTTAAAATGTTGTTGAAGATAACGCGTACATTTGGTAAAGCCTTGAGTCTGCTTTATCCATTCAGCCTCGGACAGCTTTCTCACATCCCCATTCCATAATAAACCAAATGAATGCACTTTGATTTATGGCACCACAAAGCTTTCATCAGATTTTATAGCCTGTTTCAGATCCATTTACCTCCTATAATTATTTATATGTTCATTAGGGATCCTGGCTTATTTCACTTTTACTGCGCTTTTTCGTAAGATATCACAAAGGAATTGGATATGAAAATGATTTTCCTTTTAGTGCAAAGGTGTCACATTTATTGCAATCGTTGTTTTATTGGTTTTGCCGATTTATTAAAGGCAAGACAGCTGAAATTATCTCAGCAACATTCCCAGAGTTTAATCATTTCCATTAATGTAGTGAATATAAGTTTTGAAAGAAGATATGCAGATAATTACAAAATTACTTATTCATTTAATGTACATAATAATGTTTTTTTTTATTTTTTTTTTTTACAGTTTCTACAGTACAATGTCTCCCATCCTCCGTTTCCTTTATTTTCTATTACCCTCTAGCTTACCTACACACAGCCTTGTGGGTCCCCAGCTGGAGAAAGCAGTAAGGTAATTCACTTCTTATCTTCCTTCCGACAAATGGTTATCAGGGGACCGTGAAAGTCCTAAAGGTCAGCTGGCTGCCGCACTGCATGCTTATTCATCTATAGCAGAGGTATTTGGCTAAAATGATGAAGCTCCAGCTATAACTGCTTCTCCTATGGAGAAAGGTTTGGATAAGAAATTAACATAACTGAAGAGCAACAACAATTATCTTTCAATGCCAAATCAGTTTTTTAATTCAACATTTCCTGGTGGTTATGCTTTGTTTTAGATTGAAGATTCATGTTATGACTTTTGCCTTTTAAAAAAATGGAGAGTTCTCTGCTCCATCATATTTAAACATTCGGGTTCCATCATCATCTTTTCCTATGATGTTCGTTTAATAGTCAAACTAGAGATTATACTGTAAATAAACTCACTCACTCATCGTCTATACCGCCTTATCCTGTATTCAGGAGCCTATCCCAGAAGACTTAGGGCAGAAGGCGGGGTGCACCCTAAGGTACACATATAAGACTGTGAGAGGAATTCGAAGTACCCGGAGGAAACCCACAAAAGCACAGGGAGAACATGCAAACTCCATGCACACAGAGACGGGAATCGAGCCTGGCCGGGAATCGAACCTGGACAGTTCAAACCACTACACCATTTTAAAGAAGAAAAAAAACATGTATAAGTCTAAACTCTTAGCTCAATTTCTGTGCTTCCTCATAAATAATTCACACTCTGTCTCTCATTCAGTCTCTATACTACTAATGCTGTACAGGGTCGCCAGATGCCAAGATGCCAATCTCAGGAAACTCTGGGCACGAAGCAGAGTACACCCTGGACAGGGTGTAAATCCATCACAGGACACACAAACTCACACACCACAGGGATTTTGGAAACACTTATTAGCCTAATCTGCACGTTTCTGAGCTTAGGGAGGAAACCGGAGTCCCCAGAGGAAACCCACCAAGCACAGGAAGAAAACTGCAGACACCACACATATACAATAGATCTGAGGCAGGCATTGAACCTTCGACCCTGAAGATTAACAACTGAACCCTGAGGTTACCCATGACGCCTCCGTGCCACCACCCTGTAAATAATTCAAATTTATGGATAAGCTGAAACAGAAGATCTCAGCAAAAGCTGAGGGAAATACTAAACTATGGACAGGATTTTTTTTTTTTTTAACTGTTTATCAGTTATCTTACATTATTTTTCAAGGATTTTTAAAAAATATTTGGGTCCACAGTTGTTGTCTACCGAAAAACTTTCTTAGACATTTTCATGAACAAACTCTAATGAACCAGTCCAGGTAGATAAGATGATGAACACATCTTGTTTATGGGAGCACCAGAATTTTGATTAACTAATGTTAAAATTAATCCAAATTGAGATGTTGGTTGAAGACCACAAGCCATTGTTGCTATAGGATTCCAGTGAATTAATGAACGAATGTGAAAATGCAATATTAGGAATTTTCGAAATGGTTGCAATAAACTGAGATTTATTACCACAAGCATTTCACCTCAGTACAGCTGTGGGGAAGGTTTACATGGAACCTGTGTTAAAAATATATGTGCTATGTTCCTCTGGGTGCAGCTAGAATCAATTATATTTCTCTGATCTGCATCTCAGTTCATGAATATGGGATAATCTTTATCGTTATGTAGTAATATGGGATTAGCTACAGCCAAAGAAGCTTCTTATTAAAAGCCTTGCTTAAGATTTTTATTCTTATCGCCAGGGAATCAAATAATATCTCAGAGCTGTGTTAATTATGAGTCGCTGCATTCTTAAATTCTTTTTCATAAACTGAAAAAAGAAAAAACATTATATTTGTTAATGTTATTTTTAAGACAAATTATAAAAGTATAATATCTCATTATGCACTGATACTTGGATACTCAGCAAAAAAAGTAACACCCCTTTTTCAGGACTGTGTATTTCAACAATAATGTTGTAAAAATCCAAATAACTTTACAGATCTTCATTGTA
>JAQQZT010000009.1:19153659-19167761 GCA_030068275.1 Clarias platycephalus | reverse complement strand
TGTGTGTGTGTGTGTGTGTGTGTGTGTGTGTGTGTGTGTGTGTGTGCGTGCGTGTGTGTGTGTGTGTGTGTGTGTGTCCTGCCAGTAAGGTCAAATCAATAACTAGACAGCAAGGTGAGATGTCCTAAGAGATGCAAGTGTTGAAAACAGAGCTTATGCAGAACATTAAATTGGAAGATTTGCTTCACAGAACAGCTATAAGTTAAGCAGCAATGATCTACAGATAAAGAGATAAAGATGTTTAAACAGATTCAGAAATTGACATGAATTCAAAAAGACCGGCAATTTAAACACGATGAATTATTAAGCCATATGCTCATGCATATTTCATAACATCAATGAGAGAAAGAGAGAAATAGGAGTTGAGAATAAGTGCTTAAAGTCCAATCCATACCTCTCCCCGGGGGTGAACTAAAATGTTGGATTTACTGAATAGTGAGCATCCTGATTTGGTTTAAAATCTTAAAAGTCACGACCTGCCAAATAAATAAAAAAAATAATAATAATAATGGAGCAGTCAGTCAGTCATTTTGTGACTGTAAGGCAATAACAGTCCCGTTCCTTTCTACAACTGATTGCCTTGTTGAGACTAGAGATCATCTCTGGCAGAGAAAAATTTAATCAGAGCCTGAAATTAAGTTGCCTCTTTGATCTTAGCATTTTTTGATCTTTTGATCTGGGCTGTTTATGAACATTTGAGGGCCTTGAACTGAATTTTAGTTCATTTTAACCAACAATACAAACATGACAAGGCAATAAAATAAAATAAAAAATGGGTCACACGGGCAAAGAGATATCACAGATTCACATGACAACGTGTTTTTATGGTTGTTTTCAGTTGTTTCTATGACCAAAAAATATATATTGAAAAAATGCTTATTTTGATAGTTCTACATTTTTGCAGCATCATTCCTAAATTCTGTTCGTGGTTAAATGTACCCATTAACACACTCCGGCAAGGCTTCCATATAAGCACATATTTTGTGCTGCTGCGTTGCCGCCACGGATTTGTGCCGCTTGAGTTTTACTTAATTAACGCATCTGAAAATTAACTTTAAACATTTAAACTACTTAGCATGCTAAAATGAGGGCGGCACAGTGGTGTAGTGGTTAGCACTGTCGATTTGCACCTCCAGTGTCCGGGTTCGATTCCCGGCCGGGCTTGATTTCCGTCTCTGTGTGCACGGAGTTTGCATGTTATGCAGGTTAGGCTAATTGGCGTTCCCAAATTGCCTGTAGTGTGTGAGTGAGTGAGTGTGTGTATGTGTGTGTGCCCTGTGAAGGATTGGGATAGGCTCCAGGTCCCCGCGACCCTGAATACAGGATAAAGCGGTATAGAAGATGAGTGAGTGAGTGACCATGCTAAAATGTTTGAACTCAGGGAAGTCATGGTTTGATTTATTGTGTACTGCGCTGCTGTAATTCTGAAAACAACAGCAGATAATATATGTTACCTGAGTGGTGATGTTTCTTTAAATTCAACATGCTTTGAGCTAGTAGTAATGTGCTAGCAAATTAACATGTGTTAGTCTACTACTTCCTCAGGCTGTTTTATGCTTTTGTATCAAGTCTACACAGTAGGTCTCACTATAGCTATAGACACATACAGTAGCTTGATGTGCGCCTCCTGAAAAACGTAACTACACAACTAAATGCCATCGGTCCACATCGTAGCAAGGCATTTACAGCATCTTCTCCTTCGGTTTAATAAACTGTGGGAACGGATTTAAAAAAATGAGATAACAGATTACTTAATTCATGTTCTCGGTTTATTAAACTGTACGGATAGATTATTGAAAGGTCCATAATTTATTATCTTCCAACCAATCTTCCTCTCTGTCTCTTGAGGATTGCTTTGATTTAAGTTATTGCTAAGTTATGTGGATGTACGTCGGGTATTCCCAGCCTGGTTCGATTACTGTCTCTGTGTGCATGGAGTGTGCATGTTCTCCCTGTGCTCGGTGGCTTTTCTCTGGGTACCTCCCACAATCCAAAGACCTGCATTTTAGGCTAATTGGCGTTCCCAAATTGCTCGTATTGTGTGTGTGTGTGCCCTGCGATGGATTGGCACCCTGTCCAGGGTGTACCCCGCCTTGTGCCCCAAGTCTCCCGGGATAGGCTCCAGGCCCCCTGCGACCCTGAATACAGCATAAAGCGGTATAGATGATGAGACTATAAATTGCAAATCTCCTGAATTACATAAATATGAGAATAGTGAAGTGGCCTTTTATACATATAGTTTTTTATGCATACCTAGTAGTTTGGATGGTTTAAGTGACTGCTTAAAATCCTTATACAGTAATACTTACACTATTGGAAATATATGATTCCATGAACGGCATTCAAGTCAAATGGGGACTTGTGACGACATTACTTCGGAATCAAGGGGGAAAGAATTGACATTTACAGAAGTCTTTAAGCACAGCGCAGTGATGAGACTCTTTGAACATTTAAATGGTGCCAACATTTTACAGACATTCGTGAATGGCGATCCCACCTGAATAATCAGCGAGTGGAATGATTGATCCTTTAAAATCGACAGATAACTTGGCACCAACTTGCAGAGAAGACGCATCTGCCTGTGGAAACTATACACACAATCATTTACAAACACTCCTTGCACATTACAGGAACTTGGCTGGGAGTTATTGCCACGTCCCCCATGCAGTCCTGACCTCAATCCAAGCCATTTCCACATGTTTGGTCCTTTAAAGGATTCCTGGGAGGCCAGCGTTTCAGATGTGCAGCAAGCAGTCCAGTCCTGGCTTTGGCATACTGAGAAAACTTTCTATCCTGATGGTATCCAAAGTGATAGTGAAACGATGGGGTATGTGCATTATTATAGTATGTAGCAGGGAAGAATAAACAGTAGAGAAATAAAGGTTATTCTGCACAATCATAAGTCCTGACACCCTTTGGAGAAACACTTTTAAACATTGCAAAGGGAGTTATTACTGTATATTATACTGAGTCAGAGCCTTATTGGCTCCACTTATGAGGAATTTGATTTCACTCATATGAAAAATGTAATTTAATAATAATTCTAATATTAGGATATGATATTGTGGATCAAAAAGCATAATTCCAATAAAAACGGTTTGTACTTATACAGGTATATTCTAATATTCTAAATTACCAACAAGCTAATGATTTGGGGTAAATTAGTTTGCATACAAATAATTAAAATCTGGTTCAGCAGGAGTCATAGGCTCTGTTGCTGAATCACCAACACATGGTGTTAGGCTGATTGGACTTTTTATCATTGTGCGTGTGCGTGTGTTTTGTCTACATGCCATTGAAGCAAGAGATCGTGGCCCAGCTTGCTGGAGTGGAAACTTCAGCTGTGCACTCACATGTATTCGACAGAGCCAAATGTGACAGTTGGCCTGAGGAGATGCGTCATGCACTGGCAGAACACACACACACACACATACACACATACATTTGTCCTTGTTTTTGTGCCTATTAGCCCCCTGGGTTGTATGCAATAATTATTCATTAAATTAAGTTTAATCACTGTAACTGCTTTCTAATATGACAGAGGGCTAACACTTGAGTTCAGTCTATGTTAGAGGCTGTGTATGTTCTGTCACATTGTTCATGTTTTGCATGTATAAAAAAAAATAGAGCCTCAAATATATAGAATGTGAATTATGTACAGATTCGCTTGCATAATTTCTTTAATATAATTTTCTTATTTAATATGCAGCAACATTTCAGTGATTTATTATATGGACCATGATCCTCTATATAATCTGGCATCACATGCCACCTTCTAAACAGTGCTAATTTCCATGCTTGACTCCATGCGAATTAATCCATGAACCATATGAACTGATCATAGGAAGAGCTGCGATAGTCCAAATATTGTGGCGTAAGATTATGCAAAGGTTGTGACAAGCCTTTACCAAAAGCCTTGCCAACTGGAATGTGCTGGTTTGGATCCACCCTTCAAATCATGGCAATTTCCAAAAAAAAGTCATAGAAATGCTGCCCTCTTCTGTACAAGTACTGACCTAGTCCCAGATACTGGAAACAGTATTTATGTACAGCATGTATTATAATTACATAATTATTAAGTATATTGAGATTTTACTATTATAATAAATAGATATAGCCCTGTATATTAAAGTCACATGTTCTTGGGAACAGACTTGTTTGTCACATGTTGACTAATAGTTGATTTAGTCAGCACATGATTTATCAAAACGTGCATTTTTAACCATCTGTTTAATGCTGTGACTCTGTTTATTTTATTAGTTATATCATTTTACAAAAAAACATATCATGTCACATTTATAAGCATTATATAAAAATTTTAAATGATGGTTGAAGTTATTGTGTCGTATAAGACTGCATACATAAAAAAAAAAAGAAGAGGACCTGAAATGATTGCTGTAAATAAAAAATAGTACTTTTATTAAAAAGCTCTTGAAATGTTTAAATGCTCAAAGTCGTTCCATAACACACAAAGTAAATAAATAAGTAAACAAACAAATACTGTGGAACACACTGCGCGTGCGTGCACAAACGGAAACACTTATCTGTCGGGATTTATTTTTAAGTTTTTTTTAAAGGTAAAGTGTAGGTTAATTTGTTTTATTTTTACTTTATATTTTGTGTTAATTATTTTTGGGCTGTAGAACGAATAATTTGAGTTTCCATTATTTCCTATGGGAAAATTTTATGGGAATACGAGCCCGCTTCCGGAACGAGTTATGCTGGTAATCCGAGGTTCCACTGTAAATGAATAAATAACTTACCACAGCAATTTTTATAGTAAAAAATCTCTTTAGTGTTTTGTGCAAGTAATGTAGAATATTGTCCACTCATACAGTAGCAGTTTTACAACATACAAAATGAACCCATTTACCACAACCTGAAGTACAGTCTTGTGCAAGTTCACATGTCACAAGAGCAATAGCTCTAAGTTCAGTTTACATGCATTCAAATGAACTAGGTCACGTTCAACAGTTTGCACTTTTTTTTTACATTTTAAAATGCTACACTGAGAGAGTATAGAAAGCATTTTTTAGGATAACCTCATTTTATCCATTCAACCCTTCAACACCATACCTGCATGCAAATAACTGGTTGCAGCATTGTACAGTGTCCCAGCATCACATGCAAGGAATTTACTATGTTTCATGTCACCGGATAATACTTGTGCAATCACTGACTAGTTTGAATAGAGAGAGAGAGAAAAAGAGAGAGAGTGAGAGAGGTGATGTTTTTCTTCGTCTCACAGATTATTAGCAATATTAGAAGTCTAAGAACGTAACCTTTAGCAATAATTCTCCACCCTGCATGTTCACTTTTTATTTTTTTCAAACAAATCTATTTTGAATCAGACCCTATGTTGGTTTTATGCTTTTATTTAAAAAAAAAAAATCTTTTTATCAATGTTTTAATAATTTTTTTTTATTTGAATCTATTGTTAATGATTAGGGGTGGCACGGTGGTGTAGTGGTTAGCACTGTCGCCTTGCACCTCCAGGGTCCAGGTTCGATTCCCGTCTCTGTGTGCATGGAGTTTGCATGTTCTCCCCATGCTTGGTGGGTTTCCTCCGGGTACTCCGGTTTCCTCCCACAGTCCAAAGACATGCAGATTAGGCTAATTGGCCGCAGTGTAAGTGAGTGTATGTGTGTGTGCCCTGCGATGGATTGGCACCCTGTCCAGGGTGTACCCTGCCTTGTGCCATAAGCCTCCTGGGATAGGCTCCAGGCTCCCCGCGACCCTGAATACAGAATAAAGCGGTATAAAAGATGAGTGAATGAGTGTTAATGGTTATCCAGAGGGTAAAGTAACTAAATCACCCCCAGTCCCTCCCTTGACCCCCATGTGAAGTGAAGTCCATTGGTGGAAATTTTGAAGGAAGTTTTTTTGCAGTCGAACATGGGACAACTTTCTGCTCTTACCTGTCTGCCCTGGCCATGTTTCCAGTCTAGGAAGTAATGACCTTTTTTGTATAAATTGCATCACATACTGATAAAGTCATTGTGGATAATTATCTACTCCGTGACACACACACTGTAGTATTGAAGTTCAGCGCTGTTGGTCTTTCGGCTGCTCCCGGCAAGGGATCGCCACAGCAGACCATTCGATCCTTCCTGATGCAAACCTCCCGTTGTTGTCAGGCTTGGGACCGGCACAGTGGCTGGGGTTTGGGTATTGTCCAGGAATCGAACCTGGGTCTTCCGCATGGCAGGTGAGAAACCTAGCACTGAGCCACCAAGGCTCATGAAGTATTGCTTGTTCAGTACCCAGCCCCAATTATGTCAGTCTGCTGTGTTTGAGCAACAGATTTTTTAGCTGTTCACTTGCAGTGTTCACCACAATTTAGCCTATAATATCCGAAATCAATATTGCAATAAGCAGTTGAACAAGAAACTACTTTACATCTCTATTTGTATAATTACTCAAGAAAACAAAAATGCTACTACTGTAGCACCTTTGTCCAATGATATTGAGGTGTTTCTTGCCTGAAGAATCTTTGTTCTCAACAGAAGCCCATTAAGTTTTATTAGTGTCTTGGCATTTTAAAGGGGGAATTTGTTGCGCTCACAACCCTTGTGCTTTGCTCATTAAACTTCAGTGTGATGAAATGGTGATAGTAACCACACTGGCAACTTAGAGACAGATAAACCCTGTAAACAAATGCGGAAGTGTAAAGCAACGCTTTAAAATAAAGCGAATAGACCAGGTCTTCTTCTTCAGCAGCAGCTCATGAAAGAGCCATTGAACCATGTTTTGAAAAGAAAATTTGAAAATAGATTTTTCTGGTAAAACTAATTATTCTGATAATAAATGCAGTCGAGAACTCTTGGAGGAAAATCCCCAAATGCCTGAAATGCAGCCATGTAATGTATCTGAAGGATTACTCAGGAATCACTATGTTAAGTTACACTGTATAATAAGATATAAACAGAAACAGTTCAGCAAAAATAAAAAAAAAACATTGAATTTTCAGTGCTCATTTGTGCAAACCAGCAGTGGGTGAATGCAAAGCATTTATTTGCTAAATATGTATATTCACCTTAGAACGCCTTAAAACAGGTAAGAGGATCATCATTTTTGACTTTGAAGCTCTTATGAAAAGATGCTGCAATTATAAAGGTGATCCTCATCTCAAGACTCATCGCCAAACATTCTTTCATGAGATTTAGCAGCCTACATCAACTATTCTGTCTAAACTGGCTCAAAACACAGTGAATCCCAGGAGCTTTCATCATTTTCTAGTGCCTGGAGTAAGTGTACAGTATGTGGGCTTTGCATGAATACCAGTATAAATGCAATCTTTATTTTGAGTCATATTTGATTTCTGGCACAGAATTTGTGCACAAAACAAAACAGGTTGTGGGCTTGTAGATGCCTTAAGCATCTTTGTATTGTAGCTCTACAATTTTTGCTACAGAAAAACAGTAATGTTTAAAACAATGTTTATAAGAAAACGTCAAGCATCTAGCTTTATCTATATTAATAAAAGAAAGGTTTCGTCTGTACATTGATCAGAACTTGCTCTATCAATGATATCTTCACGTTTCATACATTGGTGGACCAAAAAAAAATCTCAAAAAATGTTCTGTCTGTACAGTATGTCTGTATGTCTTTCTGTATGACTTTCGGCATGTATGTCCAGTCAGCTCTGTCACAGCATCACACAAAAATTGACTGGACAGAATTCTATAGTACTTTGCCAATCCTTAGGTATTTGCCTAAAGATTAACTGGCGCCATAAATGAAATCCAAATGTTAAGTAGAGGTGATAGCATGAGTAGTTATGTGCCAGATTATAAACCTGAAGTTTTGACAGCGTGCGCATGTCTTAAATCGAGCCTCTATGAAAAAAGAGGAGCAGTAGCCATGGGTTAGCGACCCATCCCATTATATTAAATATTATTATATGAATTGCTATGGAAACAGGGAATAATACCCTGTTGGACAATGGAGAAGTAGCGGAGAAGGCAGCATTACCTTATGACAGAGCTGACTCAAAAGCTCACTGGCTGTCCAGCACCCAAAATACTAGCCTGTCCTTCAATGTGAAGAATATTAATTGGATTGAAACATGTAAAATGATGGATTTAATGAATTTTAACTCTATCGGATGGACATCCTGAGGATGAGTGGAGTACCATGGTCAGGAAATGGACAAATAATCAGCAATGGCATCATTATTGTTCACTCAGGCCATACAGATCATATGAGGGGTGTTCATCCTCCCAGTCTATGCCCTTAACGAAGACACTGATGGTGCAGTCAAGAATGGCTTCTACAATCCGCTGCAAGCCACACTTGACAAAGTACCCCTTCCACTATCTTGTCATCGTACTTGGAACCTATAATGTGAAGACTAGCAATGGGTGGCAGGGGCTAGAATATGCCGTCAGGCCACATGACTCTGTGGATGTGACCAACGATAATGGTCACATCTGTGGTCTTAATATTGGCAACACCCTCCTGGCATATACACAAATCCACAAGAAAACATGGCCCTCCCCCAACAGCTAAATCTTTAATAAACTCGACTTGATTGAGCTAAAAGGGTAGATGGTGCAGGAAGCTGCTGACAGGAATGACACCATGACCTTATACCTCATCGTCTGCAACCTAACTGGGTCACCATCTGGTCAAGGAACATCCATTAAAGAATGCAACGGCAGCCCCCTGCCGACGGAAGAAGAGCAAGACACGAGTTGGGTTAAGCACTAAAACTAGAAAAACATACAAACTTATCACTTTTTTTTTTTTTTAATCCATTATTATATTTAAACAATGTACAATTTCCTAACATACTCAATGCCTCCTGCAGACACCCAACTCCCAGCATTCTTTTTGAGCTCCTATGGTTGGCCACCTAACAGTGAGCCTACTCCCATTCTGACAGAATGCTAATTATTCATTGCAAAAAATCTATTCTGTCCAACACTGTCCAGTGTCAGTCTCTGATTATGCTGAAACCCTGGCAGAAACTACACCACCCTCCCCTACTCCCCCTGAAACTGTGACAGGCTTCCCGTCGTTCCCCAGCAGTGAGACTGTGAGAAAGGTGAGAGGACTGTTTAATATTGTGCACATGCCTGAAGACCCTGCAAAATGGTCTTGTTTATTTGGAGACCAAAAAAAAAAAAAAGGTCCAGATACATGTTTCCGTCAAAATGAAGACCCTTCTTCCAGATGGTTTACTGAAGACAACTACTTCAGGACGATGAAAACAGAAAAATAGTGCATCATTCATGGCTTGTTTATTCACTGAGCACGGGTCATTTTTTTTTCTTTTGCTTTTACTGCACTCACTTTGATAAGCAGAACAAAGCATGCATATTGAAATCCAGCCAATTGACTTTTTAAATGCATAAGGTTTTCCTTTTTTTTTTTTTTTTTCTTAAGTTGGTGGTTAGAAAAATTCACTCACTTTAGTGTGCCAAACTGTTGAGGCCATTGGTATGATAATGGACGTAATGTGCAAGGCAACAAAGCAGGACACCAAGCAAGGATGTGGTATCTTTATTACCACCTCTTTATGTGGTATCCTACTGTATCTGATGCTGCAGATTTGCATTACATTATTGTTTTTCCTACATGGTTATTAAATCTTTCTAGCTCCTCAGTACATCATTGGACTATCTTTAAAGAGCCCATGACCTACTAAACCATTAAACCCCTCTCTGCTACCAGATGGGAGAGTAAAGATTAGAGTGTCAAGGCCTATTTGTCGATGCCAAATGACTGAAATACTCAAGACCTTGGCTGGGCTTATCACCTCTTCAGTAGAGAACAAGGATGCTGAGACAGCGACAGTGTTAGCAAAGAAAAGTCTTCAAAAAGTAACCATATCATGATGTTTCATTCTGCATGTTGACCTTTATCAAGTAAACGGAGTGAGTAAGTTATTTCAGAGCCTTGCTGCATCTATAGAAACACTTGAGAGAGAAATAAAATGTGTCAGACAATATCTGCCAAACTACAGGGAGAAGGACCGACAGCACAGGCAGATGGAAGAGAATAGACAGAGAAATTGGAGATATAAATGGTCCTACAGACAGGACAAAGAATAACAAAGCAACAGAGTACTGAAGAAACTCCATCCACATCTGAGGAGCTGTTATAGTGAGGATTTTCTTCCTCTTGGAGATAAAGGTCTCTCTAGTCTTCACAAAAGGTTTTCCAAATTGAAAGCCTATCTTGATATACGTACTACCTGTACATGGACTTTTATTCTATTTTATTATCTTTGCTTGACCTTTGCAATAACTTGGAGCAGAACATGAGTGATGCTGATGCAGAAGATATATCTGTAGAGATAAGGGCTGCCGTACATACTTTTGCTGACCATGTGTGTGTGGTAAATATATTATGTTGGATTACATTTACAAGGCAAACCTCTTGGACTTATATGGCAATATCTCAGCTCCACAATGTCACAGAAGGAACAACACAGAATTGCTTAGACTAAATTCCATAGACAGACATTTTTGCTGCAGTAGGCTTAAGGTAAGACTGTCTGAAAGTCATTAATGATATTACAATGTTGTGTACAATTAAATGATTATGTAACACACAAATAATGTGGGAAAATGGAGTGGAAGGCCCAAGGAAAGCATTGCCTGACTCCACATCCCAAAGAAATACTGCCTCCTCAGGATCGAACCAGGATCTTTCTGCCACCCCATTCCAAATGTATTAATGTAATATATAAATAAAAAAAAACTGTCAATCTATGATTAATATTATTTTACTGTCAGGAAAAATCAAAAGCCAATAAGCCATCAAATCTCTACTCCATATGAAAATTTATTTATGAGAGTATTTGGAGGTTTTAGCCAGTGTCCATTACATCACTCTGGAATATTGTCAATCTGAATTCATCAGAGCATATTGTCTTTTTTCCATCGCTCCAAAGTCAAATCTTTATGCTCCCTAGCAAACTGATTTTGATTACTATTAATCTCACTAACAAGTTTTCTTATTGCCACACAGATGTTTAGTCCCAATCCCATGAGATCTCATCACATTGTGTGTGCATGGAAATGCTCTTCCTTTCACTATTAAACATAGCTATCGCTTTTACTGTTGTTGTTTTTTTTTTTTTTTTTTTCCCCATGTGACTTCACCAAGTGGTTTAAGCAAACTCCATAGATGATTATTTTTTTCCAACTACATTTCTTCCACAAAGTTGACAGTTCAGCACTTTCCTTCCAGGTTTTGATAATGTGTTGATGGGTTCGTAACACAGTTCCAGGAATTTCTTATCTGGTTAGTTATTTTCTTTGCTTGATTTAGCACCAATCATTTGACTCTTCTAAAATGGTGACTTTTTTCTTTTCTTTTTACATTTTTCTTTTTTTTAAGTGGTTATTATTGTATTAACTCTGTGTCCGTTTTAGGCAGGTTGTGCTTTCAGCATAAATACTGTATAGTTTAAAGACTGAACAGTGTGAGATGACGCCTTTACGCAACTATATGTGTTCATACAATAAATGATCAATTGTGTACAGTACAATGTATCCAAGTGATTGTCAGCACCCTCTGGTGGCGATCCAGTGAACTACAGTATTCTCAGAACAGGTCACAGTTACATAACTAACTAAATTTATATCCCTATTTATGATTTTTGTTGTTGTTGTTGTTGTTGTTTGGTTAGTTGTTCTTGTATTGTTTCTTAATCAATGTGCACAAAGAAAAAAAATTTCAAATGCATTCATAAATTCACACACTGTCCACAAGATGGAGATGATTAACTACAGACTACAGTGTGAGTTTCTTTAAAAACCTGCTAGGACCAGATATGTCGGGCTGACCGGAAATGTGTTTGGTTTATACACAAGCTGTTAATAGAGACTATTAAAAGTTTTACATGTTTTATTCAAAGCTGTAAAAAAGCCATTTTGTTGTTTCTCAGTGACGTGCATTTCCCTTATACTACTGTAGAAGGTCACAAAAGGCCTAAAGTGACCTTGAACAGGCCTATAATGAGGTGACAGCAACCTCAATACCCACTCACTACTTAAACAAATAAAAAGCTGCCTACAGTTAGAGGGAGAATTCCCCACGGGGAGGGAAACAATGCTGACACTGTAAGAGACATTGATATTTGTTAGCTCTCACAGCCTTGTTACTCACGACTATATTTAACAGTTTGTCAAGGTTGTGTTTTTTTAAACTACAGACTCTACAACAACTGATTCCAACAAACATTCTTTCTGTCACTTTAGTCCTAACATGATTATGCGGAGGCAACTGGAGGCAGGTCTTTATTATAACTGCTGGTCCTGTCATGCCACTAGATGTGTGAGTGTGTGAGTGAGTGAAGTTCTGCGGGAAAATTTTGAGGACCTATAGGAATGCAGCCAGTCATGTCAATCTAGGACATCAGCTTATCGGCAGACCCGTGAGTAGCTGCTACTTCAGCTCCTGATTTGTTGGCCCTGCTAGCCATTTCAGTTATCTCTGGCATGCTTCATTCTCTCTCTGCTTCCCTTTCAGGTGCATTAATCAGCCAGCATTCCCTTAGTGAAAGTTCTTTCTCCCCATCCAGTCAGATTAAATAACACAAGCTCGGGGTCACTACTCGACAATTTTGGACTCCGCATGATTAACCTCCAGAGACCCAAACTCTAACATTCAAATTCAGATTTTATTTGTCACGTACACATTATGATGTGCAATAAAATGCTTATATGACCGTTTGTGAAATAGAAAAAAAAGGTAAGAAGAGGTAAAATTGCACTTGATCTATTTCTTAAACTAGGAGGAAGTCACAATATGTGATACACACAATGTAGCTAAGAGAAAACGCGATGGCCTCATATGAGGACTGTGGGATCTAAGGCAGGAATGTCATTGATATGGTATTTCTTTATCCATGTGTGTAAAAGTATATAATACCTTGCATAATGGTTTACAAATGTATATGCTAAAATTTGTTTTTTATTGTAGGGGTCAAGAAATGATGACTTCAGGATGTGCTGTTATAAGAAAATAATCACATTGACATTAACTTGGCTCAACAATTCTTCCTCATCGTTGATTGTTTTCCAGTGACAGCATGTCCTGTTGTCTTTTTCCGTTACATAAAAATAGGAAATTGTAATTTTAAATTACTTGTAAATAAAACGATTGTAGAACAAATTGTTTCAATATTTACTATTTGTTGATTCATTTCTAAAAACTATTTTATTAATTTAATTGATTTGTTTTAAACACTTTTTTTTACACTGTTTAGTTTACTGTTAAGTGAAGGTCTCAGCAGAATTAGACCATGATTGCCTTAAGCATTCTAGGAAGTTTAGAATTCTCTACACACACATATCCTATAAATAAATTCAACTTCATGTGTGTAGTGGAATGTGTATAAATAATATTGATATTGGCTTAAAGAAAAAGATTAACATAAACATATGAATAATATTCATGAAACTTTATTAATAAAATCAATACTGAGGTGGAAGCTATTTTAACAGATTAAAGATTAAAGAATCAGTGTACATTTTTTATGTATTTTAAGTTCACTTCCTAATTGCTATTGCAATGAAATATTGTCAAACCTCCTCTTTCTCCCTAACCAACCGCAATTGGCATCTTTTACATTGGCTAATATATCATTTATTACACCAGAAGTTATCACCCTTTTATTGTTTTGGCATTTTGATATGACACTGAAATATAACACTTTACCTTTTTTTTTTATGTTTGACTCATACAACACTTAACATGAGATTAAGGAACAAGAAGCACTTAGAAAAGCCTGACTCTTGCATTCCAGAATGCATGATAACTTTCTCTGAAATGGCTATCGCAATCTCAAAACATAAGAGAGACTGACACATGGCCATGCACTGCCTTAGCCCTTCTGCTACATGTGACCTTGAGTTTGTCCTCTGAAAGGAATCAAACAATTATGTATTTTTTTCACATAATTTGTGTAAATAGCCTAGAATATGCTACAGACAATAAGCACAATAGGAATGTAGCTGTGTGTGTGTCTTTATACAGTAGGTGCACCTGTACTGAGGAACAAGAGGGAAGTCCTGGACCTGTCAAATCATCACTTATTTAAAAAAAAAAGAAAGAAAAAAACTATATACAGTATATATATATAT
>JAQQZT010000009.1:19128824-19144425 GCA_030068275.1 Clarias platycephalus | reverse complement strand
AATTTGTAATACTATTCAAGCATGATGTTTTATGTGAACTTTAGAACCATACTCTATTTACGAAGGGTGTTCAAGTCGTATAGTCCTGACCTCGAATGAAGCCTTTTCTACATGTTTTAGACACAAAGCAGACAGACCAAACATGGCTCCGGCGTGCTGAGAAAACAGTGATGACATCTAAGCACTAGTGAAACACTGAGATAAGTGCATTAGTGTAGGAGAGAATTATACAGAGAAATAAATAAAGTTCTGTTATTCTGCATAATCAAAAGTCCCAGTTTGACTTGAACACCCTTTGTAAAAAAAAAAAAAAAAAACTAACATGCTAATTGCTTAAAAAGGATTTCAGTAAGCAGTGATTTAATTTCTAATCATACATTAAAAATGGTCGTATCCACTGCTTTCATAGGATCACACATGTACAGTTAACCATTATGCACGTAAGAAGTTAAAATCTTTGGGAGGTTTTAAAGGACATACTGTATGGTATGAGGTAGTTTCTCAATATGTATTTTTGAATGACAATTGCTTTAGCTGAGAAATGAAGAGTATTTCATTTGTAATTACTAATCATCACATCTGAGAAAAATGTTAATATTTCAATGGTTTTGCATTGTTTAATTTTTTTTTATTGCCAATATTTCGTCCCTACTGTTCAGTTTTACAGTAAATTCACATTTTATTGGTCACACATGCAATTATACACCGTTTGATGTGCAGTGAAATATTTTCATTAGCAAGCTTCCCTTTTCCGCTGCTTTTTTTTCTCTAAAGTTTATCATGTTTTGGAGATTCTAAATCAATTCAAGATTCCCATTTGACTGAAATATAACAACAGTGAAACGTGCTCTTCTATCCATAGTGTGTAAGGCACGCCTCTCATCTGCCTCCCAGCAGCTTCTTCTCTCTCTCTCTCTCTCTCTCTCCTACACGGTGCGCAGTTGCAGTAGCAGTTAGACGAGGTGTGACATGCTGTTGTCCTTTGACTCCTCCTCAGTGACAGCCCTGCGTGTCTCCTAGCAGCTCTGTCTGAAACGTCAGGAGGGAAAACCGACTATCCATCTCTCGCTCCCTCCCTCCTCCTAGCAGTTCTCTCCTACTGCACATACATGGCCCATAACTGCAAGGGAGGGAGGTGGGAGGAGATAGATCCAGAGAGAGAGAGAAAGAGAGAGAGTGAGAAATAGTGAGCGAAGCAATCTGGTAGGCACATGGCCAGTGAATGAGAAGAACTTGCTCTCAGCACATAGTCTCACTGGATTTGAGCAAACGACCAAAGCTGTGTGTGTGTGTGTCTCCATCTCCATCATTATTTCACTGACTTCCAAACATACACACTGCCTCTTGTTCTCTTCCTTTCTCTATTTCTCTCTCTCTCTCTAAAACGCACACACACACACACACAGTGGAAGAGTGTACCTAACGGTTACTGAGACCTCTCCCCTTGTCTTTCCAGGATGGCTGAGGCTGAACTTCATAAGGAGAGGCTCCAGGCCCTGGCGGTAAGTAGAATAGCTTCGTAACGCTCTTGTGGTTTCCTTTATTGTAACGTTAGAGTTATGGTTGCGTTCTGGAGTTTCTTAGCGCCATTAGACGTGGTGGGCTTAGATAGCACTGTTACTTTCATACAGATTTTGGTGCAAATCAATCATCTACCTCTGAACACGCAAGGAACGTGATTATACAGTGAAAGACAGGAGTTGTAGCTTAGTGTCGCTGCGTGTGGCTAATTTTGGTGGCAGCCACAGGTCTGTTCACACTGGAGTGGTGAGCAACAGATGGAGAACTATTTTGGCCGCGTCGCTAGCATCTTTACGATTCCGAGGTGTACGTGTCTCAAACAGAGGTGTTACTAATGTAGACACGGGCAGAGAGGACATCATGTACAGTACAAGAGCGCTGGTAGCGGTAATAGGATAATAATAATAATAATAATAATAATAATAATAATAATAATATAGAAAGATCAATGTTTAATCTTTGTTATAGATTAGAGTGCAAACTGAAACTATCTAATGACTTTAGGATGTTGACTGCTATGCTAAAGGTTAAGTATGGGGAGACAGAGGAAGTGTGAATAATTGAAGTTAGAAGGGGTCTGCCAAACAGCTCAAGAGCCAAGAGAGAAAAGGAAGCTCTTGTCTCCATAAAAGGTTTTGAGACTTTTTGTCTCACTTAAGTACAACAATTGTCATCTCTTAAAACTCTCAGCCTGAACAAAAGAAGTCCAGGGGAAAAACCCTGGTCATTTAAATGATTCAGACTGTTGCAGCAGTGTGCTTGAGAGTACGCGGGAAAATGATATGGTTTAAACAGGAATGTGTACAGATGGAAGGAATTACCACATGCAATGCTGTGTTCATCTTGTGGAAACAAAGAAAAATTACCAGTAATTGCATCGATGCTGGAAATCATATACTAGCGACTGCAGTTCATCCATCCTGCCTCACATCTAGGAACTTTTTTAGGTCGTCTAATCTAGCACACACGGACAGAGGAAGCTGCAGACGTTTCAAAAGTCATACCCATGCCATTATCCACTCAGTTTGAAATTCATTTTTGTGTATGGTCAGCCACAAGAGCATGGGATCGAAGTTGCCAGAGTTGATTGCATTGCCTGCTCTGACGCCAACTTGCTGGAAAAGAAAGAAAGAAAAAAAAATCTGCCACGCTTCTTTTAATAACGCATGGCATCAAGGCTGAGTTGCCTTAAATCTCACTAATATCAAGGAAAACACACAATGCTAGCCAATTAGTTCTACTTTCCTGCATTCTGCTAGCATAATCTTTCTGCTTAATTACTGACAATAGTATGGAAGTATGAAATTACAAGCGTTTACAGCTGACCACATACTGTAGCATGCTGCCTTTTTTCATATCTCACTCATCTGTCTGCCGTGTTGAACGGTGATAAATAATTAAGAACTTTCCATGTGCTCGTAGAATGCATGAGGGGCTGATATTAGGTTTCTCAACAACAGCCAGTAAGGTTGGCAAGGCTGAGTAGCCAAAAGAGTTTTACTACATAGTATAGAGAGGAGCTGAAAAAAAGATTCAAGCCCTACAACATCTGTGTGTTCACACACAACAAGGCAATGCTTTATACTCTACGTTGTGTCTGACCGTCTTTTGATTTGACTTTTGAGGAAGACGGTAAAGGATTACGACCTGTTTCTCTATTTTATCCCAGGCATATAGTTAATGCCTCCTTCGCTTCCCCTGCTTTCGAGAACACCGAGGACTGTGGGCTGCTTGAAGTTTACCAAGCAATCCAAAAGCGGTTGTGCATCTGAAGCCAACCAGCTCTGAGGCTATATTTTAGCAGGATTCAGTTTGGCAGTGATTATAGTTTGCAGGATTTTTCGGGCATGCTTTGGATTTGTGTATTTTTAAGTTTGTTCATATTGCCAGTGAGCATTACATCACAGCACATCACATTACTTAGCATTACATTACTTAGCACTGTGTATACCACACCAAATTGGATGACTAACTGAATGTTGTGCACTTTTCAACCTATGATAATCACATCTCAGGTTACTCAAGCTATTGTGCGTTATCGACACCACTTCATACCGGAGATCAGTCTCACAGGCTCTAGCGAACAGTCCTGTTTCAAAACTTGACACAAGCTAGACAAACCCGAAGGCAAAAACTTTGGCATGGTTTGGCCACAGAATGAGACGATGTTACTCTAACTAGCAATCTAGTGGCTTGCTGGTTGCAAAGAAATGGGTGGAGAAGGGTGTGTGGGCTGGAAAGTTAAACTTGGTCTAGTCTACATACAGTACCTGCAGCGAGCAATCCAGACATATTTACTGTCCGACACTTCCATAGAGGTTTTGCTAGAAAGGGCAGAGCCACTATCATGAACGGGCTAAATTTAGCAGCAGCTGTGTTGGCCAAGCTAGGCTTGAGCATTTTTGAAAAGCGTGGAGCTCCATTCAGGTGGACTCAGCTTTTTTGAAACTGCTTGGGTTTGCGACCCGGCTGCCTGCCTTCCATTAGCACATCATATGGGAACAAACGTAAACACAGTCAAAGACCTCAAGTCTGAAGGACAGGCTACAAAAGAATGGTAGATTGCGGAGTCATTTGACACAAAATTATTTTAAAAGCATAAATTTGCTCATACATTGTCAGGAGGTCAAGAGTGTAAATCTCAGCAATGAAACAGCTATGGCTGGGAGTCCTACAGAGCAGAATTGGTTTGGTCTCTTGGGAGAAGGAATGGTATTACTTTTCCAGATGTCAATCACAGTAATACTAACCTTTTGTGTGTATGTCTGTTAGCTCAGATATGCAGAAGTAGGTCAGTAGTACTTTCCTCCAGGTGTGTTATGCAGTCTTGTGATGCAGCATGGGCAGCAGTTTGAAAAGCTGTGGCAGTTGGCTTCACATGGCTCAGTGAAAGCATGTGCTAGCCTTCGTTCTCGGCCAGTTGGAAAGTGTGGTGCGATAGAAGAGAGCAAGCTGGTGCGTGGGATGACCAAATTAGGGAAATATTTAAAAAACTGATGATCATTCTGGGGAGCTACACCAATTATGCATGTTTTAAAAATGACTAAGAGATTATTGCTTATATGTTGGTTATATGTATTATTTGGAGTAATAAAAGAAATACCGGTTTAAACCACAGTAGTGGTTTAGTAATTCTATCTGCTTAGACCTGGGGCTGTCAGAGAAACAGTGCTAGGTCCTTGAGCAAGACCCTTAACCCTCGTCTGCTCCGGGTCAATCATACATCACTTAGTGTCTGCTAGCTGCTAGCTTTGAGATAAGCTTTTTAGGTTCAATTTCCACAACAGTCTGATCACATCTGAGAGGTTTGTTACTTTGAGAGGTACTTATTCAATCACGCAACTCATCCGGGTCAAAGCTCATATTCATTTAAATAATCATTGGAGTAAGCATTTTGACAATTCCATAAGTATTTGGAACAACTCTATAGAGCTCCTAGGAAAGCAATATATTCATGCCCTTGTTGCAAAAAAGTCACCATTCAATTTGCACCAATTAACATATCAGATGTCTTGCAAATGCAATTGTGTCGTAAAATGGTAGCTGAAGCACTTAGCGTGATCTTTGCCAAACCATATCTAAAATGGCTTTAGTATAGCCAATTAAATGATTGCAAATAATTTATTAATTAGTAATTGTGACAGCATAGTATATTCATCACATGCATCAGCATTCTCATTGTTCCTATATTGCCATAATGCAGTTGATGGTCTCCCACAGTGCTACAAAATGTTTATGGAGATGATTGACAAGAGCAATGTGCACAAATGGATGAAGAACTTTAAGGAAGGGAAAACCAGCACTGAAGACAAACCACACAGTGAGAGACCATTACAGTAACTGGGACACAGGGGATTTTCAAAGAGGACTCTTGGGAGAATTGGGTTCAACGATGGGGGAAATGCATTGCTTTTGATGAAGACTATGTTGAGTAGTTCCTTTGTATAGAGGAAGAGGTACGCTAACATGTGCAAATTAAACAACCTCTATCAGTTACCAAAAAAGTTATGTCCACTATTGCAATACTTTCGGGACAGCCCTCATATTGTTATATCATCATTTTCCATCTAGTTATTACAGTATAAATATTAGACTCCTACTTTAATATTGCAAATAATTAATAAAAATGTATCATGTAAATGTATGTAATTTAGCTCAATTACATTAATAGTCTTATTGTTAAATACTGTACAATACAATACGTATTTCAGATCCAAATGCAAGTTTTCTCAAATGCAAGTCATCATATGCTATTGCTTCATTGTGCGTTTCATATTTATATGGAAATATCTTTACAATATGGTTTGAGTGATTAGATTTGCAGATGACCAGGTAAATGTGTTAGTGATACAGTAGCTTTAATCGGCCCAAAGGTTATTTCTGAGCTGGACATTTTTGCCACCTGGGCAAAAAGATTATTTTAGGTTTTGATATTTGATACATTAAAGTGAATAACTTATTATGACAGTGCTGATGCATTATAGAAAGGGAACAGACTTAAACAGACTTCCACACAGGAATAAAATTAAAAAAACTACGTTTATCATTTATATTATAAGCCATCAGTAATAATAAGAGAAATTAATGATGTTACATAATCTTATTCATATGGTAAGAGTTAAGTATCCATTTATTATTTTTGTAGAGAAACGCATGAAACATGTGATTTTATTCATTTACAATAATGTTTCTGTAAGCAGTCCAGATGAGAGGGTTAAACTTCTTATAATTTTTCTCATAATTTTTCAATACCTATCCACCACACCCATATGTGTTCCTCCCTCAGCAGACATATGATGACATGTCCAGCATGACAATGCACATCTGCCCAAAGGTCTATAAAGACATTGTTTGTCCAGGGTTGGAGAAGAAGAATTCAAGTGTTCTGCACATTGATCTGACCTCAACCTCATTGAACATCTTTGGAATAAACTGGAATGCCAACTGCATCTCAGCCCTCGTTACCCTCCATCACTGCCTGAACTCAATAATGCAATACTGCAATAACTCAATGATGAAATCCCCAAAGCTGTGTTCCAAAATCTAATGGAAAGCCTTCCCTAGGACTGAGTGTGAAAGTGGACGTTAACAAAAACATATATGGGTGTGACGGTCAATTGTCAAGAAACGTCTTGCCATATACAGTAGTGTTCATAAACACCTTTTATCGAAAGTGTAGCAAAAAAAGTCTAAATCAGGCGTGAGGGTTTCAAGGTTGTTTTAAATAGTTTTCTCTATTCAAATCGTCTTGTGGGTTGCGTATTCTGAAAAAGCTAGGGTCTGTTATTCCACGAAATGTTTGACGCAATAACCACATCCCGTTCCAAAAACATTACGCTAGACACAATATTTTTGTTTTTATTATTTCTTTTCTGTGTTTTTTTTTTTTTTTGCCATAATGTCACATATACCTTAATGCATAGTGGAAATTCTTCTTCATATATTCCATTTTGGGGGTTTGGGGTCAGAGAGCAGTGTCAGCCATGAGACGGCCGTGGAACAGGGTTAAGGGCCTTGCTCAGGGGCCCATAATGGCAGCCTGATGGAGAAAAAGCTTGAACTGCTGACCTTCTCATATGTAACTAAAAGCCTTAACCAGCTAAGCTACTGCTGCCAGTTTTTAACTATTGTAAAAAAAACTTTTGTTTGAAATGCTAAACTCATACTGGCCAGATTTTTTATTCATTTTGCACAAATGCATGCCACATGAATCTAATCAACCACATATCTCCGTTTGGTGGTCAAAATATGTAATCACTCAAGAATGAACCACCAATGCTATATTTTACTGTAATTCTAATTAGCTATTGGGTGAGTATGTTGAAGCCATTTTCTTGCTCACTGTAAGACTTTGTGTATAGGACTGGAGCTTGGACTTATTTCCCTGCTAAGAATCATGGGAATGTTGTTAATGTCCACATAAAAATGTTACTGACCAATAAATGGTAATAAGCTGCACTTACAACTCACATCTGGTCTCTTAGCTCAGACTAAATCATTTATGATTTACTGTATATTGGAAAAGTTAACTCGGACCACTCAACTCAATTCTAATCCTATTTGTGTCTTCCCGAGATCACTCACAGCTTTCAGATATTACGTCAGTACTTGGTGTGTAGTGAAGAAGATGTCAGGGTTTTTTTTTCTAAACTGAAAGGTTATTTCCTCGGATTAGATGACATTTTAGGCATATTTACTATTTGGGTATACAGTAAACATAATAAAGAAGTTTATTTATGGGGTTAATTACTACAGACATATGACAAAGCATAAAGGACACCTATTATGAAAAAAATTACTTTTCAGTCATTTTTACACATGTGAAGCAAAATATATTCCATGACTTGTGTATTGGCCAGGGGATGGAGAAACCCACCAGCAGAGCTGTGCAGAGCTGAGCTATAGGCTGAGGGAGGGTTTTTCCTCCTATGAGGTAACAATGGGGGAAAATTCAAATCGCCTAAATAGGTATTAAAAAAAAAAAAGTTTCAGCTAGAGCTAGAACAGACATGCTTTGGAGGAATTATGCAACCTGCCTTGTGAAAATGGTAAAATATTGGACGCAAGTATTAGTGAATATTTCATTCGCTCAATGAATTCTTAGTTCATGTATTTATGGTTCTATTTTCCTTTGGAGAAAACGCTGATTTAATCAATCATATATCCATAACAGAGCCTACTGTAGTTTTTATTGTGAATTATTATTATTATTATTATCATTATTATGATAGTATGTAATCCATCATTAGAAATCCATAGAGATTAAAATACATCCAGTATTTAGCTGCTAACATTTTTTCATTTAAGTAAATACAGCACAGTTTCTAAAAAGGCACATCCGTGGCTTTTTGGTCCCAAATTGCTTTTAGAGGTGAAATGTTTGTCTGCTCTATTTTGATCCATACCAATGAGTGCCTGTGTCTGTTTTGATAACCAGACACCTTCACTCAGGCGGTTGCTATCTTCTACACTGATAAGACTGTGGACAGGTAGAAGTGCTACTAACTTCCTGGTTCAAATTACAAATGTGTTACAAACATAAAGTGTTGTTCTTGAAATGTCTAAGTAAATAACGTATAATCCGTGAACAGCTCATTCTTACAAAGCATAATGGTCATGTTGTTGAAAGGGTAGTCTTAAAACATCTGCTTCCTATCAGTCAATTAGCTTCACTATCCTGAAATCGTTTTTGTTAAGCCTTACAGTGAGTCTCACTATAGGCATGAAGCTACTTGGAAGACTTTCAATGCAAGACAGATGTGCATCATTTGTTTATGCAACTGCTATTTTTAAAGTCATTTCTGGAAGTCAGCTAATATGTCCAAATAACAGAAAACAGTTCTGTCATTGTCTTATTGTCTGGCTTGTAGTACAGTATGATTGGACAATATATGTTTGGTTTATTTATTTAGATTGCCTTGCAAATGCATTTTGAAAAGAAACATATTCACCTCGTTCCTGTTTATCACACTGCTACTGTATTAGATGCATGCTGCTGATGTGTTATGGATGTTTCCGCAAAGTGAGTTTAAACCCCACTTCGCCCCCAATGCACACAAAATCTCTTTCAACTATAAGCGGTATAAATCTATTGTCTGGACTGGAAAGGAATCAGCTCTGGTCTGTATTTCATACCATTCTGTTTAATTTGGACTATTTATCATGCTCACTTTTAAGACATTTGTTATGGCAAATAATACAACATATAATAATAATACAAAGATTGTGCCTCCGTTTTATGTATTTTTCCTTCGAACTTAGGGCTTAACCCTGTTAGTCTATTTATACCAGCCAGAAACATATGCTAATTGCATAATATTGTATTATTGCAGTAATAATGCCAAACCATTCAGGTTAGTTATAGTACAGTTGCCGTTTTTCAGTAGATGAGGGAGGGACAGTCATTAAAAAGGTCAGCATAGTTGCCGTTGGAGGCGTAGAAGTTAACAATGACACATCGCAAATCTCAACTCCTACTTAATGAATTGTGTTATTGAAGAATGTTTAAACTTTAGTGTGACATACTGTACAGGATATGTTCAGTTTTCTAGCATGCTGGTTCCTAACAGAACTCAGTCTCATTCCCCTGAGAACTGATGTACTCCATTTGTGGCATTGTGGCATATTGTGACTGGCGCTGACCTGGTCTCAGTTAATCCATACACACTGTATGTGTGTGTTAATCTGTAGGTTACACTATTATACTTTTACACTCACAATGTGGAAGGAATGTTACAGTTGGGAGAACTGTTTACACTGATCGCTGCCAAAAATGCTATAGGAAGCTACAGTGGTAGGACAAGATTAAGACCGGCAAACTTGGGTTCAGTTGGCTAGTAATGCTTGGTAGGTTTGGCTAGTTAGGTTTTTAAACCACAAATATTAAGCATTGGACATTCTTGTATTTCTAAAATGCAACTCTGGTTTTGCCAGTACCAAAAGAAGTTTTGCTGCATTACTACAAAGCAGATGTGTTCAGTCTGATCCCAGGAACGTCAGAAACAAGATGCTCTTTGTTTAGTCATTATCCACTCACTAAGGCCTGTTAGTATGACTTTCCTGTTAATATTACCTGCTGTCTTGCACAGAATATTTTATACAATTCGTTGCAGATGCAGAATTGAGTCTGGAAATTAGGCATGGCTAATGTCCCATGGTCTCAAATTTTAGGCCTGTATTTCATGACTTATCACCAAGTCCCTGCTACAGAATGCATCTTACATGCTGATTTACAGAGTTACCCCTGGCCCGGTCAGTATTTTAAGCCGATCTTCAGAATGTGTCAGCGTACTTGGCAAGAAATAGATCCTCCAGCAGTGTTTGGTTGGGCGTGGAGGCTGCTGCCATTCCACAGTGAAATTTCACCAGCCACGTGGGAAAGAATGAACTGTTAAGCTAATTATAGCTGCTTGGTCAGAGGAAAACCACGAGAGGCAAGATGTAAATACGAACGGGTGTTTGTTGTTGTGCTGTGCTGTAAAGACTTGGGATGTATGAGCCGTTTTACAGAGTTTAACCAAACATGCATTATACAGACTTGGACAGAGAAAAGTGTGAATGAGAGTGTTCATGTGCGTATGGTTTTTTGCAATGGACTCTCAATCTATCCAGGGGATATTCCCATCTCACGGCCAGTGTTCCCAGGATCGTCTCTACCATGACCACCATGACTCTGACCAGGATATAATGGTTAATGTATAATAATAGGCGAATGAAAGAATGCAGTGGAACCATGAATGATCAGGGTTAATATCAGTAATCAATGGCTCTTGCATATTGTATGTTGCAAGTAAAATAGATAGCATTTGTCAAATTTGCATCTGTGTGTGTTTAACATCTGTACTCCTGACAGTCTTGTAGGAAACACTGAACATTTCCATGCGTGTTCCAACTCTGAAAAGGTTTAACATCAAGGAGTCAAGAGTTTATACTGTTACTGCCAAACTGGTAATCATCAGATCGAGTGTACAACCTGAGGATTAAACAAAAGCTCAAATGTGTCTGCTAGGACAGGTAAACACTTTGCATTAGGCCAAGAACGTATGAGTGATTAATCAATCTAGAGACAGATCCAGTTCCCCTTTAATGCTGCAGCTACTCTGAAGAATTAACAGTGTATACTTGTAGAGATGAGTGTGTGTGGATAATTGCCCAGTCCATGATGCTTGTTCAGAGGGTTAATAATTACTAAGAGGTAGGTCTAAAATAACAAAGGTCCTACCTTGTCTTTTCTCATGTGACATCATCCACTGAACAATGGCTTACACAAAAAAAGCAATTTTTCAGTCCACATTTGCTTTCCACTCACATCTGGATTCCATATTAGTTCACATTCATGAGAATACCCAAAGGAATACAAACTCCAGCACTGTAGCGCAAGCCTGGAATGCAGCCCTGAATAGGTGTCAGCAACGCCGTAGCCATTTGTTCAATTGGTAGAGAATGAGAATAGCCTTCATATGGGGTAACATGCTCCTTTGTAGACTTTGTTTTTGGAATTTGAAGACGGGAAGTGAGTCATACGTGGTGTTTACTGTGAAAAAAAAGCTACATCTGTTGGACATTTGAACCAGGCAACATCACAGCCCCCACAACTTCCTTTGTAAACTCCAGGCATCTTGTGTTTATAAAAGATTAATAGTGTCATTGAATTAGTATTACATAAAATGTTGGCATGTGGAAATTTAGGGGCAGTCATGTACTACATAGTTTTACTATGAGCCTAAAACTATTACTTACAAGAACTACTGTGCTACTAGCGAAAATGATGAATGCAAGTGTTATCTTCTCTAACATGGTAAAACAATTGTCCTTTTATGAATGCAAGTGTTATCTTCTCTAACATGGTTAAGGCATTATTATAAATATACAAACTACCTCACTGTTTGAAAGTGATGTCATGAAAATCCATGGGAATGCTGTTTCTAATTGACCATCACTGTGGATGTAGTTTTGTGTATATTGGCAGGAATGTGAGGTGGGATCAAGGATTAAAAGATCAATCCATTACTGTTGAACTTCACCTACTCAATGCTTGACAAATTTTTATATAGTTAATAAATATTGACTAGGCATGGGGGTCACATTATTCTTAAATTAATACATTTATTTCTGTGTGGTCATTCTATGATTTATAAAAAAGACCTCCGATACTGACTCCCGATTTGTGACACAACAATGATTTTTTTTGTTTGTTGTTGTAACTCAGTCACATTCCCATGGGAACTTAAATGTATCAAAAATGAGTTGAAATGGGAAATGTTTGGTTTCTGAGCGCAAAGTTCTCATCTGCTCTTTTGACTTATTGGAGGACTGAAGGGAACTGTGGGAAAAACTGAGTCTGAATATGGAAAAACATGAGTCTGAAAGGCAGGATAAAGTGAGTGCATAGAGTCTCTCCATGGGGTTATTAGACCCTTGAGGATCCTTGTGAGAGCCTAAATCAGACAGATATGGTTTAGTATATAATGGATAGGTTGTTTGTTTGATTTCAGTAAATATACACGAGGAGATCCTTTGGGTGCTGGGGGTTGAGGGGTGGCGTCTCCATAGATCGGACTTACCTGTCCGATCTATGGAGGCGCCACAGATCGGACTTATCTTTCTGCACATTCCATGGGGTTGGGATCTGGGGAGCTTTGTGGCGAGGTCAGCGGCCTCCTGGTCCCTATGTGCAGCGAGTTGTGGAGTTCTGATTGGATTAGATTAGGTTAGATTAGATTCAACTTTATTGTCATTGTGCAAAGTACATGTACTTAGCCAATAAAATGCAGTTAGCATCTAGCCAGAAGTGCATAAGTTGCCTATTTACAATAAATAAATAACAATGTGTTATACAAACAGAAGATGCATTTGGTAATAGAGTTATGGTATTCTATGGTATATAGTGATATACTGTATATACAGGATAAATATGGGTGGAGTATACAGTAGTGCAATGATGAGCATAATTATTGATGGTGCAAAGATTCACAGTGGACGAAGCAGTGCAATATAGACAGGAAGCGACAGTCCATGATTAGGATAAGAGGAATATTTGATAATGCCTCTCACCCTTTGCAGACAGCATTTCTTGTAAACGTCCTTCAAGGTGGGTGGCTGGGTGTTAATGATTCGTTGGGCAGTTTTCAACATCCTCTGAAGGGCTTTACAGTCCTGAGCAAAATTCTGGAAACCAACATTGACTTTTTTCACTGAATTGTCCTGCATTGGCTTTTCTGTGGAATCGGACTGGTGCCCATGATCATATCACCAGTTTACCGCTATACAGTTGATAATCAACGTTAATGTGTTAATGTTATTCGGTGTAAACGAATATGAATAAATTATTCACACCTACTTTTTAACAGATAAAAATAAAGCTATGAAAAGACACAGGGTAGCATGACTGCATAATGATTTATTCATCATTAATGTAAGAAAATATAGAGAAAAGGCATTGTAATGAAATGATGCCGAATGGACCACATACTGACAGGAGCTAAAATAGTTCTGGAAATTATTATTTGTTGTTAGATTTTTAATGAAAAATTACATTTCATTAAAATTTCCACATAAAAAAAAAGAAACAAAAAGAATTAAAAACAAAAAATACCTTCTAGTAGCGAATACACATACATTCCCATCACATCCAGTTACAGTTATAAACAAATCAGGTACAGATGTTGGCATTTTCTTGTCTGGTCTTTTTCAAACAGGATAAGTACAGGTATGCCCACATCATAGTATACTGTATGCACAAATCCACAATATGGACAAAATGTAAAAATCTGCTCTTAATCATTAAACCTTTTTTCTTCCCTTTTTCTTTTTTTTCTCAGGAGAAACGAAAAAGGCAAACAGAGATTGAGGATAAAAGAAGACAGTTAGATGATCTAGTTCTGCAACTTCAACATCTTAAGGTGAGAAATACTTCTGAAAGAGTCCAAAGAGTTCAATTAGGTTTTTAATGATATGTTGTAAGAAAAAAAATAATTTTTAGATGTAAATCTAAAAAGTTGAGTGTCAAAGTTATTTGTCATCTTAAAAAAGATATTTTAATTTGATAGCCCTGTTGTGTGTTCTGATCCTTGTGGGATTAGTTTAGATCTCTGAGATTTCTTTTTGGCCTGTTGGTTTGTTTGGGAAATAAGATGTTGGGAATATGGCAGATTTCCCACTCTATATAGAGCACAGTTAGCTGTGGTCTGCAAAGTTCTCCTTTAGGAATGCTTAATGTATTATCAGATAGACAGCGGGTTGCCTCAATTACACATGAATAGCTCCGTGCTGTAATTGCCTGCATTTTATGCTAGTTTGATTTCACAAAGAAACAAATGAGCCAAGTTTAGTTTGACTCTCTAAAGAGTTTTTGTTCTTGAGCTCTCTTGAGAAAAGACGACTTTAGAGAAATGAGGCACTTGTTTTGAGAGGCTGGGAAACATCTGATAAAAAAAACATGCCTGGAGGACATTTCTGAGGGCATAAGCACATTTGACTAAGATAGTGCTGAGACAGAGAATAAACAGTTAAGGTTTTCCAAGACTGCTTTCACACTATGTGCTTTTCTCAACCACTATGTATATTTTACATGTAATTTAGTGGGAAGTATCGCATGGTGGGAGGGCGGCAGCCATTGTTTGAACTTTAGCAAAAATTTAATTTTTCAATTTTTTTTTTTACATTTTTAAACACATACTGGCTTACTTACTTCCCTTTTTAATAAGGTGACACATTTAGGGGAAGCGAGAAAAACAAATTGAGGACAAAATGCAGGATAAAACATTTGTCTCATTTTTGAGCCAGTCTACAGATATTTACAACATGTCAAATTAAGAATATTTAATCTGCAATATTACAATGAAACTAAAAAGTAATACCCTGGCTATTATTGGGACACTTTTAAATGATTTTATGAAACATTTAAAGTGTCTAGATTTAAAGCACCCTAATAACGCATTAGTAACCAGGAGTTAGCATGCAACTGCTAGCAGCTTTTGACAACTAGCCTGGTCCTCATTTCAGTTACACACATTATGAAAACTAAAAACAATATGTAAAAGTCACTTACTGTAGAGTGACTTCACTTTTATATGTTTATACAGAGACATTCAGATAGCGTGTCAAGGCTGGGTTAAGCAAATGAGGGACTAGTTTGGGCTGGAAACGGCCAGATCCAGGAAGTGGAATGTTGTTTTTAGCAGTGGGTGTTTTCAGAGTCTGACCAATTTCTCACTGGAAAATTGCAAAAGAGAAATTTCACCCAGAACACAAATGAAAGCACTTTTTAATATATATAATTCTATTTGGAAATGTGACAATTGATGTACTTTTTGCATTACTGTAGCAGGGGATTATATAAAGAAATATAGGAAGTTTTTACTTTCTTATCTATGCATATTCTGCACAAGCATAACTCCCGGTTGGACTTCAGGGTCCTTCGTCGATCTCATGCAAGAGCATAAAATTGCTAATAGAAACAAAATTGCAAATTTACCCGTAACTGTTTTGCATTATTATAGTAATGTACAGTTTATTTTAATAGTTAAATTTATTTTCTTTAGTATTTCTTTTTCTTTTTATTCATATTTTTACATATAAG
>JAQQZT010000009.1:19088062-19102166 GCA_030068275.1 Clarias platycephalus | reverse complement strand
ATGACAACTGGTGAAGTTGAAGTTAAGACTTAGCACAGGCTAACACCTTAGCACAAACAACAAGCTAACAAATAGCAATAGCAATAGCACACAAGCTAATGTTTAAGGCAGGAGAAAACACAATACTCTCTGGTGAGCTGGTCAGAAAGCAGGAGGGCACCTTCTCCTAAGCTATTCTGCTCTACTCTACTCTGCCTGTCCACAAAACTCCCTCCTTGTCCTTCAGGTGTCGGCAGCCTTTAACTCCACAGAGCTCCCCTCATTAGCCAATGTGGATCCAGCGGTGATTGGTGCAATTAGGCACAGCTGAGCTACACCAAGCTGGCAGTGTGGTAGACGAGAGAAGGAAAAAAAAAAGAGAAAAAGGAGAGAAAAAAAAACAACAACATACTGTAGCATGACAATTCATGTTTACAATATAATAAACATAAAATAAATACGTCAGAGGACGTAACAATATATATATACACAAATACATGGTTATTTTTCAGAAATGTTGTTTTGAAATACTCAATGGTTGAGTATTTTGGCACGTTTAAATCAGATTTCACAGTAAAACATGATGGAAAACACACACATCTTGGAAGCTGTAGGGGGTTGTCACTGTTCTGTTTTCTTTTTTCCTTGGTCTGAGCTGGTCTTTTCTCAGGATGCATTCTGCTTTTTAACGATTGTGGAAACACTTTCCAGCTTTGTGTCTCCCAGGCAGTCAGGCATTCAGCTGCTTACAGTACAGACAGTTATCAGTATTGAATTATTTACTGTACCATGTGTATGACTCTTCAAAAGTCTCAAGAGAAGCAAACGTAATCACTAAGATATTCCCTTGCTGTCTGTTTCTTTGTGAGCACTGAAGATTAATATACCCACGAGTTACATATTGGATACGGTTTCACAACTACACATGATAAAATTAATCTGATTATTATTATTTCGAAAGTGAGACCATTGTTTAAAATTCTAGGGAAAAGCACTAAGAAGCATTTTTTAAAATCTCTTATGTGCCCCACCTTTTTCTGTAAATGTGGGAGTTTCTGAGCATTTCTCGGATAATTTGCAACAGCTTCCCTGTAGGGATGTGAATTTTGGCTAGTTTTAGGGAGCCAGAGCAATCGTCTCTGCTCTCTAATAGAAGCCAAATGTCTCCTTGGATTGACAAATACATTATGCATTTTGTATCACTAATAGCATTAATATTATTTTGCCTGCTGTGTCTGCACTTCATTTTCATTAAAGCATCGGTTTTTGCAGAATGTAGACCGACAAGTGACTGTAGAATACATCCAGGGAGTCCCCTTTACTTATTTTGACAGGCTTTGAAAGTGCTCTAGTGGAGCATGCAGAGGAAGTAGACAGTTGCCCCATCTGGGAGACATTGTGTAAACAGTTGGAGTTAAAAGCAGATAGCTCTAGTTGTGAAAGCATGTTTGGTGCCATACTTGCTGTAGACCACTATTTAATAACTTTCACTTCGGCACTTAACTTTAACTTCGCACAGTGGCTCTAGAGCAAAGACCTGTTTCCACTGGGTCAGTAGGATTTCACATGGCACAAGGTCAACTACAAAAGTTGTTCCTTAATTTCTTGATAAAATGAGAGACTGTATTAATATTAATAAATAACAGGTACTATGCATATTCCAAATATGTTGATCAATTACATATTTAGAATTGGCCAAGTTATGTTAATGTTTAGGGATGAAAGTTGCTCATGATCAAACCTTCTCTTCTAGAGTAATAAAATGACCTGGATGTATTTCTAGCCTCAAGGTTTGCCAGATTCATCTTGAGTTGAAATTAGAATGAGATTAATGCATTACTCAAGCTATTGCTATAGGCATGCTATAGCCAGGCCCATTCACTATCAAATTTCAGAAGCACCAAGTATGGCGAGAATGCAAGAATGTTCTAGGTGTGGTTATAACAGTTTAGACAGCTGATTGTTGCTGCTTCAACAATCTTGATTCCTAAGACTCTCCAGAACATATAAGATTACATATATATATTTTAAAAATAGAGACTTCTAAAAGAGTATCTGAAGATCCCAGTAAAATGTAGTGCATGTATGGCTGGTTCTTCCACCTATCAAAGGATAATGAAGGGAGGGAGTGTATTCACTCCGGCTAAATAAAGAAGGATAATCAGTGGTTGCAAATAGGATTGGAGATAACACATCAGAACCTTTCTTTTTTTTTCCACACACACACACATGGTCCAGCTGTCCTTCCATCCAGTGCTCGTTAGAGGGATCTGCTGCGTCTGGCATCCTGTTGAAAGATTCCCTGGGGACAAAAAGGGCTCCAGATTTGGTTTGGCAGCACTGTGAAATGAAGGTGATGATAGCAAAATGCTGGGTCACTGTCACAAATTGCTAATTAAGGCAATGGTGTGAGTCATGCTTTAAGGATTATGCTCCACTGCTCAGACCAGGGAAAGCCAAGCCTCACATGAAACACCACCCTCATTTTCAAACAAGCATTTAAATTTCACTTCCTTCTTTTCTTGCCTATTATTATTTTTTTCCATCTCATTGGCCATCTCAAATTGTTTTATCTATTCTGATTGGAGTACAATCCAGAATCAACAAAAGCTATATTATCGTCACATGTTGTATATTATGCGAGTGCTACATTATATGCTTAATTTGTTCTTATTGCCTATTTAGGATCCAGACCAGATTGTTTCAGGTTCCTCAGCAATTTTCCTTGGAATGTATATTTACAGTAGAATTATTCCCAATGAATTGGCCTTACTTTGAGGTGTGTGCTTTAAAACTTTAAGGAAAGGCTTATACAAAAAAAACACTACTCAGTAAGGTTACAGATTTATTCAAATCTCCATGACAGTGAACCAGTCCTAATAATGCTCTGTGAACATGCATACTGAATGCATATCCATTATGCCTTAGTCTTCTCGTAACATCACACATTTTTTATACTATTCAATTCAATTAAACAGAGTTTGACTTTACAAACAGCTGTTAAAAAGGTTTTTTTTTGTGTTGTTTTAGTTCTGAATTGTGTAAATGCAGGTAATTTATGTTAGAAGCAAACATCACTTTTAGTCCAGTAATTGTTGTATATAACACCAAACCCAACTGAAAAGTGTGTCTGGCACAAATCACAATAGTAACTAATGATAGTCTAGCACATTTCCATTCAAAATTGCATTATGCTTCTAGGCTAACGTGATCAATGAGAATCACATCATTATTTTTTTTTCTAGTCCAACATCATGACAAACTACCCAGAGTAAAACCAGTAAAATAAATGAAAAGAAGTAGGAAAGCTACTATGCAGTGCCCAGTTGGGCTAATCTCTATTTAAAAAAGGCCGTTCAGTTCTTCATGTCACAGTAAGACATGCCAACCACAGAGTCAGGCCTGTTTAAATGCATTTGTTCAGTTGGATTTCCAGGATATGCTTAGTACATGGATGAAACAAAAAAAAAAAAAGATTAAATTTACTCCCCAGCTTAGAACCAATTGATTAGGCTAAAAAATGGTAGCTTATGTTTTAGGGATAACTTCATGTTTGTTTTTGCATGCTGCGATTTCATGCACAGCTTGCATCATCTTATAGAAACATTGCTGTGTTTACAACAGATATGAGGAGACCATATGGTTCTAGCCCTTAGTGCTAGATGCTAGATCAGAGCCCAGCCATTAATCCTGACTCAGAGGTGAAAACAGGCCGTCATTCATCTCAATGATGTCGTCTTCATCTCTGTGGCATCATATGTCGCGGCTGAGAGAAATATGCAGATCTAAGTATATTGGTCTATCTGTTTTGGTCAGTATAGAGTTACATATCAAGCTGTGACAATGAAGACCACTGCAAGAAAAGGGACTTTCTTTCATCAGAATTGTCTAGTTAGAGGTTTTCCTCACATCTCATCAAAGCCTTTTTTTCAAAGATCTTTGTGCATCACATGAGAGTAATCAGGTCATAGAGCTACAGGCCAGATCAGGTCTTTAGAATTCCATCTTCCTTTTCCTGTCTCCTAGCCATCAGGCCTTTTGTGTAATTGTCTTTCTATGAAGGTTGAAAAGGGAAAGCGTTGCCAGTGCCCATCTGATCTTAGTGAATATCATACTCAAATATCCAAGAACTTGCGCCAAGAATATATAACCAAGATGATGATCTGTCCAAGATATATATTTATGTTGCCACTTAGGGTGTAATTGTTGATAAAATCACTATAGAAACAATGAATGTTTACAATTTACAATCCTAACCTCCAATTCACAAACCACTGAGGTGATAGATTCCGCAACAATGTTATAGGATATTATCACAATTCCTAGGTTCTGATTTAATTTGTATTGAGATTATTTAACATGATTTCATAAATATCCTGATTCTGTATCATTTTTTTTACATATATTTTTTTGATGGCTTAGTGGTTTGCACTGTTGCCTTACATCTCCAGGGTCCAGGTTCGATTCCCGTCTCTTATGCGCACAGGCGCTGTGTGTGTGTGTGTGTTTTTTTCTCTCTTGCGCTGTGGAGTATGTTTTATGTGTGTGCGCGCGCGTAATTTGACAGGTTGTGTGTGAGCACCCCCTCTCTGCTTCAAACACACACAAACACACATTAAAGGCGAGAGAGAGAGAGAGAGTGAACCGGCATGGTGTCAAATTACGCGTGCGCACACACATAACACACACTGCGCTGCGCAAGAGAAAGAAAAAAACACACACACACACTCAAAGACACACACACATTAAAGGCGAGAGAGAGAGAGAGAGAGAGAGAGAGAGAGTGTGTGTGTGAGAACCGGCGCAGTGTCAAATTACGGGCGCGCACACATACACACACTCTGCAGCGCAAGAGAAAGAAACAAACACACACACACGGATGTTGATTATACCAGTAAGAGATGAGCAATAAGACCCAGCAGCAGAGATGATTACCCGCAGCGGCAAGAGAGAGAAAAACCGTTGGCTCAGTTGTGATCACATGACGATCGGCGTCAAATCAAGAAGCGTATGCGTGATATACTGTATGATACTCGGTACTCGTAAACCAAGACAATGCTCGTTTTTTAAGTCAAAAGTTATTTAAAAATCTTTGCTTGTCTTGCGGAACACTCGCAAACCGCGTTACTCACAATCCGAGGTTTTTCTGTACTTTAATAATTTTTTTCGCCTACAGCATCTCTACTAATTCTGTCTGTGTATCTTTCCTACTTACTTATCTGTACACACTGTCTCAAACACAAAGGTTTCCAATGCTTCAAATATCATGTTAATGTTTTACTTGTCATCTTACAGATCCCCAATCAGCCAATATGAGTTTCTGTCATAACTGCATCCTATAGCTGTGGGAAATTGTAGGTAAAGGGTTTGTTGTCTCTCCAATTGGGTTTATAAGTAACATGTTTGTAGTATTTTAGGGATTTTAACAGTGAAACCTGAGGGTTTGAGATTTATTTGTGTGTGAATATCCACAAGTTAAATTCTGCAGATATTCCTAAAGTAATAACAGTAGATATCAATAATGATAAAATCATCCATTACCACTATTCTCTGTAGCACCCGCTCGAGTAAAATGGCACATGCACGTTAAATGGACATAGCAAAGGCCAGAATTAATTACATAATCTGATCTGAGAGGATAGACATATAAAGCATAGTTGAATCTGCACTTGAAAGGGAAATTCACAAAGCTGGCATTTGCAGCTGTGCTTCTGAAACCCATTGGGACTTTTTAGATTCTGCTTTTAGCTCATCTGCTTAGAAGGATGGAAAAAATTTACACACTGTTATTCTGTCTTCGAATTTCCCTGGAATTTTATGGCTAAGGTTTTTTTTTTTTTTTTTTAAACTTATTTATTTATTTACCATGTCGAGCAAGCCAACATTCTTAACACAAAGGTTTTTTTTTTATTATTCCCCCCACTTACTGTGTCTGCATTTCAAACTAATGTACTAATGCTTTTTTATGTTCATTGGGATCCAGTGTGGATTTCCTAGGAATAGTGGAAATGTTATTACTCCCTGATGATTTATGCAAAGTTAGTATCAAAACCACAGCCTATGATAGTTTCATTTGTAATCGTCGGTCCCTGCTTATATTCTCCAAATGGCCATTTGCCTGTGTTTCTATTACAATTGCTTTAAAAAATATATATATGTGTATGTGCACTTTGCTTTGAGAGAGCGTTCTCAGCAGTTATGTGCTTGGTCAAAGAAATTCAGGCTCAGCTGTCGGAAAAGCATTAGTAGAGGCACATCTGGATCCTCAATGATGATGAGGTTCTTGCTCACTGTCCTTTTTATTAGGAAATGGCTCTGCACCTGCACATTCATGCAGTTATCTAATCAGCCAATCATTTGTCAACAACACAATGTAAATTGAAGTCAGTACCTTCAGTTAATTTTCACATCTTATGGAGATCACACAGTTTACACAGAATGGTGTGAAAAACAAAACCAAAAACATGGAGTGAGCGACTATTTTGTTGGTGGAAATGCCTTAGCGAGGTCAGAAAAACAAAAACGGGTTAGTGTTTAGCACTGTTCGAATCTCAGCTCCTCCCTGTGTGCATGGATTTTGCATGCTCTCGTGCTTGGTGGGATTCTTTTGGGTAATCTGGTTTCCACTACAGCCATAAGACGTGTGCTGTTTGCTGATTAGTATTTCTGAATTGTTGGTAGTGTTTGATGGGGAGTGTGAATTTGTGTGCTTGTACCCTGTGATTGGTTGGCACGCCATCCAGGGTGTAAGGGTGTACCACACCTCGTGACCCGAGATTCCAGGGATAGGCTCTAGACCACTTCGGCCATACAGTACATGGAATAAGTGGTATAGATAGTGGACAGATAATAATAATAATAATAATAATAATAATAATAAAGTGGATGATGAAAGTAGATAATGTTTGAACAGCAAAAGCAGCACACTAGAAGGTTAGACATTTCATTTTCACTTTATAGGGGGTGTTTATAGGCATTCTTGAGCATCATTGACCATCATGTGATCCTGACATAGCAGAAGTCCCCAAAAAGAGTCATAATGCAATCTCAGCATAAATCAGATGAATTTGAATCAGATGATTTGTCACTCTAGCACAAATTTGATGAAATCATGCTTTTGAAAGAAATCTGTATGTAGAGTTTTGTCTAACTTAAGTAGGCCTTATGGTTGATTCATGTAGCATTAGAAACACCACCAATGGTATATACTGTATGTCACTAAGAGCGGTATAACTAATATGAATTGTGTAGGAATACACCGTGTTTTGTATGTCACATGGTTGTATCTGTCATCTCTTTTGTTTTAGTTTTGTTGAGCATCTAGCCTTGGATATCAACTGGGCTTCTTCCTTTCTGACCGACCTTCTCACACTGCCCTATAGGCACAAACAAATCAACGTGTTCCTTCCCTCCATCCTGCTATTAATGTGTTCTCAAGAGGCACTGGCATTTTCTTCCTACTCTCTCTACATCTGGAAAAGAGTGCTTCACGTGCCACGGCCGGATATGTCTGTTTGTTAGCAAAGAAAACACAAAATATTTCCTCACACCATCAGCAATCGTCCATATTTCCTTAATGTGTTTTTATACTGGTTGTTCAGATAGCATCTGAGCTCCGTAGCTTTGAGGGTGTACTGTATTATTGGTGCTTATGCCAAGCCGAGCTCTAGTTACAAACATGTTGAAATAGGACAATACAGCATTTTTTTGCTTGAATTCTTTTAACAGTAATACAAGTGTGTTAGAGTTACAGGCTCTCTGGATTCGGGTTTTGTGTAGAAAGGACAAACATTCTGATCTATGACAGCCAAAGAGACCCAGTTAGGTTGCCAGCAGGACTAACACATACAGTAGGATGAGCCAGACCTCCTCACAGCACCACTAATATTTCCCGTCGAGATTAATAAAGCAGTCTGTCTGTCCTTCTGTCTGTCTCTCTCCGTGACTAGATTTAAGTGGAACTAATATGATTTTCGTTCAATCTGGAACGTAACCAGTTAAGGAACATGAATTCCATTCATTTTGAGAAACTCAGTTAACTCTGTCCATTTTTTATTTGTGAGCTGTATGTGAAATTAACACTCACCCACTTGGCAAATGTAGGTAAACTAGCAGTGCTATTCGGACACTCATCCAGAACAAACAAATGTAAAAAAAAGAACGTCTTTCAGAAATCTTCAAAGAGCTGTAGTCTTTATTTCATAGCATGGTATGTAAAGTTTGCATGTGTAGTTTTTCCCCATCTCATAGAACACACCCAGGTCATTGTAGGGACAACTGACTAGTTCAAAGAAAAATATGCAATAGGGCCTGATTAAAACTGATGCTTATTGTGTGTTTTATGAAATGTGGCACACTGTGTTAATATTGTTTTGAGAAGAATTCAAAATTGCATTCGATATCAATATTTAAGATAAAGAGCATTCATGCGGTCATGCCTTAGCTGGTGAAAATTGCAAAGCATACAGTGGTTTGCATAAATATTCACTCCTTGTAACTCCTTGCACTTACTGTAATTAGGATTTCTTACTATTTGAACTAGTAATTTCTAACAATGTAACTTGCCTTGGATGTCAAGTATAATGCAGTAATGTATTTACTGATGCTCACAGAAACAGTGGCATCATTTAGACTTTGTTTTCCATTGTCTCCAGGTTGTTGTTTTATGTAACATTATTTTGCTCAGTCAAGACATGTCCTATCCAGCCACTTTCGGCATCAGAGGAAGAACCGTGACACTTTGCTTTTGATCTTAACCCAAATCAGGCAAATAATATCCTTCTCTGAACCTTTGCCTTAAAAGAACAAGCAGAAGAACCATATAATTACTTTTGATGTTAAGCTCATTTTCAGCTTAAAAGCCCTCCCAGATGACTTTGCATGAATGTCCACTGCTGATGTCTGCAGTGTAGTCGAACATCCCCCTTAGTGTGCTGGCTTTTGTTTTTCTGTCCCATAAGGAGGACAGATCGCTGGTGAGCTTTAATTAAAGGAGGAACGTGCGTGTAATGAAAATGCTGGGGAAGTAACTGGTGTTTAGTACAAAAGCCTTAAAAATAAGAGAACATGCTGAAGTATACAGCACCCTGGCAAGTGATTTGTCGCACAATGAATAAAAGACTTGTGGTAAGAAATTTTATTTTGCTGTATCTTGTGCTGCTTTATTTTGCTGTCAGTATTAATTAGAATTAACGCTATGCAAAATGGCACTAAAAATCTTTGAAATGTGTTTGCTTTGAAAGAATGAGATTGAATCAAGAATGAGAATTATAACCTTTAGTTTAATCTTAATTAGCCACCAAAGTTATTATCCTTAATATTACAATCTAATGAAGAAAAAAAAAAAAAAAAAACAGTATGGTGTTTTTAAAATAGACAACAACCGCAATAAACTGCAGAAGTGCAGAAAAAAAAAAAGAAAAATCTAGACATAGACTCTTCATTAACTCTTCATCAGCTACTATTTCACTGGGAGACAGATGTGATAACCTGTCTTGTTAAAACTTGTAAACCCGTTCGACCTTTGACAGAACTGTCATGTGGTAATGGCCTCCAATTTCACAGAGATACCATAGTGTTTCTTTAAGGATATGTGATGGAGGAGAATGATGGTTGTCATTAGAATTAATATTTCAAGCTATTGAAAGAGGCCTATTTAATATTACCTAAAATGTTTTATATAATGGAATAAAATCACAAATCTATAAGCAACTATGATTTTTACAATAATTGCTTAATAGTAATCAGATTAATTCAAATGCATATAAAACATATATGTTTTATATAATGGCAATTATGGCATATAATGCCACAATTTAATTTAGATTTATTAAAAAAAGAGGCAGTTGTAGCTTTTTATATCCAAATACAAACAAGCAGACAAATAAATGAAGTGATAATGAAGTACATAAACCAATTATGCAGTTAGCACACATTAATATGAACATTATTATTTAATGCACCACTTAATAATACTAATATTAACAATTAGGAAACTTGGAGCTTAGATCCTATATTGATATATTACTTGGTTAGTTATTTACGAAATAAAATAAGACCTGGAGTGCTTCTTGTAGAACAATAAGCAGTAATGAAGTGATGACATAACCAACCCAAAGTGTAGGACAATAAATACTGAAGCGATTTACTTCTTTGTTTTTTTTCATTCCCTGATTTCCCTGAGGAGTGCTGTTATAGAAAATTAATAAATACCTTCTGACCAATCAGCGTCCACAAAGTTTAGATCATGATAAAAGAAATTATGATTAGTTGTGCAAGTCTATCTGTCTAGAAGAGCACAGCGCATAATGATATTTCTAAAACCCAGGTCGCACAGATATATTTTATAAATTAAACTTTAAAATCATATTTTATTTTAGAACAAAGCTGAAAAGGCAATCTCGCGCTTTTAGGAACTTGTCCAATGCAGGTTTTTTTTTTTCTTTTTCCGTTTCTGAAAAGCAGAATTCTTTGCACAGAATGGGAGCCTGCTGCCTGATCACCGAATTTAGAGCAGTTGCTAGTGCTCCATTTCACATCTCCCACTGGACCTGCAAAACAGGCTACATCGAAGGACGATCCTGGGTAGATCAGTCCACTTTCATAAATTGCAAGCAGGACACAGAATGAGCCATATATCATCTCTCAACCTTTTTCAAACCATCCACCATATCAGATAATTTATTATTGCAGCATCCTGATTAAATCATATTACTATCACAGGAGTCAGACTTTAATTTGACTTCCTATAAACCACTCGCCTATCTCTTATACAGCTGTAAATTATGTGAAAGATAAAATTGTCGTCATGTGGATTGTTACAGACATATAATTGTGATTAGAGAACATGTTGACTCCGCTGTCTGTCTGCAGTTCTGAATTTTCCTGTGGTACTAAAGTTTATGACATATACAGTGCAGTATTAAATAACAATTTTATATCAGAGAATTTAGGATAAATTAAGGCATGTACTGTATACATTTTGGATCACCAAAAGAAAAGAGTTGCAGTAGTCATGTTTTGAGATTATGGATGACGAAGATGTCAGCATTTCCAAGAAAGTACAGCAGCTCAATCTTCCACTGATTCAGGTTTAAGTTAAGTACCACGATCCACAATAAGATGCATGCCAAACATACTGAAGGCTGGTTGTTTGAAGATGGCCTGATTGGGTTTAGGAGTTTTCTCGTGTGCAGCTTTCTTAGTCATTTTGCATTGTCAATATTATTCGAAACCCTATGCAATGATGGAAAAAAATGTACTGTAATGTGCAGTTATTTATATGAGGCAGGACAGAAGTGTGTAAAAGCCGTGTGATGTTTATCAGGGTCACGTCATGATTTGTCCACAGCGTAGATTAAGGAAGAAAAGCTAACAGTGAACAGGGATATCCATAATCATTTATGATAGACATGGGTCTAAACATTGAAACGCCGGAAAACAAGACTCAAAGTATTCTACATAAAACACAGAAATTAGAAACAGACGTAGGACAGAACAGGGCTGGAGACAGGATTAAAACAAATGCACATGAAAGACTAAACTAAACTGGAAGCAAACAACACCAGCAGCAGGCATCAGACTGGGCAACATTCTGAATGCTAAAAGGGGGTTTGGGGTGGAGCAGAAACCTATTTGACAAAAATCGTGTCACTTCTTAAATCTAAGCTCTATCTTTGCTTGTCTGAAGTGTCTTATGTGATGCCAGGCTGCTGAAAGTATCCTGCTGAGCCTCCTACACTGTATATATGCAACCACCTTCTCCAGATTAGAGGTTATATTTGAAGCAGGGTGTGAGGCCTTTGCTTGTCTGTCCTCCCAGTTTGTTCCCTCACTTTATCTGGCTCTGAAAACACAAAGCTTTAAAGGACAAACAGAAGTTCTCCATGAAGTCTCACCTTTTCTGCAGTCATATCATTTGTGCATTCAGTGAGGTACTGATAAATCAAGATTTGGCCTCATTTTTCTTAAGTGCTTTTAGGCAACAGTCATAGCTGTGCATCACCATAAATTGTATAAGAACTGGATAAACCATGATATCACTCTTTTCCCGAAGACTGGTTTTGAAGCTTAACCTTGGGAGCTCTGGTTATCGCCATGTTGACAGGAGCTGACTTTGCCTAAATCTGAGCTTTGACTTTTTTACCTAAGCTGACTTTGTTCATTCCGTCCATTTGCCCATTAATGGATTAACCCGGGATTTAGGCAAAGTCTGGCTGTTGGTTAGAACATGCTTACTTTTCTCAGTTATTTAGCTTTAGCTTAGCTAAAATGCTATGGTGGCTAACCTTAATGTACTGTATATGCTAATGTTACTTTGCATTTTATTGATCTCCATCATCCATACCCTACACATTGTCCCTTGTCAATTCCAATTTTAACTCCTTGTGGTCATTTGGGGAATTACACATTTTGGCCAAAAGGTCAGAACCAGAGGGGGGGGGGGGGACGGGCCTTGGCTTTACATTGCTCAGGGTCATGGTGGCATAGTCAATCCAACTATGGCCTTTTCATGGAAGGCAGGAGGGCACTAAAGGAAAACCTTGGAGCTGTCTGGCCTGGATCTACTCACTATACCACTATTCCTTTCATAGCAAAATCCCCAGTTTTGATGTACAGTAACACTTTCAGAGCTCGTATGAGTACAACTGGAACTATATAAACACTGTATGGTGTGATTTCAACACTCTGGCTATTAATTGAACACTATGAATTTTGCTGTGTTGTCTCTCTGCTAGGGAAACACTATACCAGGGTTTGATAGAACTTTCAGTGTATATCCTTGTGCCGGCTAATATAAAGCATTCACAATCTCAACAATCCCTTCTGTTTCAACTTAAGTCTTTTTTTCTCTCTGAAGAGGCGGTATGCTAATGGATGTCATCCAACCTTTGGCCATTTAATTACTTTAGCAGGTGGTTTGTTTTGAACTTTTTCTTTAAAGTTATTTTCTTCCTTCCTACAAAGTGGGTGGAACCTGTTTTCCATTGTCATGTCCTGACTATTGTTCCGAATAGCGTGTCTGTAACAACCCTCGGTGGTCTTGTGTATTGATTTGCTCACACTGACCTACATTTGCTGATGACCAAACATCAGCAGAACCTCTTAGCCATGACCCTCGCCAACCATCCTTGCTGTAAGGATCAAACTGTTTTCTCAACAGGCTCAATTCATAATTTAAATATAAAAACCGGACAGCTTTGCTTCTTGAACCATAAAGACGAGTGTTTCCTGAAGCGCTTAATTTCTTGGTAATTGCATGGTTAGCATGTCTGAAGCCGTTTCTGCAGCTTAGATTGTTTAACTCGCTTCTGGATTACAGTGTTGTAGGTCTGTTGTGATGTGCAACACTATCCATTAGACATCAAATGGACTTTTATGACTAGACAAAAAAGGTCTCTAATAAGTAAGTGCATGCTTATAGCTGTTATATTTGCTACATCACAGGCTGGTGTAATTACAGAGTGTACGCTTGGGACTGTACCGATAGGTGTTAATTTTAACAATAGTGATTCTGCCGTGTGGGCCGCTAATGGAGGCGGCTCAGCGCCTTGGCTGACAGAATTGTTAGACACACGGCTGTTTTATTCCAGGCGTTGGTGGTGTTTGAGTGAAATTGAAAAAAGAAAAACTGTAAAACATAAATTTCATGCAATTTGGTGATGATCCAGCCGACTGTTTTGGAAATAAAGAAACACAGCTTTTTAATTTTGAGCTAATGATCATCACAGAAGATAAATAAGGTTGTTGCTTGATTATTAAAGCTTCTTGAAATCCCTCTTTTGGGGAAATCACAAATATAAAACGAAATACTGGCTGTGGAAATTAAACCCAGAAATTAAACCCAGCTTGATGAAATTTCCCATGAGTTCAGCTGCTCCAGTTTCTGAGTTACGGGCTGAAAACCAAACCACAAGGAGCACATAAATCACATACTTTAATATAAAAAAAAATTCATATATAAAAACTTTCATTATTTATGTAAAGGACACTGAGATACTGAACTTGTAAAAATAGCAGGATAAATATGTATTATAATACTTATTGTACTTAGGCCTGGGCGATAAAACGATAACGATATGTTTCGCGATAGACACGTGATCGATATCAATAAAAAATGTGTTCG
>JAQQZT010000009.1:19068171-19088015 GCA_030068275.1 Clarias platycephalus | reverse complement strand
GCAAACCGTACCCACGTCTGTTTACTACATTGTAACATTTTTCTGACTGGTGCGGACTAAAGCAATCGAACTATAGGCGTGAAAGAACCCTTAATGACGTTTTTTTAAAAACAATCTCTAGAACTATAAACTAGGCTTCACTTTACCCATAGGGGGAAACAGTTAAGGGTTTTGTGTCGAACAGAGATTTTATCCTTCACAAAAGGGTCCAAGGACATTGTAAAGTGTACATTCATTATTATTCAGATTTTTAAAACCTACCATGGTTTTCAAGCTGCTGTGTATACTGTATGTAGTAAGCGATTTAACCGTAGAATGTATTAGCGTAGACAAACCCTCGTGACGTCACCCATTTATTTTTTGAAGAGCGGTTTGAAGCTAAACTGTTGGCACTCTTGCCGCCATCTTGACAGGAGATGACTTCGCCTAAACCGCAGTTAATACATAAGAGGCAGTGGTGGCTCAAACGGTTAAGGCTCTGGGTTTCCGATCGGAAGGTCCGGGGCATCAAGCCTCAGCACTGCTAAGTCGCCACTGTTGATCCCTTGAGCCATACCCTTTACCCTGTCTGCTCCAGGGGCGCTGTATCCTGGCTGACCCTGCAATCTGAGCCCAGGTTCCTTACTGAAAAAATGTGAAAAATAATTTCGATGTGCTGTAAGGTACATGCAACAAATAACTAGATCTTAATCTTACATAGACAGGACAAACAGAGCCTGTTGGGTGGAAAACACCTACTTACCTCAGTTACCACAATCTAGCTAGCTCAGCTTTAAATTCTAAGGTGGCATTTAAAATGCTAATTAATTTACATGTTAATGTTACCTTGCATTCTGTCAAACTCCATTATCCATACCATACACACCATCCCGTGCCTTGAAAAACCCACTCCTGGCGCTATAAATGTTTTGTATTTAAGTCACAGTAAGACACTCCCTATCGTTCTGTAAAATGACAGGGATAATATATTTTGGTATTGAAAATTATATCAATCCCCATTTGTATTTTCATCTCCTCTTCCATATTTTTAGCACAGAATAACCAGCAACAAATATCCTTAAGTGATCTAGCAACCTTCAGATTAAAGAGCATTTTGTGACCTCAACTACTTTTATCAGTATTCAATTGTCCTATGTGGTTAATTTAAAACAAGTCAGTTCATTCATTATGCCACAAGGACATTAAAAGTTATAGATGGCATTTTCCCTGGGACGAGGACTTATTGTGCTATTTTTGCTCCAGCATTTCAAAGACAATAATGAGGACCACTCTGTCATATACACACACACACACATATATATATATAGCAAGAGTAAATCACTGCACAGTCCAAAAATTAAGGTTTAGTGAAATATGGTGGTGTTTTGAATATTTTTACTGCTAAGTAAACTAATTTAAATCGAACACAACCATGATCAGATAGTTGGAGGAACACTAATGCATATAATGGTGGCACAGTGGCATAGTGGCGAGCACTGTTGCCTCGCACCTCCAGGGTCGAGGGTTCGATTCTCGCCTCAGGTCTGCGTGCTTGGAGTTTTCATGTTCTCCCCATGCTTTGTGGGTTTTCTTCCGGTTTCCTTGGTGTTCCCAAGTTGCCCGTAGTGTGTGTGTGTGCAAAGCGATGGATTGGCACTCTGGGCACAAGGCGGGGTACACTCTGGACAAAGTCTCCTGGGATAGCCTCCAGGCTCCCTGTACAAAAGGACAAGTGGTATAGAAGATGCATATAAATCGGCAGACGCAGTATCTCAAGGTGAACTGTTATACAATTTCCCTCGGGAAAAAAGGCCACTCTTACTTTGAATCACAGCACAAGAAGCATTGTACTTTGTGGTTAAACCAATTATAAATCGATTATTGATAGGTTTACTCAAACTTACAGTCGATTATGGGATGGTTACCAACTCCCATCACTACGCTAAAGTACGCTAAAGACTTCTGAGTAACAGAACAGACTCTGATTTGATTCTTATTAACTTAAACACATCTTCTGTTATATTGAACTTCCAGCCTCCTAACACACAGCTACCCGATATCTCCCAAATGAGGATGTGTTCCCTTTTGAGTCTGGTTTCTCTCAAGGTTTCTTCCTATTGTTCTTGCCACCGTCACCTTTGGCTTGCTTCTCAGGGACAAACTGATAATTCTATTATATAATATTACATATTTCTCACACTTTCCAAACTCAGTTCCATAATTTTTTTTATTATATAAAGCGCCTTTGTGACAATGACCTGTCTATTTGGAATGCGATGCAGGTAGAATTTAATTGTATTAATTCGTGTTCTGAAGCATGCGGATTTATTATTATTTTTATGTTATAAGTTTACTAATCAAAGCAGATAAGGTTATAATATAAAACTCTGTGAAAGTTAATGTGAAAACCCTCCTCATTCTTTTCGGTCTCCAGCATTGTAGCTAGGCTCTGGTCTGGTGATCTGCCTACATTAAGGTAATTCACATAAATGGATATACTTGGATGAGAAACTAAGAGAATCTGCAAAAAGAAGTGTCAGGGTTTCATGTTATGTCTCCGAACTATGGCCCCGAGCCCTGAGCAAAAAGTTCCCATTCATGTCCTGAGAGAAGGATGCTCTAAAAGATGGTGAGGGTGTGTGTGCGTGTGTGTGTTTCTGCAGTGTAAGTCTTCGTGTAAATTTATATTTCTAAGATGAACATTTTTGGGTCGACCCTTATTCTGGCACAGCTGGAGGCTACAACTAGAAAGTGATGCTCATATTTCGGCTGGGCTCCCTGAGACTGACTCATACTGTAGGTGTGTAAATGTGGACTGGATGCCACATTCTTTCTCTACCCAGCAATCTCCTTTTTAGGTGGTGTTACTACTCACTTGCCTCTTCCTGGGGGGACTAAAGTATGTTTTGGGGGCTTCTGCGTGTGTAGCACTAGACTACGTGTAGGTGGGGCAGAGGGACAGAGGGGTTGGCTCTGACACAGGGGTCTTTGTGCATGAGCGTCCAGGGAGCACATTCCCCTCTCTCAAAACCAAACCCCCCCATGACATCATAGCCCACTGCAGGACAAGGCAAGAAATCAGAGTTGCCGAGAGAAGCAAGGCATTGTAGAGGAGAGGAGGGAAATCAGGAGGAAACGGCGCACGGAGGGTGAGTGAGGTGGGCCTCTGTTTCGCATACGCAGTCAGAAGGAGGAGCAGGGAAAAAGGAAATAGAAGGAGTAGCCAGGAAAAGGCTTGTGTTATGATAGGCAGAGTTTCTCAAAGACCAATAGAACTTTACATGACGAGCTTTATTTGAGTCATGACTGCCCTGCAGTGTACAGACTTTAAAAGGGAACTTTGGTCTCAAAGTCAGGAATTTATCATTGGCCTGGATGGAAAGGGTTTTTCGATTCTCTATTCATTGACTGGAAACTTTCCAAAGTGAGCAACTGAAGATAAGTTAAGGATAAGAGGATTCTTTATTAAAAGGTAAGCTTGGCACATCTCAATCTTTGAAATGCTTATTGTTTTGTTTAAATCTGGTCACGTCTGAAAGTGTTCTGATCATTCCATTAATGTTTTGATCATCTTGGTGATATCTTGGTTAGAGGTGGTTTTCGTAAAGGGAACATAAAGAGACAGAGTCTAATGTGGGGATTTTTCTGTCAGCAGCACTGTGTGATGCTTCTCTGAGTGCTTTCAGTCAGCAACTACAACTCTCACAGGGTTGGCCAAAGGCTTCTAGCATTACCAACATGCTTTCAGCAAGTTTTGTTTGAGCAAGCTCTTTCAAGCCAGCATGTCTTTAAAGAATCACCATGGGGGATCCACATCAAGGGAGGTTCAATTTTGTTAATCATGTGTAATCAGCTAATCATTTCCAGATGCATCAGTGCCAAAGCCAAGAAAATGATATTCATCTGATTGCCGTTTCTGAAGTCTTGTTTACTTTGCACAACACAAAAACACATACGTTCATTAGATGAGCCAGGGCTGCGTATCCTTCATCGCTTGTATTAGGCAGCAGGAGTCTCGAGGACAGCTGAGCTATGTGGGGAATGTCAGAGGCGGCCCAGTGGGCGTCCACATCCCCCCACTGAGAGTGAGACTTATTACAGCCTAAGCTGGCAAGAAGCATGACCAGGGAACATAGAAAAAGTGTGTGTGTGTGTGTGTGTGTGTGTGTGTGTGAGAGAGAGAGGGGGGGGGGGGGGTGGAGTGGAGTATGTTGGGGGGGGTCACAATACTCGACAAGGCAATCTCTAAGTGAGGGAGTGTTGTGGAAATGATTGGGGAGGGGACATGTTTGGACAGGAAACACATGGTCAGTGAGCGGCCACAGACATGTTAGAAGGGGCAGTTTGTCTTTATGCCAAAACAAAAATGTATTATGAAAATTAAACTGTCTGTCTTGGAATAGTTGTGATATCAGTAAAGGGACCACAATATGATGGTAATGTTGTTGTTGGTTTTTCGGCTGGTCCCGTCAATTGGTCCGCACAACAAGTTGGCACAGATTTTATGCCGGATGTCTTTCCTGATGCAACCCTTTCATTTTATCCGGTAAATGTAATTTTGGAAAATATATTAAAAAGAAATTCATAAGAAATGATCACAGGAAGGTACAAACATCTCTAGTCCTGGAATTGCAGTTTCCCAAGGCACTGGAAGCCTATTTTACGTATGTGGTAAGGATTCCGTTTCCTCATTTCATCTAGGTTTGTGTTGCAGTTGTTTAGTTTTTTTTATGGATTGGTTCAGGAGTTAAATGATCTGGAGTTAACTTTCTTCCAGCCTCCAAATTAGTATTGTACCATTCGTAACATTTGAGGTCATCAGTAAATTTATCAGCTTTGAATTCCGTGGATTAATGTGTCATGACCTGCAGAGGCTCACATGACAGAAAACAGTCAACATTGACTCAGTTTGAAAAGCTTAAAATAGTTAAAAGCACGGGGTGCATATGGAGGGGATTGATCATCGTGTGGTAGTGAACACACCCTTGAGGCAAAGCTGAGCTGGAGAGAACAGGGACATTTATTGAAAACAGTCTGACATGAAGACACATTAAAGCCATGCCACATGACCCCTGCCAGTGTGTATAAACAATGCCTTGAAAACAATGAGACAAGCGTTTCATTAGTATTACTTGTTTCGGTTAAACTGAAGCAGAAATAGTCTGGTCCAGATGTGTTTTGGTGCGTTTAATGCAGTGAAAATGTTCTATGCAGAGAATTGCAGAACTACAATACAATACAAAACATTGCTTTATTTTTGCAGATATTAGTTTACAACAGTCCTGGGAATAAGTGTCGAAACTGGAATGATTTCAGTTCCTGGATGTATGAGAATGTAGCTCCTAATCAAATTCACATTCCGAAAAGCACTTCGGAATGTTTGACTGAACATGGCTAAGTCGTTATCCAAAATTAATATATGTCTGCTGATAGAGATGTATATTCCTTTTCTCCAGGGAACTTTAAGAGACAAATACCGACTTGTCTCAGTCAACTGGACTTCTTTCTTATTAGGTAGATACTGTATGTTTCACTACCTATTCATCCAAGTAGCTTTTTCAGTCAGACTGAAACTTCTAGTTAATGCTGCAGAGAAAAGATGCCTAGATTAGCCTAGTGAACAGTAATTTATGAAACGAATTCAGTATTTGGTATAACAAAGCTTTGAAGATCCTTTAATTGTCAGGTACAATTCATAAAGACATTAGCTACTAAGTTTTTCTGAGCATCCTGCAAAACCCCCCAGGAAGACCTCTGAGGATCACCCAGTCCTCCACTTCCGGGGACTTTGACTGTTGTACCTTCTTCTATTTTGCATGCAAAATCCAGCAGCTTCCATATTGTTTTCTTCTAAAAAGTGTTCGCTTATGTTCTATGGCTGCTTTCTTTTCTGCCATGCAAATATTTTTCTGACTTTAAATTTTGTGACTTTATATATTTTTTTTAATCTATGACTGTTTATACTAAAAAAAAATCCAGGGTACCTTTTTTTTTTTACAGTACTGTGTATTAGCCTTATGGTGGGTTTACTGGGCTACTGATTAGAAGGTTGGGGTTCAAGAGCACGCACAACCAAGCTGCCACTGCTGGAACCCTCTCAACTCTAGGAGCGCTGTATCATGGCTGACCCTGGGTTTTGACCCCAGTTTGCTAACAAGCTTGGACATGCGAAGAAAATAATTTTACTGTGTTGTAAAGTATATGTGCCACATAAAGCCTTCTCTCATGTCTGTGTTATGAACTTCCCTTTTTGTGCTCAGCAAAACATAGTGAACAGAACACTTAAGCGATGTCTGGTCTTGCTGCGACATGACACTTTCTCACTGCTTGTTATCTCTATGAGGTGTGTTTAACAGCACCTGTGTTATTTACAGATGAGAAGCCTTTCACAAACACTAACCGTTAACCAACAGGGAACAATTGAAACTGCTCAGGCATACACACCTACGAGTAAAACATAATTGCTGAGCTATTGAATTTCTATTGTTGACTAATCCTGTTGTTGGTGTGCACTGACGTATGTAAAGTCAGTAATGTTCTACATTGTAAATGTCTTTGAAATTGGACTTGTCTGTGAAATTTCCAGCCCTGTGCATGTTTTAGCATGAGGCATGCTAGGAGCTAACAAGCATCCTGCCACACTATATGGATTGTGTAAAAATTAGAGCAGTGGTCTGAAAAAACAAGGTCACTCTGTCTGAAGGTGACTAAAACCTTGCTAGCTAAGTGTCATTTCTTTGCACAGGCAATGTCAGGATTTGATCTAGTTGCTGGAAAGATACAGTATATAGCAAAATAAGGTTAACATGTCCCTTTTGTAATCAGATACTCACTTATAAAATATTTGTGATGCTTCTTTGAAAGCAGGTTTTAAAATAAACTTTAAAAGTAAAGTTCTGTCGATAGGAGAATAATATTTCCATTTAGAAAAGTTTGAAAAATGTAAAAATGTTCCAAGGGCATCATGCATTTAGCAGTACTGTAATCTCCATTGATTTTTTTTTTTATTTATTGCTATATACTGTACCCACTGAATATGCATCCTGATTATGCACATAATCATCAAGAGAGTACTATCCATACAACCGTGTGTTTGAAGTTTGCTTCGGTTTCATTAAAGTATCTATCTGTCTATCCATCTATCTATTTATCTACTATATCTATCTAGTATACATCTTTTTTTCTACCTCTTAGCTATTCTATTTAATCTAGTATTTTGTGTACCATATTTAATGCGCATACTTTAATATTCTGACATCAAAAACAGTCTGGCTTATGTGGTTAAAAGACCACCATTTAAAATTGTGATGAGCTCACACTCCGTGGTATTTTCCCTTGAGGACTGATGGGCTTTAAGATCCTTGTGACACCCTTCTATATCTCACACATCAGAGACACCACTTTACTCGGCTCCTCAGACCCCTAGGAGGTTTTATCTCTCTATTAGTCCCCTGTCAACAAAGAACTCTCAGCTGACCTAAAATCAATGCCTCGTTTTCAGTGAATTATTTACTGTTTGCCCATTAAATGATACCATCTGGAGAAGAAAGGGATTTGGGCCAGACAAAATATCCTTTAAAAGTTTCCTATTAAAATTACTTCTTTACTCAGGATAATTAATAATGGAAATTTTCATCTGATAACAAGTCGTGTAATAATATAATATACTGAAAAGAAAAAATGCAATACATTACATTAATTGGAACATTGGGTATCTGGTAAGCACTGCCGTTATGAAACTATGGCATTCATTTTATAAAAAGGACTGAATATTTTGCTATTCCAGAAGAATGGGTTTCTCCTACATTATACTTCGCTGTATGTGGTATCCTATGATTCGATTGTTATTACTCTGGATTCTAAAAGGTTTACTCTTAAATTATTTATACCTAAGATCAAATTGCCTGGGTCAGAGTTCAACAAACCCATTCAAACCCATTATCCTTCACATCTTATCATGTTGTATTCCTCTATTATGCATGATGGTCTGAAGCAGTGCTTTCTTTCAGCTCTGTTCTGTGCGCAGATTACATAAACATGAGAACCATAAAGCAGAGCTTCAGTTTTTGTTCCACAAATTGTGGCTCTATTACGTGTATAAGAAGTTAAAAACAAGTGAACTGAGCTCATTTTTGGTTTCTGTTTGTTTTCAGACATCCTGCAGCCTAACAGAGGATGACTCTGAACTAAAGACCAGAAGGACCTCTGAGAAGAGCCTAAAGAGTGTCAGTTTCTTCGACCCAGTCAGTGTTATAAGTGAAGGTGAAATTGCCATGGAGGTTGAGGTACAAAGCAAAAGCCAGCTTAACCATGCAACAAATGGCGAGAATGGGGTGAAGCACAAAGAAGAAGTGCTTGACGAGGGAGAAGTTGCCCAAGAAATACGCTATCTTGACGAGGTAATTGAGGCCAACTGTTGTGACACCGGAGCTGAGATGACTTCAAATGGAACTTGTTCCCCAGTGCTCCAAGCAATTTATGTTGATGGAAATGGGCCATCTGTTCATGTTCCTGATGCATCATCGTCAATAAGCCATGAGGTTTTCGTAGAAGGAAAACAACAGACTATCTATGTTGAAGACAATCTGAACAGTTCTAAACCAAATGGTCATCCAGGAATAATATCCGATGACTACAATAGGTCACCTGATAATGAAAGGATAAAGAACGAGGCCCGATTTGAGCTTCGTCCTTTCTATGAAGAGAAGAAGCCAGCCAAGCTTTTTGACCCGCCGACAGAGAAGGAAATAAGGGTGAAAAAGGTCAGGCCTTCCGAAGAGATTGCAGAGCTGGAGAGAGAGCGCTTGGAGCTCATTCGTGATCAAGCAGTCAAGAAAAATTCTGGAATTGCAGCAAAGTGGTGGAACCCACCACAGGAAAAGACCTTGGAGGAGGAGCTGGAACCAGATAAATTAGAGTCACTACGCAAATATGAAGAAAGGAAGCAAAAGAAACCAGAAACAAACCGAGTATCACAACAATCCCCTAAACAAACTGTGTCCTTTGCCCAACCTGAAATCGGAAATAAGGAGGACATTGTGGTTCAGGGGATTGATTTTGCTGCAGCCCGCCAACAGTTCCTTCAGATGGAGCACACTAAGCAACCGCCAGCAACAAAAAGAAGTGTGTCTCCCCATATATACTCTGCCAAACCGTTTTTCAGGACCTCCGATATTGGTAGCTCTATTACAGTCACCAGCCATGGTAGAGTCACCGTGGATGATGGGAGTGATATAAGCCATGTGAAAATTGAAAGGGTGTTTTGTAGTTCTGGAGATTCTCCCATACAAAGCAGGGACAGTATGTCTGACAATGAAGTGAAAAACGATGACTTTACCTGTGCCCGAGCAGTGATGACCATCCTCAAGGATGAAGACACTGAATTGCACCAGAGATCCATTAATAGTTCATTTCACCCAGAGGAGATAGATTCTGGATTGGACGACCTATCACTTAGATCTCAGGATACCACTATGCTTGAGACCTTATCCAATGATCTTAGCATGGATAACATAAGTGACAGTGGTGCCTCCAATGAGATCATGAGCGCCTTCTTGGAGAACTCCCTTGGTGACTGCTCTTTCCCTTCTACTCCAGTGGCCACAACACCTATCAATGGGAAGCTGGAGGGCAGCACCAAATCACCAAGTTGCTCCTATGAGACAGACAGCTTAACAGAGGAGGAGCTTGAATACCATGCAGGTATCTTGGTCCAAAATGCCATTCAGCAAGCTATTGCACATCAGACAAACAAATGGGAACCACTTCAGGCTGTGCAGCAATCCTCCCCAATCTCAGGGAGATTAGAAGAGACTTCAGATCCTTTACCAGCAACACCTGAAGAGAAATGTCCTTATATGTCACTTGATACTGAGATATCCCCTGTGGAAGAGAAGAAAACTACAGCTCCTTCAATTACTGTACAGGTGCCTACGGCTCAAGCAACTTCACTTATAACAGTGAACGCTTACAGGCCCCCAAGTCCGTCTCCACCACCAAGTGAGAAGCCTGAGTTTAGCTATTTCAGTAAATACTCAGAGGCAGCAGAGCTCCGAAGCACAGCATCTGTGACTTCTGCACAAGGCACAGAAGTCACCTCAGGGCCTTTCAGATTGCGCTCACGTAAGCAGAGGACTCTGTCCATGATTGAGGAAGAGATCCGGGCTGCCCAGGAACGGGAGGAAGAGCTTCGCAGGCAAAGACAAACCCAAAGCCTGCGTCCCAGCATCAACTCCATTCACAAGCAAAAGACCAACAGCCTTCCAGCCAAACTGGTCCTTGGTGGGAAGACAGCCCCTGGTAAGCCAATTCTATATAATGTTAGGGTAGCAGTTCTTCTTTTGAAGTTTTAAGTGCATTATGTGTATACTCTGACCTAATTCTTGTGCTAGTCTATTTTTTATGGCAATATAAGGCTAATGTAAGACCTGTTATATCAAGTCGGATTAGTTTTGTACTGTCGCCAGTTCAGAAGGTTAAATGTGTAAATTTTGGCAAAAATCTGTTGATACATTCCTCATCTTCCTGACTGTTTAATGCAACTGAGAAAGTATTAATACTAAATACTGTTTTAAAGCACAGCATCCAAGCGGGATACATGCATTTTTGCTCAAAATGAGGATGAGGGTTCCCTCTTTCTTACTACATCACAGAATCATCATTTAAATATTCCAAAAATAGGATTTTAACTGGGATTCATGAGGCCTTCCTCATAAACAAACTTGTAGTGGAAATATCTCAGCAACCGCACATAATAAACTTGGTATTAAAACTTATTGAACCAGGATTCTGTAAATATCATCAAAAATGTAACTTAATACATCAAATAATAATTTGCCTTGATGGGTCACAGTTATTTTCACAGTACTGATACCAATGAAAAACATCTGTAAAATACAGTATGTTTGATGAGCTGTCTGAAAAGACTGAAGTTAACCAAACAGAAACGTTCTACAGGGGAATTTGAAAAGTTTCTGGTCTTATTTGGGCCACTACCTCTACTTCAGGGGAACTGCCTCAAAGGACACTTGCAAGTACTTACAGATCATACACCTAACTGGCATAGTAACATTTGCTACCACCTTTGAGATATATTTCTGGACTCTTTTGAATACGGGGTTGATTTTGTGAAAGTTGCATAATCTTCCCCACAGGTCAGAATCTGTTACATAGCTTGAGTTCCTCTTGCAAACTGCTTTTGTGGGCAGTGTTTAGAAATAATATTGTGTGCTCAGTCTATTCAACCGTTTGGACAAATGCCTGCTTTGGCTTTGAGTTTGTTGCCTTGGTTTGTGAGACTCTTCATTTCTTGTTTTGTTTTTGTCAGCAAGCTTTCAAAAACAGCTGATATTTGTCACTTTTTCACAGTAATGAGTAATAAATATTAATCAAGTACTGCCATCTGGCGGTGGCAGTATGAATTGCACAATGTTATTATGAATCTTTTCTATGATGTTATTTACAATGGTAAAGAGTACAGGTCATTAAGGGTCAGAATGACCCAAAGGTTGCCTTTGTACGGTACATTACACCAGTGTTAAAGAAGAGGCCATATTTTACTGTATGTGTTTCATATGACAACATATATATATTTTTTTATAGTTATGCATAAATGAAGGACACAGAAAGATAACTCTATAGGAGCTGGTTGAAATAATAATGTTAAATGTATGGGGTAATTAAACCGCACTTTAGAGACTTTGGAACAAGTTATATTTGTTTATTATTTATTAGCGTTTTACTTGCATAATGACAGTAACAGTAGTATAGAGTATTTACTAACATACTGTATTGTTAACTCTGCTGCTACTTTTAAGTACTTCTGTCTGTCTGAAGATTTTACTGAGAACATGGCGAAGCCACGGTCTACAGGCCAACAAATTCCATCCATTAAAATCCTTTCAACTTGAATGAGAAAAGGCAGTATAGAGCTGCAAGAAAACATTAAAAATTATCTCACTTTCTCTGCTTTCTGCTCTACTTACCATCAAGAATGTCTTGCACTAGCTTTCTCATTTTCTCTTCTCAGTGTTATCTGATGCTGAAATGTGATATTAAAATTTATTGTTGAAAAGATGCCAGTTTAGTTAGAATTCATTCATTGTTAGTGTCTCTGTGCTTTAGTCCTCTGGTTTTGTGAGTTTTGCTCAATTTATCATAAAATCAGTTCTCAGTCTTGAAATTAAATTATCTTTTTGTAGGTTGTACAGTATGTGTACACCAACAACAATCAACATGGTTTATTCACACTGCCCAGTCAAAAAAAGTCACTATTTAGGCTTCAGGAGGATCAAATTATTGGCCTGCATCCAGCAGAGAAAACAACTATGGAGAACTGGAAATGTAGAACACACTATTAAAAACCCAGAAGGATCATGTTGAACCGCCAATACCGCAGAGGAAGCGTTGTTGTAAAGAAATTGTAAATAATCATATTATTTGGTGAAATTTCATTATAAAACAGAAAAAACTTGACCATAGAAATCACAGCCATGTTTAATAGTGCAAGTTATAGAGCATTTCCACTCACAGTGTGATGAGAACTCACAAGATTGGGACTAAACAGCTGTGTGGCCATGAGAAAACCACTTGTTAGTGAAGCTAGTCAGAAAAATATTGGATTTTGGAGCAATTTGAACAAGGTCATGTGGTCTCACGAGTCCGGATTAATCCTACTCCAGAGCAATGGCCATGTCAGGGTAAAAAGGCACAGCACAAGCCTCTGGTGTTATCATCTGGGGTTGCTTCCATTGATCAATGTTGGGGTTAGAGACATTATGTGGCAATAAAAATAAGTTAGCTGATGACCTAAATGTACTGAATGACCAGGCACAGTCCAGAAATTGTAGAGTGGTTCTAGAAGTACAGGGAATAATTTTTTCATATTAATTGCACCACAGACTCCGGACCTTCTCCTCACTAAAAGTCTTTGGGACGTGCTAGAGAAGACTTGATGGAGTGGGTCAGCTGTTCTGTGATCAGGATCTTGGCCAACTATTAAAGCAACTCTGGATGAAAATAAATGTTATGTAAATGCCAGAGCTAATGTATTCAAAGCTAAAGGCGGTGTATACAGTAAAGTGTATAAAGAAGTGATTCAGCCAATTTACTTAGAAAGACTAGCTCTTTGGCTAAGGCATCTGCTGAGAAACTCAATACTAACTGTTGATCCATTTGCTCCATTAGCATTACTGACCTACTTATTAACTTCTTTCAATTAACATCATCATGCTTTTTTACCCTCATTTACATGCTTTTCTACTTCCATTGGCTCAGGTAAAATTGAAAAGATCCGTGTTGCCCCGCCAGTATCTCCAGCTTCTTCAGATGGTGCACTCCCATCCCCTCTTTCTGATCTGGGGAGTGATGACTCAGGCGGAAGCCAGCGGACTAAAAACTTCATGCAGACCCTAATGGAAGATTTTGAGACACACAAAGTCAAGCGTCGGGAGAAGGCTGAGGACAACAGTGTGAGTTTCATCATGAATAGAAAAGTAGTTATTTTGCATTGTAGAGGTTTAGTATCCTCTGTGGCAGAGGTTCTTAAGTCCAGTGATGGGGATGCAGAACGGCTCATGAATAGCCTGATTATTAGGTCGTTGGATCAGGTATGAAAAATATGAAAAAATTTCACTTTATATATAACTCAGCAGGTCCAAAGAAATGGACACGAACCAGCTCTGGAGTATCAAAATATATCTAATCTTCTTTATCTTGCATGGCTGCACCTTAAAGATTGACCTTAAAGTTTCCTCAACTTATGCTGTAATACTATCCATTTCTTTGAAACAGGCATGTTCATGTGCTTGGTCAGCTCAATAAGAGGTCCTGTAGAGTTTACATGTAATGCCCCTAGTGATTCTGGCCTCATTATCTTACTTGAGAGTGATGCAAGTCTGTGGCTTTGAGGAGCAATTCCTCTTTTGCATCACATGGGAATGCAAAAGGGAAATGCTAGGGGCTTTCCAGCTTAGCACTAAAGAAAAGGAATTAAAACAGGCTGAGACAAATGAAAGTCTTGCCACCATAAATTAAATTATTTTTCCTTTTTCAGTTTCACAAGTGTTCTGTAAAATAATTTAAATACATTTGCAAACAGGGGATGATGTAGCAATTGTGTTTTGTTTTAAATTAATTATTAGAACAACCAAACTTGTGTTAAACTTGCCTGGGATCCCCTGAAGTAAGTTCAATTCCCTAAATTTCATTTACTCTAAATGTATTTGTACTAAAATGCATTGAACTTTATTGTGATAAAATGACGGTTCAGTTTATTCCTTGGAAATGAAATACCAGCTTATTGTTTATACATTTAATAAATGCAGAATTAAAATATGAACAAAACAAATGCAAATGCTTTTTGTGTGGGTTGTTGAGAAAATTAATATAATATACATATTTTTGAAAAAACAAAAGCAATGTTCTTCTTCAGCGAAATTTTGCTTTTCTGAAGCGGCTCTATATTGCAAGTGTTTTTGACTGACTAACACTTTCTCTTTCCTTCTTGTCAGTATGTGCGTCTATTACTCGCTAAAGATGTTACATCTGAGGTACTGGTACTTTGCTTGCACGAAAGCCATGTCATCTTCTTATTGCATGTCATTGTATTTTCTTTGGCATTTTGCAAATGAATGTGGCATGTCTGTGGTGTCAAACACTATGACATACGAGAAGCTGAAATCATGATTCATTTTGTGTGCAGTATCATTAGTGATATAGAGTGCCTTATATAAGTATTCACACCACGTTGCCAAATTAAATAGTGAAATCTGGAACTGAAATAAACTTAATTGGGATTTTATTATTTGATTTACACAGTCGGGCTAATATTAGTTTTTTTCGAGACAGATTTAATTGAACAGCTGGGATTTTGGTAGTTGTAAAGTGTTTACACGCAATAGGTCAATAGATGGTAGAACCAGAGTTGGCTGCAAGTATAGCTGCAAATCTTCAGAGATACAGCATTCTTACACTTATTGCTCTGTTAGAATGTGGATCTTCTAGTCCACTCTCAAGTCAGTTTTTTTTTTTTTTACGATTGCCCAGTACATGGCATGAATAACCTGTCCTCCACCCTGAGCATTTTTTAAATCCTTGCTGATGAAGAGCATTCCCACAAGATAATGCTACCATCTCCATGCTTCATGCTCGGTATGGCGATGTTGAACAGTGTTAGGGTCCACCAAGCATAGCACATTGTTGTTTTGGTCTCATCAGACCAGAGTATCTTTTTACATATACTGTATTTGGCTAACTTTCCATCTCTGCATTTTGACAAACATCAAGCAGAAATCCTATGAGTGGTGTTCATGTCAAACTGGGACTTGTGATAACAGAATAACAGAATACAGAATAACATAGCATCTTTATTTCTGTATATAATCCCCTGCTACACAAATGCACTTATCCCAGCGTTTCACTAGTGCTTGGATACCATTGAGGTAGGACGTTTTCTAAGTACACCAAAGCCATGATTGAACTGCCTGCTTCATGTCTGAAACACTGGCCTCCCAGGAACTCCTTGAAAGCCCAAACTTGTGACAATGTCTTGGAGCGGGGTCAGGATGTGGCAATAACTCGCAGCCGAGTTTCTGTAATGTGCAAGTGGTGCTTGTGAATGATACAGTTCCCACAGACAGGTGTCTCACCCACAAGCTGGCGACAAGTTATCCTTGATCAATATAAATATCAAAGGATATTTATATTGAGATCATGTGATGATTTAATTGCACACAGTTTATTAGTTATGTGATTTTTGATGGCATGTGGTTACATGAGAACCTTTGTTGAAACTACCCAACATATAAAAGTTCAACAAGAATGAATACTTATGCAAGGCACTTTAATATTGTGAGCATTTATTGTAGTACAGATCGATTTTTGAGCAAAGTGTTTGCACCTTCATGTCCACCTTGTTTACATAAAAGAAAAACATTATCTGTTGCCTGTTCTGCCGAAACCTCCTTTCCATTAACCCCCCTATCCAACATTGTGACTTCCCTCATGCCATTGGTACACTATAATGAACAAAGATTGTCCAGTCTCGTGTTTCATTTTACCATTCTTCAGTATGTAACATTTCAGCAAATATTATAAAGGTCCAACGAAGAAGAGAAATCGGCAATTTGCATCCTTCTGTTTGTAATGCTAGAGTTATTATATAACCCTTATTTATTTATAGACAGTATAGTTTGGACTGGACATTCCAGTTCATTGGAAAAAACATATACAATGACCCCTGTGATTGTAAGACTTGGTAAAAGATCGAGACGCCCCACCTGCCGTTCGGATGCAGCATGTCTGTATCTGTTCCTATGCATTGTTTGTAATCAGCCTGTACAGCTGGTGTTTACACATACTCAAGCCTGTATTGTGTGCTGTGGAGTGTATTGTTTGATGTGGTGTGTATTTACAGATCCCTAGCTGTTATCAGAACTTTGTTCAACTTGACACAATATTATATTTTATTTATTAATTTGAGTCTCTTTCACCAATTGCTGAGTGAACTGGTTTGATCTATACAAAAGTTTATGATCTATGAGGGTGGGTTAAAAAAAGTGTTAAAGCATCCCCCCTATAGTCCTTATCTCGCTCCATCAGACTTGAAAGCAGCCCTACGAGGACCAAGATTCACTTCTGATGAAGAAGCAAAGACATTGGTGCATTCATGGCTCGCAGCTCAACCTAAACTATTTTTAACAAAGGAATCTGAAATCTGGTTGAGAGACGGACAAAGTGTATTGAAAAGCAAGAAGACTGTGTCGAAATATTTTCACAAACAAATTTCTCACCCTTGTATGTTTATGCACCAAAATAACTGCACAATGTAATAATAACGGAGTTTAATTAACACTAATATATTATTAGGGTTTTAAATACCTGCCATGTGATGAGAAACCTCCCTGTTAGTTCCTGTTATGGTTTGTGTTATAGCAGCCTCAATAGCCTCTCTATTTAAAGCTGATAAGACTAAAACACAACTTGTGGTGTTTGAAAGAAATCACAAAAACGTCTACTCTTAAGTCTGTACTGTAGCAAAAAACCTTGACTGTTACGATATGCTGACACTGGAGACTCCTTCCATAGAAAGCTTCACCATATCAATTTGGCATTTCTCTGACAATACATTTTTTACTATATTTCTTATAAGACTTAGATAATGCACAGTACTTACTTACATTAGCAACCACATAAGGTCCTTGTGATTGAACTATTATAGGAAACTTTTTTTTTTTTTTTTTTTCCAATGACCAGTTCCATTTTGTAAACCAAGAGCACTGTGGTATAAAATAGTTTAATGTTATTGAAAAGTCATGCATATTTCATGTTCACTCGCCCATCCACACTAACACCATCTTGGCCTGTGTTTTGGGGTCAGGTTCTAGAGGCTACGCGAGTTACCCGCAGGAAAAGTAACATGGCTCTGCGATGGGAGGCGGGAATCTATACCAACCAGGAAGAAGCTGAAGAGGAAGAGGAGGAAGAGGAGGAAGAGTAAAGCCAGCTTTTCTTTTTTTAAACAGCAGGAAGAATGAGAGAAAACCAAAAGTATGTTGGAGAAAGCCACAAGTATTTATGCTGAGTATATGTATATCGCAGGAACAAATAATCATCAGATCTCCAAATGTTCACCGCAGAAGCCCATCCAGTCATGTAGTGGGATCTATGGAAACGTTCTCACTAAAAACTTAGCGTGATACAATTAATATCCAACTACAGTATACTATTGTGCTTTCACTCTCTCTTTGATTTCAAGTTTCTTCTTTCTTTCTTTTTTTGATGTGCAGTAGTTTGGGACAAGTGCAAAGGAAATGCCTATTTTGAGTTTTTGATTTTCCATTTTTATGATTGGATATATAAATTGGCTTTGAACTGACCTTGACATGTGATCGTTATATTTGGTTTTAAAAAATAGTTTAAGAAAGATTGAATTAGACATGAAGGTTTTTTCAAAGGGTGATGGAAAGTATTTATACATGTTAAAAAGGACCTTTTGTATTCAAATGGGAACACTTGATTTAGAGAAAAACGAACTGGTGTTTGTTATGGAAAATGATTATGAACATTGTTCCTATTTTAAGTACGTATTTAAGTAAGGTAGAGTGGGATATGCCAGTTTCAGTCCATGTTAAGCCTCTGGGGATTTGATTTGGGAATCGACAGTCACAAGTGCAGTTTATATTATTTATATTACAGGAGAGTAGCACAATGCATATACAGCACAATAAGTCAAATTAGATATAGGAATTATTAGCACCTCTACATAATTAAGAATATTGGATTTTAAACCGACTGAAAATGAAACACTGCAGCGGGATTTTTTTTTTTGGAGACAGAAAATGAAAGTAGGGCACGCAATGGTTTGAGAGAAGAACAAGAGTAGTATTGTCCAGGTTTGTAAATGCACAATAGTGTTCAGTCAGCTAACTATTAAATTAAACATAGCAAAACAATAAATACAGACATTTATTTCAAAAAGCTGCTTTTTAGCAGCCAGCCTAGACAGTAAACAGATGAGAATGAGAAAACAGAATGAGAAGCGATATATACATTGCACAAACGTGCACGTGAACTGCATTCACTGTCATGTATTTTCCCCTTTTTTTCAGTTTCCCTTTGAGTTGTATGGCTGGACACAGTAATCTTTTACTTAAGTATGTTATCACGTGTGATAAAATGTATGTAAGATGTATTGAATTATGCAAGTACAGCCAGGGTTGCCAGATTGAGATGAATATAACCAACACCAAGACACTCACCAACCATCTGCTGGAGATTTTTCCTATAACAGGCCAATAATGAAGGAAACCCCGAATCAGGCAATACTGATTAAGTACAGCGAGTGCTCTACACCATATACAGTACAAGAGTGATGTAGTGATTAATAGTGAATTTTTTGGGGTTCATGTAAATGAACAGGACAATAGCAATACAGGTGTTTAGAAGCACTAGCAATGAAAATTAAATTCCTTTCACAAAAACACTTTAATTAATCCCTCTCTCTGGAGTTTTATATATAAAGTAAACACTTTATTAGTAAGCTATATGAACCGTCTCTCTTTTATACTGTGTATTTGCCTTGTTTTAGCAGGTTTTATTAGAACGTGTAAATGCGATGCAGTGAAATAATGTTATACGAGTGCTTTGTAGATAATTGTATACATTCGAAAGTGAGGAGTGACGTTTCACCAGCAATTTGACAATGGACCACGGTGCAGTCCGATGGTGGACACGGACACACCGTCAATAAGGAAGAATGCATTGCGGAGAACAAAACAGCAACAAAGGTTCATGAAATATTCTTCTTGACTCTTGTTCCACCCAAAGAAGGTATGGATGGAGAGATATGGATTTTATGCCTGAAAGAACATCTGTTACAAGAACACTCATTCACCAGACTTCTACAAAAGCTTTTCCATTTTTTTTTTTTTTTTACATACTTATAGTATATTACCTGAAAATGCAGTAGTTAATACACACAGGCCTTGATATAAGAAATATGTGTTGTTGTTGTTTTTTTTATGTTAGGCACAACTGTGAGTGTGAAATCACCGTTTTCTTTTAGACTGTGTCCTATGATGTGATAAGACATGACAAAGAGACAATGATGATTCAACGATAACGATTTTTTCATTTGATAAAATATTGACAAAGATGTTTTCGCAGGAGTTTCTCTCATAGATCAGGGTGGTCAAGCTTATCCACGTTGTAGCTGTGGGATTTTCACTTCTTTAATCAGCTCCAATCAGCCTGCGATGTGGCTGTAATGAGAGCACGCAGTCACAGAGAAAACATCTGTCATAGATTGTTTCGGTATGGTTATAATATCATGATAGTGTTTTTTTTTTTTTTTTGGGGGGGGGGGG
>JAQQZT010000009.1:19028054-19042438 GCA_030068275.1 Clarias platycephalus | reverse complement strand
GACGAGCACTAAGACCCAGCAGGGGAGAGGATTACCTACAATTCCGCAGCGCAAGAGAGAGAAAAACCGTTGGCTCATATATTCAAATGTATATCGAAATATCTGAAATGTGTTTAAAAATCGTATCACCGTTATTGAAAAAAAATCAATATATATTGATATCGAATTATTGTCCAGCCCTAGGATATTTATAAAATCGTGACAATAAACGAATCGGCACCTAGGTATAGTGATAATATAATTTGTCATGCAAATAAAAAGCTTGATTTACAGTTTGAGGGGCAAAAAGTTGGAGAAAACAATTTAGAAAAATTTTTCATCTCGTCATTTACGACCTATGATTGAGCAGCTTAAGTTAGATTTTTTGTACAATCAAATGCTATGTTAATGGTAGGAGAAAGGTAATTATTAACAGATTAAAAATTCTAATTATTAACATCAATTAAAAACAGATAAAACTAAATAATTAAATGCATTGGTAGGAATATATAAAAAGCAACACAAAACGAAAGGGGCAAACAAATAAGCTAAAACCACATGACGATACTGTAATTGTAATACAATTTCAAAGTTAAAAATTGTTTATGCCTTCTGATGTGCTTTTTTGCTCAACAGGACTGTGATTGAATTACTATAGCCTTCCTTTTGTAATGCCCACTCAGGACATTCTTCACTGACCTCCCTCCGTCTTGGCTCCATTTGGATACAAGTATTTGTTCATCATGTACTCTGTTAGTTTTTTAAGCCAAGAAACACTCAAATGTAAGTCGAAGATAAAAAAAAAAAAGTGAGAAGTTCCCCATTTTAAAAAACTCCCATTACTAATTGGCTGTTTCTCCCAAACAGCTAAAGATCTATTAATCCTTAAACGTTCCTAAAATAACAACATGACCCACAATATAAATAAATAAATTAATAAAACATGCAGTCTACCTTCATGGACTCGGTGTAGAGGACATATTCCCGCAGGACAGGCAGGAAGTCTTCGCTCATGTCCTCTGTGAGTTCTTCCAAAGCGCTGCAACAGTTGGCCACGCAGCCTGCCACGCCGTCCAGCGGCTCCTGGAGCTCCTGCTCGGGGGAGGCCCATGAGGAGTAGAGTGGCCCATACTCTCGCAGTTCCACTAGGTACTCTTTGGAGAAACAGGATTGGTAGGTTTTAGGTTAGGTTTTATTTTGATTTGTTTAATTGTAATTTATAAAGCCCTCTGCTGTCTAAGATGCAAACTGCAGCTAGAATTAGTAGACTAAACTTTGCTTTCCTACAAACTGACTCCACCGGCCAAAAGTTTGGGATCACTTTCTAACTCCATGATCGTTCCTAATTTTTTTTTTTTCTTTCTACAAAATATGCAATAATCTCATTTGAACAGTTGATATTGAGATGCATCTGCTCCTCATAATCTGTAAAGCCTTCATAAACAACTTTAAACCGAGCTGCTGTTAATTGGAGATTTTTGAGTCTGGTAACTCTAAATCACCTCCTCCTCTGTAGCAGAGGTAAGTTTTGGTCTTGCTTTCCTGGGAGGTCTTCATGAGAGCCAATTGCATCATGGTGCTTAATGGGTATTGCAAATGCACTTGACAATACTGTTCTTGCAAGAACTATTCCAGAAAGGCCGACCTCCCCGTCTTAAAATAACAACTGACTGTTGTTGTGGTTACATACAAATAAATTATAAATTGTAAAAAATATATAGAATTTAAATTGATATTGAAAGAAAGACTAGTAATAATTACTCTATACTTACTCATACTGAACTAAATTCCCCAGCACAAGATGATAAAGTCAACATACACAATATTTTCAAAATCTACTGCATATACTGACATTATTACTTTGTGGACCATAATAATATGGTCCATCATTAAACATAGAAACAAATAACTGACTTGATGCTAAAACCTAGTCTTTAAGTCTTTAAGGTTTTGGGGCCGAGCATAAGCGCATTTGCTTTCACTATTTACTCGTGTTATTAAGTGATTTCACAATAAAATGCTTGGCCAACTTGCTGAACTCTGGAATGCCAGTTTTTTTTTTTATTGGGATAACGCAAGCAGTTATTGTAGCCTTTACCTGACTGCTCTTTGATGATTCTTTGTGCTATCCTGTCGATGGTGCCCATCTTCTGCGTAAACATATCCAGATAGTCACCCATTAAGGCAAACTCCACTGGCCGTGCTCTCAGCTTGTAGCCACCGGTCACATACTTCACGGACTCCCCCATCTTCGACAGCAGAGCCAGGCCTTGCCTTTTATTCAAATCCTAGAAGAGAAACAGAAAACAGCTCATACTTAATATTCCTGCAACATGCAGTAGTACTGTGGAAAAGTCTTGAGTCACCTCGTTTTTTTTATTTTTTTTTTTTATAGTTTGCTTCCGAAGAGCCAGACTTTTAGATGTACGATATTTTAATGTAGTTTTGATGAATAATTCTCCAGGCTTTCTGAAGCACTTTTTTGGCTCTCATTCTTGGCAAGATATGCCTCTCATTTTCAGTCCAGTCCCTTTTCCCGGACAGTTTCAGAGGAATGCTTTTTGTTGTTAAGCCACAGTGACCTTTGAATCATTCAAACATTAAGCATCTAAATTAAGGTATGAACCAGTAGGGATGGGAATCACCAGAGACCTCCAGACACGGTGTTACCACGATATCAAAGTGCCGATTCGACCTGTATTGCAATAAAGTTTTTAATTGTTTTTAAAGACACCGTTTACATTTTTTTTAAAAAGCTTTTGTTATAATTCTAAACAAACTTAGCAAATAAGTTTTCCTCCTATCACAAGGAATGATGTGGTGTGTGAATAGTTTAGAGTGCAGGATTATAAAAGAATAGCAACATATTACCACCGCAAATGCAAACATGTATTGTATATACTTGTAAAAGTTATTTTAAAACATTGATTTTGGAGTCAGTGTGGTGATAAATGAATTGGCAAATAAAAGAATCATAAAAACTTGTTCTTGTGAGTCAGGGTCTTCTTAAATATTCTACAGAGTATGTATATGTATAGGTTTAAAACCACTTTGCTTATTCTACTTAGCTGAATTAAACAGACAGGAACTCCAGGTGGTTTCCTGGGACCTGTTTCGAAAGCTCTGTGAAACACTTGCAGCGTCTCGGAGTTGCATATTAAGTCTTTAAAATAACCACTGCTGGCCAACTTCGAAAGGTTAATACAAGAATGATAGCAAAATGGATTTCTGTCATGTGAGTAGTGATAAAACTAGTGCTATTAGTATTCCACAGTACAGCCACAAGCCACATCACCATGACAAAGTTCATTAATAATAACGTGTGCCTGTTTTATTGTGTCTTCAGGGATCTTCGATTTAAATGCAATATTTAATGGCTTTTTCAATATCATTTAAAATGTTTAATGTGTAAAAAGAAAATCTACTAAAAAGACATGACGACAGGATTTTTACCTCACTAAAGTGTGGGGAAGTGGAAGGCTTAACCCAGCAAAAAGCTTTTGTGGTTCTTCTCACCATCTTAATCTCGAAGAGCATTTAAATTTAAATTAAATGACACTCATTAAATCTCTAATAAAATATGCAGCAATCACTGATAAAATCTTCGGGCTAGTAGAACTTTTCCCAGTCATCAAAAACGTATCAGTCTCAGCTTTGACTGAAAACAACCAGGAAATGAAAAACATGACCCATTAATATCCTTGAGAGTCTAACAATGAGAACTGATGAGGTTAAAAAAAATGAAATGAAAACTATCCCATCAAGACCCCAGCAAAAATGCAAAATGAAGGGAAATAAATGTAGTACTGGTGTGTCAAGTCTTTTTTTTTCAGTTTTTTGTCAAGTTTCTCTGCCAATAAACCTGTACAGCTAACAAAGAGATATTATGAATTACAACATGAAGCTGTTGCTTTGTCTTTGTCTCATTTGCTATTCTGTTATACGATGGTGTAGCGCTGAAAGTAGCAGAAGCAATACACGACATGAAACCCTCAACAAACTAGCTGACACAATCATACACTAACCTTGGCAGACAGGAAAACATTGAAGTGTTCGTTAAAGGAAAGGACCGGGTGATCGGCGACCCGTTTCAGGAATTTATCCAGGGCTTTTCTTCTTGTCTCGACAAATTCCTCTGAAAAACGATCCACCACTCCTTTCATGACAAATTTCTCAGGTAGGGGCTTTGGAGAGAACAATTAAAAACACAGAGAACAAAAAAAAAAAAGAGAAAAAACAAGTCAGCGAAAACCTGAAAGTTTCACGATGAAGAACATGCTTTGCAAAGTTTGGGTCATTTGAAGTTTAGGACTAGCATATTCCCAGTTGAAAATAATACCAATGTTCTATTCATTTTTTTATGTATTAACACATAATAAATATGTTTCAGTAGTGATAATATGCTAAAATACTGGGTGGTACAATTATTACTGTAAATAACTTCCTCTCTACCTACTGGAATAAGGTGGGTTGGTTGACTGTCCTCTAGTTTGTTCCTCAGCCAGTCGAAGTCCTGGTAGCGCCGCCGCACTGAATATTCAGGGAGGTCAAACTCTGTCCTGGTTGTCTAAGGAATAAAAATAAGACCACATGAGACAATACTGAGAGGAAACAAAGTATCTTGAAAATATTCTTCCCTAAAGTACAACCACATACAGTGAGTAGATCTACATGAACAATGACAAGGTTACCATCCACCCAACCCCAATTTTCAGTCTAAATGTTTCACACTGCAGTCCTATCTATATCGCGTGGGACATGATGTTCGGTTTAGTGTGCATTCTGAGTAAATCCAAGTAAATACACTCTAGTTTGGGTCCAACATTTAAATATAAATTCATGGATATTGAACTTGTACAGGTCTGAAAAGTAAAAAAAAAAAAAAAAAAAAGATTGAAAATATAATGAAACATTATACCCTAGACATTTATTCATCAGTCAAAAGTCCAAGTCATTTCTGACTTTTGTCAAAAACGGCAGACGAGGCGGGAAACTGGAAGCCGCGTGATTGTATTTTCTTAACAACATGCTTAGGCGGGGTACTCTAATTTTTCTTTCTGTGTTTTAAATTTAACAGTAAAGTGCATAAAGTTTTCTACAAAAGTATGTGCAATAAACAGTACAAGATGTACAAGCAGTGCAAACAACAATGTTGTTTGTGCCACATATGGGACTGAAATGATGCGACTCTTCTTGCAACACAGTATTTGCAGATGTGAAACAGGGTGTAGCAGGTTTGTAAAGATCAGGTTGGTGTTTTTTTGCAAGAGATTGCATATGATAACAGTCAGATACAGTATCTGTAAAAAATTATTCCCTGAGGAAAGGAACTGCTCATATGCTTGGGAGGTCTGATGTGCAGGGTTCGGTAGCACCTGCAAGTGGAAAAATATTGTGTTGAGGGTGTCAGGAGAGTGGGCAAGGAAGCATCAATATTTTTTTTCCACTATTTATACTGTTTGCTGCAGTCTTTCTTTCCTGCTCCAAACCAGACGGTGATAGATGCACACAGGACAGATTTGATGACTGCAGTGTACAACTATATCAACAGCTCCTGTGGCAGACCATACTTCTTCAGTTGGTGCAGAAAGTACATCCTTTACTGGGCCTTTCTGAAGATGGAGTATGTAGGGTGTCTATTAAAGTCCACAGTCGTGAACATGTTTAGCTCTAGGCTGTTCTGACTGCACCATAGCACCAGCTGCTCCACCTCCTGCCAATATGCAGACTCGTCACCGTCATGGACAAGTCCAGTGTCCTCTACAAACTTCTGGAGTGTAACAGATGGGTCCTTAGATGTGCAGTCATTAGTATAAAGGGAGAACAGCAGTGGGGGGAGGACACATCCCTGGGGAGCACAAGTTCTGACCACATACTAGAAAGAAGGGTTCGCTAAATTCTGAGTGCAAATAGTGTTTAAGAAATATCCTTTAAATAACTGCTATTTAAAATCTCAACTGTCTGCACTATTTGTTTCAGATACTTCCCCTATTATTTACTTAACTAGGTATACATAGGTCTGATTTTTCTTTTCTGACTAAGAAAAGTTAGTCTTTTGTTAGTCTTTTTTGACTAACAAATGCCTCTATGTGCATTTAAAATGTGTTCAGAAAATTATGGCTGTTATATACTGTCAACATGGTGGATAAAAGATGGTAGGGGGAAAAAATATATATATATTATATACAGTATATCCACCATGTTGCCATGTTGAGAGTTCATCACTATCCTTGCGGGTCGTAATAATACATTGGACAGTTCTTAACTAAATTCCAGTGATTTCAGATCTCCTTAGTTGACTAAGTGGTGACTTTACATTTATCTATCTACCTATCCATTAGGGTTAGGTCGATAGACGATGCCATCGTCCATCGCCGATGGCCGATAGCAGGCCTGGACTGGCCATAGGGCATACCGGGCAATGCCCGGTGGGCCGACGCAAATTTTTGGGCCGCGCGCTGAACTCGGAGTTCTTTTTCCAGTCGGATCGGCCTAATGTCTTGAACATCTCATTAAAAAAAATAATTAAAAAATCACGAATCTGTTTCTCTAGTGTGACGTTATCTTTTTCCACATAATCAGCTGTGTTTCTGATGGAACGCTTGCACTCTATGTGCGATAACGGAGCACAAAGTGCATTTAGCTCAATACTACTGAGTGATGAGTCAGAAAATTTATCTGAGCACTGCACATTTATTATTCTGTAACTAAATACGGTTATAGAGTATTTTTAAATGAAAATGCAAAGGAAATTTTCATTTTCAATTTACAGGAAAATTGAGGTGCGTGTGTGTATGCGTGCATATACATCACAAACAGTAATATAAACACGCATTTATAGCTACATAAAAAAATATCTGAGCAATAACTCTCATTACATGTAAAAAAAGATATTCTCCTTTTTATTGTTGTCTACAAGACATAATTCTTATTTCATTATAATCATGCAGAGCATTGAAAAGCCTGCAGGTTCTGAGCAGAGTCCAAGGTGTGATTTCTGACTTGGGATTATTTCAATGAATCTAAATCGACATAAATAATAAAAGCTGCTCTGAAAAGAGAAGCCTTGATCTGTGTACGGTGTGGAACAGAATGAGGAACTGCTACACTGGGTTGGCTTGAGCCAAACATTTCCAGTATTTCCAGTTTTAAAAACATGCTTAAAGACATTAACAAAATTTTGTCACCAAGATTTTCATTTTTACTGCAAATGCATATCGATTTTAAATATAGATTATCTTTCTTCATTATTAATAATCGGTATCGCCCATGAAAAATCATCATCAAAGGATGAGAACTTTCAGGATTGGGGCTAAACAGATTTGTGGCCATAAGAAAACCATTCGTTAGTGAGACTAATTTGAAAAAAAATACTTTTAGTCTAAGCATTGGACTTTGGCGACATGGGGTTCAAAAAAAAAAAAAAAAAAAGTCATATGGTCTGATGATTCTAGACTGTCCCCATTCCAGAGCAATGGCTGTGTCCAGGTAAAAAGGGAAACGCACTCTGCAGTATCATGCATGTATCTGGGGTTGCTTCTGGTCTAGGATCAGCAACGTTACGTGGGGTCACCTGACTACCTGAATGTACTGATTGACCAGTGGGCACTGATCTTCCCTGATGGCACGGGCATATTCCAGGGCTCAAATTGTGAATGAGTGATTCTGGGAGCATGAGGGCTTATTTTCACACATCCTAAATATTATTTCGATATATTTTTCCATCTTTTCCCATATTTAAACGTTATCCTTGAACGTGGCTGAATGCTGGAAATGGGGAAAGGACAATGGTGTGGCAGTCATGTTTAGTTTAGCATTTAGTTTTAGTTTAGCACTCGGGATTCCGAGACGCTTAAACAACTTTCTATGGCACTCAAGAGCGCTAAGTGTTTCTATTTTCTCTCTCTCTGAATTAGCTGAGCTTTATATAAATAATCTGTAACGGAGACATAATGCTGCAGTTATCCATTAACTCCGGCACTATTTCCTCCACTGCTAAAGATTACTGTCTCCCTTTCTGAATTGAAAGCAAGCAATCATCCAGGAAGAAGGAATAATTCATTGCTAATAGTTTCGCCACTTGTAGTTTTTTGTTTTGTTTTGTTTGTTTGTTTTTTTATTCCCCCCCCCTATAAATTGCCAACAAAATGAAACAAGCTTAGTACAGAAAAGTTTTTTTTTTTTTGCAGACTAACTTGGAGTTTAACTGTGATATTTCATATTAAACTGTCATCACTGTTTTAATTTCAGTGCTTGGAGATTCTCATAGCTGGCAGAGCACCTGATATTACAACATTTCATTTAGCACTTGTCTGTCTGACTTGGTCACATGCTTTGTCTCGTCCTAGTGACGAAGCGAAAAGAAGCTCAAACAAGAACCAGCGTCAGTGTGTATAGAAACATACCGCTAACATCAACAACACAATACATTTATAGAATGAGACTGAATGGTGTAATTATATTCCTTATTCAATCCCGCAAAGACGACGGAGTTGAACTGAATAACTCGGACCCAAATACTGATGTCAAGCTTGGCCCGCTAACCTTAGTAGACACTCTGTATGTGATGTACGTCTCCATGGCGGACACGTGTTTCTTCGGGTCGTCCACGGTCACAAAGAGATCCCGTGTCTCCCCATCCAGGTCATCGTCCAATTGCAGGCGATTTAGCAGAGAGGAGGAAGAGGCTGGGCTGGACGTGTCCACTGCGTTGCCATTGGGGAGACTCAAGTCCTGAACCGCAACAAAAATTTTGTATTATTATTGATATAATTCATTATAATAATTCCATATAATAACAGTAAAAACAAAACCATGCAGCGACAACACAAAAGCATATTATGGTAAAACTATATGTAGTGCTGTGAAAAAGTATTTCTTTGTTTTTTTACTGATTTCAATCCGGTCTGGGTGTGGCAAATAAAATTTTACTCAGTTTTCCAAGGAATGTGGTTAATCACAGTTCATTCATGATTTAGCAAGAGAGCAATTACTTTTTTGCATAGAGGCACGTAGGTCTGGACAGCTTTTTTTCCCCCCTTAATAAGTGAAATCATCATTTAAAAACTGCATTTTGTATATATTCAGTTTACCTTTTTGTGTAATGTTAGTGTGACAAATATACAACATCAAATATCGAATACTGCACTGTATTTATAGCAAAGAGACATTCATACTAGGCATTTGTGCAATAACTTATAAAAAGAAAGGGGAAAAAATCCTATCCTATAGCCTGTCCTGTGTCCTGTGACTGTCCCTGAACTCTAATTCACACAATGTTCACAATCACTTCATGTACTGACTTGCCAAATCAATATCAGAAAGGATTTACAAACCCATCCAGCGGTGCGTTTGATGTCGTGAATGCTGTGGTAGTCAAAGTAAGACACAATATCACGCAAAAGACGAGTGAACACAACAGATTCCCAGCGTAATTACTGCATGATGCTCAGTAATACAGATCACTTTCTGTCAGACAGGTTCTATTTAAGTGATTTCTTCATTCAACAGGACTGGCAGTAATCAGGCCTGGGTATGGCAAAGTGAAATTTATCTCAGCTTTCCAAAGAATTTGGTTACTGACTGGTCAATTACTTTTTCACATAGGGCCAGGGAGGTTTGGACAGCGTTTTCCCTTCATAAATAAAGTCATTTTGTATGCACTCGAATAATATCTTTGTGTATTACCACTTAAGTAAATTTTAAATCAAATACTTTTTTACAGCTCTGTATACGAAAAAAAAAAAAAAAGAATAAAACGTTTTTGACAGTGTGGCCATACATGAATTGCCACACAAAAGAAGCATGATACATCGCTTAGTCAAATACTCCCCACATATCTAATAACTAATGCCTAGTTCACACTACCAATTACACTGAGGTTTGCCATGGCTTCAGAATGGTATCATTTACAAAACATAGCGCCACTACATAATGGCTTAGAAAGCCAACTATTTATTACAGTAAAGCCATGAATAACAGTGATTACATAGAAATAGCGCTATGACGCGCTATGACACGCAAAAAGTGTATGGATGACTGTCACAATACGGGTATGCATTAACTCCTCGCCGTCATCAGTGTCAGTGTTAACACGATTCGTAGCATGCTAGCTGTTGATGTAGTGTTCTGGCACTATGCAATTTTTGAAAATTTTTTACTTTGGTGTTGCAATGGACTCCTTTTTTTGACCGTTTCATGGTTCCTTCCCGTTTGCCATAGCCATAGGACTACCCATGGCTCGCCAGGATTTGTGAACGTAGGGTTTCATAAGAAGAATTCTTATAAAGCAGAAAATGGGCTTCAGTTCTCTTATCAGTCATTCCTAAAAAGCTGCAGCACTAATTTAAAAACATGCTTATTTCTGCCTGAGGGTTTAGAAGAGGCTTTAGATCAGACTGTTCAGAAGATAACTGACAATTTGTAATATGCATCATAAACCGCAGCCCCTGTTTTAATTACACTATAAGGTAACTGAATGAGACATGATGCAGTTAGTCTACAGTCTATGGCCTTGTCACAGGTAGTGTACAACAGCCTGTGGTCCTTCTCTAAATTAACAGTTTGGCAGAATGACAAAGTTGCGGAACTAGAGTACGTAAAAGCTCAAGGGCTTGAGGGTGTAAAAGGAAGCGCTTCAGACATTCCTCCAGACGTTCCTGGAAGTACGGCAAGGAGCTTTCATGGTGCCTCGCAATTCAGAGATACCAAAGTGTCATTTCTCCCTCAAGCACCTGCAATGATAGCGTTTATGAAGTCAGAGAAATACTGTGAGTCCCCAACATACGAACGAGTTCCATCCCAAGAGCTTGTTCGTAAGTCCAATTTGTTCGTAAGTCCAAGAAACATTTTCTATGTACTAGGGTACTAACACAACTAGCTATACACTGTCTAAAACTAACACGTTCCATGATCTTGCCTTATTTCTTTAGAAACGTTTAGATGTTTGAACGATTCATGTTAAAATAATAAGCAATCTCTGCCAGCTTTTTACTTCATTCCATCCTCGTAATTAATTTTTACTTTCGTCTCCATCATTATTGTTCAGCGCTTCTTAGCAGTACCAGCTTCATCACCGCTGCTTTTTTCATAATGGTCGATTTGTTAAAATGATCCATTGAATTACATTTGGATAACATATTCTACACTGGATTCGTAAACACGTAAAAGAAAATGCAATCGAAGGCTCTTATGTGCAGCCTTTTAAAAGCCCAAGTGAGAATTGAAACACTCACTGGGCTTACTGACCCTCATGGGCATGCTCGAACAAGGACCGAAAGACTGCTAATGTGCCATGTGGGATGTCAACAAAAAATAAATAAATAAATAAAAAAACTCTTTATGTAAGACAGTCACAGTCAGCTTGAATTGGAGTCACCTTGATGCTCAGACCCTGAACCTGCAATGGATCTGGAGCAAAAATAAACGAGACTTTCCCCAGATGTACAAACAGTGTTGGGAGTATGATTTATTGAGATAAAAGGTGGAGAAAACAGTGTCTAAAAGAAGTCCTTCAGGAGATTAGAGGTTTCTGGACTGTATCAAATTTCAGCAGGGCAGTGTACGTGTTGCAGATGTTCTATGAAAAGGTGTGTGTGATATCACACTAAAATACAAAAATATTTTCAAAAAGCTCACAAGTAAATTACGAGTCTACAGTATTTTTTTAACTATTTTATACGACAGTTTGTTCCATCTGAGTAATCTGAATGGACAAGAGGCATTTCATGAGTGGTGATATAGAGCATAACAGCACTGGAGCATTTAACTATATGTATTACTCTGCGTCGCAGGTGTTCTAACAATCATTAATTACCAGGGATGGGAATCACCAGCAGAGGTGGGTAAAGTAGCTAAAAATTGTACTCAAGTAAGGGTATCTGTACTTCAAAATAATATTACTCAAGTAGAAGTAAAAAGTAGTCATCCCAAAAATTACTCAAGTAGGAGTAAAAAAGTATTTGGAGAAAAGACGACTCAAGTACTGAGTTTCAATCGTAATGTCTGATTAATTATTTTTTTAGAAATTATGTAAGCAGCCAGACAAAATGATCAAATAAATGTACAAATTCTGACATTTCCAAATAATAAAATTAATGAAATAAATGAATAAAAATAAATATATTTATAAAATAGCTAATTAAGGAACAAGAAACACAAATTTCATAATATATCACTTTTTTCACAACATAAAGCTTTTGGAAACCTACTGTAGGTAACATATGTATGTTTGATGAGTATAAACTATTTCCAGTGCAATATATACTGTATATATTCAGTTGACCTGCAAATGGCTCAGCAGATAGAAAATAACATTAGAGCATGTGTACAAGAGGTCTCACTTTACCATAAACTGTGTCCAGCAAAACAAATTTTTATGCTTTCATTCGCTGTCTACCACAGATGAAGATGTTTTTTCCCCCGCTATGACTATGACTACATGCGGTTATTGTTATTGCGGCTACTTGGTCAAACAGAGTCATGTGGTAGATCCACCGGTTGCATTCCTCTGGCAAAAATAAAGAATATCTAATGTGTAGAATAAATGGTTAGAAAAGTAATGAGTCGAGTGTAGCGGAGTAAGAGTAGCGTTTCTTCTTTGCAAATCTACTCAAGTTAAAGTAAAAAGTATGGAGCAGTAAAACTACTCATAGAAGTAATTTTTTTTTTCAAATTACTCATTACGACCCACCTCTGATCATCATTATCATGTGGAGTAGTTGGTCTCGGCCCCTTAGTTCCAGAGAAAGAAAGTCTTAATGCTTCAGCGTACCAAGACATTTTGGACAATTTCATGCTCCTAACTTTGTGGGAAACAGTTTGTGGATGGCCCCTTCCTGTTCCAACATGACTGCGCACCAGTGCACAAAGCAAAGCCCATGAAGACATGGATGAGCCAGTGTGGAGTTCGGTGTGGAAAAACTTGACGGCCTGCACAGAATCCTGATCAACCCGATAGAAGATCTTTGGGATGAATTAGAGCGGAGACTGCGAGCCAGGCCTTCTCGTCCAACATCCGTGTCTGACCTCACAAATGCACTTCTGGAAGAATGGTCAAAAATTCCCATAAGCACACTCCTAAACCCACATTCTCGGAAGCACTTTCAACAAGAAAACACATCTGATAATGTTATGAACAACTTTATCTTTTGTTTCATCATTAGTTCCCCAGTTTCAAAAGGATATGGGTCCATTTATTCACTGACAGGAAAAAAAAAAAGTCAATTTATCCATCCAGAACATGTGATGGATTTAGAAGCACTACAGGTGCATCAGACAACTTGTCAGTGTCTGTATGATGTTAGTAACTAATTTCATTTAGGACAGTCCTAAGATCTTACTTAACCCCACTGACTTTGAGGTGTAGCTCTTCAAATGAAGCAGAACTATTTAAATTTGCAGATCACCAACTTAACTGCTATAAATTTGCCCAAATAAAAACAATGTGGAAAAAGAATTTGACTGAAGACAAACCGAGACCCATAAAAGCTTTGGTGTTCCTAGCAGAGGAAAAAAAAAAACTTGCTGCAAAAGCAGAATCTTTTAGCCAACATCCTCATTTTAAATCCGGTACTTTTGGAAATGGTGACAGCATTTTCCTGACTGCATGCCCGCATTCAACAGCTCTGAATGATTTAACAGGATGGATGTGAAACTTGTTATTAAAGTAAATCTAAAAGATGGAATCTTATGTTCTGTCTTGAACAAAGTTGAAAGTGGACTCTGCACCCTTTGAGTTTGATCTACTGGTTATTTTACACGCCAAAAAAAAAAAAAAAAAGCAAAGTGAGGTCTGGAACTGCAGAATCCTGGAAAGAACGCTGACTTCTGAGCACTAGACAATTCATCACGTACATATTTGTCTGCAAAAGCACTTCTGATTTCAAAACCATGCATCATGCGAGTTGCCGTCGAATGTTTTACATGACCAACAGACTCAAACCGTGTGTACGGTCTACATCAGGAAGTAAACCAGGTCAAGATGAGCAAGTCATGGTTTTCTCCTTCCTCATGAGTGACTGAGCAGAAAACGTGCTGATAGAGGGGAAAAAAAAAACTTGTGTCTTGGGTCAAAGTCTTGCGATGCAGCTTTATGCTTCAGTTACTGCGCACAGTGACTATATACAGTTATTGTGTGGCTCGGATTCGTCTCCACGTAATTGTACAGTCATGGCACTGAGTGGAAGGACAACTGCATGGTCCATGGATGTCCTTAAAGGGTGCAGGAACGTGAAGCATAGTAACAGCATGTCCATTTGTGTTATTCCTCTTAAAGGGATAGTTTTTTTTTTTTTTTTTGGAAATCTGTCTTCAATCAAAATTGATGTGAATACAAGTACAGTGGAACCTCGGATTACGAGTAACGCGGTTTACGAGTGTTCCGCAAGACGAGCAAAGATTTTTAA
>JAQQZT010000009.1:19012512-19025070 GCA_030068275.1 Clarias platycephalus | reverse complement strand
GGCAGTTCTGAAGGCGAAAGGGGGTCAAACACCGTATTAGTATGGTGTTCCTAATAATCCTTTAGGTGAGTGTACTTCTTAGGTAATATATGAAGAAGGAAAATGCACACAGAATCTTTTGGCTTGCGATGTTATGATCTAGTTGCTGCACAAAATGTGTCCATTCAATGGCGGTACAATGAGCCGTTGAATGAAGCTTCATGAAATTAACCTTGAGGCCCCACCCCACAGCACCAAAACCTGTATCTGGTCCGGGTGCCAGATACCACAGCGCACCCCAGAGGCCCCCATGGTGGCTCAAAGGGAACCCTAAACCAAGGTGGTTAAAAAGTTATGGCTAATTGGTGTGAGACACAGGATATAACATTTAATACAAGAAAAAGCTTAAATGCACCTGTGATTTAAGCTGGTTCAATCTTCAGTCCATAAACCCCAAGCGTCACTTATCCAGCATTAAACTGAGTAGCTTACTGTAAGTATAGAGGAAGTCTGGAGAGATCTTTGATCGCATATAGTAAAAACCATTTCGAAACCTTATGGATAAAAATAGCCTAGTTTGTGGATACCTGAGCATTACACCCACATATGCTTCTTAAAGAAATTACTCCAGATTTAATCACCTCCACTCATCTCAGTGGTTAAGTTGGTGCAGTACTAATCAGAAGGTCTCAGGTTCAAACCCTAGTACCATCCCGTTGCCACTGTTGGAGCCCCTAAGCAAGGCCCTTAACCCTTAAATGCTCTGGATAAGAGCGTACGCCATCAATGGAAATGAGAAAGCTTTCCACTACATTTCAGGGTGTGGCTGTGCAGTCAGTGTTTCATGTCATCCCAAGGGTGTTCAGTGGGGTTGAGATCAGGGCTGTATGCAGGATTGAGGCGGAGGTCTTCCACTCTTCCACCAGCAAACCATGTCTTAATATAGCTCGCTTTGTGCACAGGGGTATTGTAATGGCGGAACAGGTTTGGGCTTCTTAGCTCCAGTGATGTGAAGTTTTAATGCTACAGCATAGAAAAATACATTCTAGATAATTGTGTGCTTAAAATTTTGTGGCAACACCGACATATGGGTGTGATGGTCAGGTATCTACAAATTTTGCCCATATACTGTAAATACAAACACACGAGACAACCTGATATCAAACTCCTTCTATGTTCACTTAAATAAACTGTGGTTTACTAACCAGTGCCAATCACTGCGCCCTCGTGCCGCCTTTATATCAGTCATATTAGGCGATATTAAACTATTTAACTGGACCGTTAAACTATTTGGCCATTATATCACGAAATGTCATCAATGGCATAAAAAGGATGATGTTGGAACAATTACACACACAAACACACACACCACACACATAAACCAGACAGGCAGCTCTAATTAGATTTATTTTAACTCTTGTCACGATCAGCTGGAATCGTTCACTGTTTAATCTGAACACCAAACAGAAACACCGTAAACAGATCATTTATCCTCTTTCCATTATTAAACCGAAAGACTAACCCCTCCCCCCCTTTTATGTAAACGTAAATTGTTTGTACTTCCAGGTAGATTGGACAATATGTTTTTAAGCATTGAGTTTTAGCCTCTGTTCCTGTTTGTAAGTGAAAAAAGGAAGATAGAGAAAATAATACACCTTGTTCACTACGCCCATGACTGTATTTCACATTTCTCAATCATAGCTTGATGACATGGCAAAAAATAAATAAAAAAAATACACCATTTGGGAAGGGTGAAATTACTGGGATGCATCAAGCAACGAAAACAACAAAGGAGATTTTAAATTATTGGAACTGGGTTAGGAAACTCTAACACATTATGAAAACTTGGAATGATGGTGCTGAACCATCAACTTTGTGGAAAACAGAAAAAAAATCATAAATGGAGATCACTTAAACACTTGGTGATGTCGCATGGTAAAAAAAAATAAAAGTAAAAATCAATGCTATGTTTAATAGTGAAAGTAAGCACATTTTCATATCATACACACACACACACACTCATGGCACGAGGCAGGGTACAGCCTGGACACAGTGCCAATCTACAGGGCACACTCTATGGACAATTTGGGAATGCCAATGAGCCTAATTTGCATGGCTTTGGACTGTGGAAGAAAACCAGAGTACCCAGAGGAAACCCACCAAGCACAGGGCGGAGGCGGGAATTAAACCCGGACCCTGGAGGTGCACAGGGGAAAATGCTAACCATTAAGCCATTGTGATGTCTCAATTTGATCATCATAAAGATTGAACTATAGTGCAAAGAAAAAAATTGTGTGTGATGAGTCCAGACTGATCCTATTCCAGAGTGATTGGTGCATCACATGAAACAAAGCATCCATAAAGCAGTGTTATGATCTGAAACCACACTAAAACACCATGTGTGCATTACAGATGTTGGGGTTTAAACCCTTGAAGTCATCAGAGCTGATTATAGGTTTGCAAGAGTCATGTGGGACATAAGAACATCAGCGGTCGCGCTTATCGTCACCGGATTATTATTATTAATCAGGGGCAATTTAATCATTTTGATTTTTACATATTTTCTTACACGTTTTAGGAGTATTGAGAAAACAATATATAAATAAAATTTCATTTGATTGAATGTAATTGAATTATTATTATTATTATTATTATTGTTGTTGTTGTTGTTGTTATTATTATTATTAATAATAATAATAATGGTTGCCAGCAAATCAGCTTCTTGGGAATCTAAAAGCCAGTTTTGCCTCCTTATCCCCTTGTCATGTGAGTGCAGGTTACACATGAGTTACACTTACTATTTGTGTATTACTGAAGATTATAATTAAGAGGAGCTGTAATGCACAGTTTCAGGATCAGTTTCTATTCACGGGGAATGCAGTGCGGAGAGCTTAAAGCTGTTCCCAGATCAGTCAGCGGAGGAGGACAATAAACAAATCTGCACGGGTTCAATTAAGTGAAAATGCAAAGCAGAATTAAAGAGAAGGTTGATTTCTATCTCTCTCTCCGAGTCTCTCTCTCACACACACACACACACACACACACACAGGGAGAGAGGGAGAGCGAGAGAGATTTAAAGCCTTCCAGTGTACTGTGTTTAAGGATCAGGACAGGGTTGGGAGCTGCTTACCTTGTGGCCGATGCTGCTGCTGGTGTTTGCTGCATCTGGGCTCGGGGTGAGGACGGACTCTTCGGCGGATAGCGGGTGGCAGATGTCCTGGATAGACTTCTGTCCCGATGACGGCAGGGATTTCGGGGTGCCGGCACTCATTGTGCTAGCGAAAGAGCAAATGCACCGCGTAAACACTTTACCTTCGCCCCCTCAGGTGGTCTGCAAACCTGGAAACAGCGCGCAAACCAGAGCGGCGCACATCTGTCAGCTGACTGGCAACGCGCATTTCAGGAAGTCCACCACGCACAAGCGGAAGTAATAACAATAATTATTTAAAAAACCGTTTAAGGCATGACGTAATTCCTTCTCATAATTCAACGTTGCGAAGTTATCATCTACTAATTAAGGAGAACGTTTTAAATGTTTTTCTTTGATTTGATTAACAAGGGAAAAATTTTTGATACAGTGCAATATTTGTTTATTCTAGTGTATGAACTTGACGTCAACAGTTTGCTTCTGGTTGCCAGATTTGTACAACATAAAAAAAAAACTAAATCTGAGTAACAAAAAACTTAATATTGTTTAACAAATTATTCAGCATTCTCACAAAATATCAATGACATGAAGATTGTATTGCTTGTTTTAAAGGAACTTTAAAAAAAAAATACAATTAACATAGCATATCAAAGAAGAGATTATTTACAACTACGATTAGATGTGGTAGTTTGTGTAATGTACAGAACCCTTCTGGTGACATTCGTGGGAAGAAAAAAAATCTGTGACCACGATTTAATAAGGCGTGGGAACGAGATACTATGTCGTCTGTGAGGATGGTTTTCATGTTCTCCTTCATGGGTTTTCTCTGGGTACTGCGGTTTCCTCCAACAGACCAAATTGGTGTTCCCAAATTGCTCGTAGTGTGTGAATGTTGACTGGAGGTCCTTCCACGGTCGTAAAAATGGGAATAAAGTCAATGGTCACCGTTGGACTACAGAGGTTCCTGGATGGATGGACATAAAAACCATAGAGATTGTGTCAGTTTCTAACTATATCACTGTCTTGGGAAAGGATTGTATGTGATTTTTTTTTTTAATCTGTCAGATTATGGTTTGGTCTTTATCTAGGCAATTCAAAAACACCCCCCCCCCCCCTACCCGTGTCCTCCAAGTACTCTGGTTTCCTCCAACAGTCCAAAGATATGCAGGTTAGGCCAATTGGCATTCCTTTTGGCAGTGTGTGTGTGTCTCCTGGAATAGGCTCCAGGTCCCCGTGACCCTGAATACAGGATAAAGCGGTATAGAAGATGAGTGAGTGAGTATTTAACTCCTTCATTTTGCCATTTTAACAGTTTCTCACCTCTGTTTGATCATCAAAATCATCCAAGATCAACCACCACTACAGTTCACTGTGGTCATGGTATTCTCAAGGTAATGTGTGCAATGTTGGGGTTCAACCAAACGCAGTGCTTTGTTTCAAGGATATAAAGTTACATTTTGCCTCATCACTTTTTTTTTAATTATCTTATTTATTTATTTTTCAAGTGTGTGTACTTTGTCCGAGGAGGTGTTGGAGGCTTTTATTTTGAAAAAAGAAACGGAAGTCTGCCTGTTGTAGCTTTTTTCAAGCTTTGTTCTCAGTCTCGTGGCTGATCCACCTTCCTGTTTGTAGTGAGGACGGGTCATGCAACGCAAACAACAGCTAGTAAAGGTGAGTGTGCTTTATTTATTAAAAAAAAAAAAAAAAGATTTACAGCTATTTATTTAAAAAAAATCGTGCTTTTTCACTGTTTTGTTAACGTTTGTAACAGTTTCTAAGAATTATTCGAGCACGTTTTACGTAGGACGATAATGCACTAAAGGTAGTTTAATGCGCGTCTTGTAAAAGTAATAATAGTACCCATATCAAGTTTTTTTTAAATTAATAATCTTAATATTACTACGACAGTTAATCTGAGGACTCGTATTGCACATTGCAACTGATGAGTACAGGCCACGTGGAGGAAGTAACCACGTGGTTTGAATAACCATATCTTGATAACTTTATGAAATACCACTGTGTGTGTTGAAACTGAATGTGACTGACCCAATGATTAGAATCACTACCCATCTGATCCTGTTAATGGGAAGGATTATACTCTCTAGTATGAGGGTTCAGTCTCTAAAATCACTTTGGCTTTGTGATAACCAGAGTTTTAAAAAAAAAAATCTCATCCCAGATCTAACCTCCCTCTCTTTCACTCTTTTATTTTTGTTTGATTTTTATTTTTCAGGAAGAAGAATCTTATGGAGGTGATCAAGCTTCAAGATTTTTTAGATATCAGCAGACTGAGGCATTTCCAGTGTTTTGTGTGATAGATTAACTACAGTAATTAAAACACTTCTTGGGTTTATGTCTGTATCACTTGGCTGTATTTCTTAGACACTGTGTCTTTCGTTACACTCAAAGTCTGTCTTGTTCATATGTATGTATTAGTTTTAATATTTATTGCTTGTTAAAATGCATTTTAATCCATTGAAATAAAAAAATAAAAACTACATGATTACACGGTTTGGTTTCCATTTACGAACATTAAAAAAAAAAACAGACGTAAAAAATGACTAAACATGGATGGTGTTTGAATACTATTTTAGTGTAAAGTTCCATATAAGGGAACAGTTTGATGCAACCCCAGTAACAGTTTCATGTTCAGTGTTATGTCTGTTACTTACCTCTCTGTTCACATGTGTATAGAATATTTCAACATTAGTCATAATTTTATTCCAGGAGGCACGCTGTGTTAAACTCCTTTGATTTTCAACATTTATAAAAACTTCTGATTAGCACTGTCGCCTTGTAGTTCCAGGGTCTGGATTTGATTCCCCCCTCCGGTCTGTGTGTGTGGAGTTTACATGTTATCCCTGTACTTGGTGGGTTTGCCTCCGGTGCTCCTGTTTCCTCCCACAGTCCAAATACATGCTAACTGGTGTTTACAAATTGCTCCTAGTGTGTTTCCTGTGGATTGGCACTCTGTCCAGGCTGTACGCTTGTGCCATAAGTCTCCTGGGATAGGCTCCATGGCCCTCGACTTTTAGAAATTTCTATTAGACATTTTTGGAGGTTTTGTTGACAAAAGTAGCGCTTTGAGGCAGCATTAGCCTACACCATTTTTTTTCACACACAAACGCGTCCATACTGTACATTTTCTGTCTGTGGTCATGTCTATACTCATTTCTAAGACAGGATATTACACTAACATGTTCTTAAGTATGCTAATTGGCAATGTAGTTCAGGGCTTGTCAAACAAATGCATAATAGCAACGCAATAATAAACTATGTTTCCTACTTTGAATAGGAAATTAATATACCCATCAATAAATTGTTAGTTGGGTAGTCTATTTGGAGAGCGGTAAACGAGATTAAGGCTAAACGTAATAGTTTTCCACGTTTGCTATAGTGTTTAACGTTAAGTTCAACCGGCGTCTGTTCAGATTTTGACCAGAAGGTGGCAGCACAACTGCACATTACATCATGTCGTCCTCGTCACCCGTTTTTCCGTGCCCGCAAACTGGTTTGGAAAAGGGGTGACGAGGACGTCATGATTTAAATGTGCAAAGAAGAGGTCAGTGCCAAAAAATATAAGTAATATACACTTGGTGGTGGAGAGATAAAAGCCTCATTTAGGTGGTTTCACTAAAAGGGACATTTCGTGAAGCTTTATTTACTAGCTCGTTGTAGTGACATCTAGTGGACAGACTTTGTGTAGCAAATAGACCCTAACGTCGCAGTCAGTACTGTTAACATGGACATGCAGCTGCAAGTACAGTAATCGTGCATTCATCACTGACAGTTGTCGGGATTTTTGTGTGTGCGTGTTTGAAAATCCACTGTGCGAATGATATGTTGGTACACATTATGGACAAATGTATTTGGTCAAATCTGTTCATTAGTGAATTCAAGTGTTTCAATCAGACCCCTTATTCCCAGTGAAAGGCATCATCTTAATGCTTCACCATACCAAGACATCTTGGATAATTCTATACTTCCAACATTTTGGGGAAGGCCCTTTTCTATTCCAACATGACACGTGTACATGGTTGAGTTAATTAGATGATTAGAGTGTGTCACCATGGGTTTCCAATATTTGAACTTTTTCACAATATTCTAATTTTCTGAGAAACTGAATTTTGTGTTTTTATTAGTTGTAAATCATTGTCATAAAAATTAAAGAAGTAAACACTTGAAATATATCAGTATGTGTGTAATGAATCTGTATAATGTTTCACATTTTGAATAGTTTCATTATTGAAATAAATCAACTTTTTGAACATATTCTAATTAATTGAGATGCACCTGTGTGTGTATGCACAGACACACCGATTAGCCATAAAAGGTCCCAACCAGCTTCTAATTTTTCACCAATTTGATCTACACTAACGCTTCTCCTGGATCAGACTACAATACCATTGACGTATTGTGTTTGTCCCTGTCCAATTTAGCTATTTTAAATATGTCGCAGCAGGATGAAAAACTCCCAATGTTCAGAAGATAATCAACCAATCAGCTTCACTCTTTTTGTCCACCTAGATCAGCTGGTGAAATTCTGAAATTCTCCACTTTGAAGTTTTTTCCACTTTTTCCATCAGTTTTTTTTCAGGCATGAAAACAAATAAACTTTGCTTATTTAGTTTGCTTAGGCATGAAAATCAGTCAAAGAATATTTTTCTCTTGTAGTAAAAAAATTAATCGTCGGTTGGTGTTTGCACGGGTAGTTTCATAGTCTTCACAGCCATTCCTTATCGAATGTAACAGTAGGCAACGTCATCATGAACTTTTAGGCCATATTTGGGAGCGTGTCACAGGCATTTCTCACCAAGGTGAGAACAGGTATGTCAGGACTGAGCGCATTGCTACTGAAATCCTGGATCAGACTGCAGAGTCAAAGTGACAGCACATCCGATAGGCAGAAATAGGGGCTGCCAAAACATTGGCATAGCAACGAGTTAATTGCACACTCCTTTCATAGGTAATGGTAGCACACAGGATCTGCAAATGGGCAGACCCGCATATAACCTCTAGTTTCTCCTAAAACTACTCTTAGCACCTGTAAGTTTTTAATGTTAAAAGTTGGAGCTGTTTTGGTTCACAAGCAACAATTTGCAGGCAAACAATGCCATTTCTTTTGCACCAACTTTTGAAGTCATGCTCTCCCTCTGTGTTTGGTGGGTTTCCTCTGGGTACTCCGGGTTTCGTCCCGCAACCCAAGGACAAGCATATTAGGTAAGTTGGCATTCCTAAAACACTGTAGTGTGTGTGTGTGCACGCTAGAAGCAACTCTCACTCGCAACTCTGTACAGGATAAGTGGTATAGACGAATATAGATGAATGAATGAATGTTATAGCATCCAGGGTGCCGTCCTTATCTACAGATAAGTCGTATAGGAAATGAATGAAGGAACGAATGTTTGAAATCAATGAATTTATGCTCATTGTGTATTTTATTTCTGAACTTTTCCATCATATGATACAGTATGGGGTGTAGTTTTTAGCACTGTCGCTTTGCACTTACAGGGTCCGGGTTCAATTCCAGTCTCGGTGTGCATGGAGTTGGCATGTCCTCCATGTACTCCGGTTTTCTCTCACAGTCCAAAGACATGTAGGTTAGGTTAATTTCAATTCCCAAATTGCCCGTAGTATGTGAATGAGTGTATGTATGTGTGTGTGTGTGCCCTGTGATGGATTGGCACCCTGTCCACCCTATAAGTCTCCTGGGATAGACTCCACCCCCTATAGATGAAGAGTGAGTGAGTGAGTGAGTGATACAGTATGGCTGAGTTTAATGTAATACTTGGACCTTTTCATACAAACCGATTGATAACACCTTCTTTCGGCAGCTCCCGTCAAGGGGTCGCTTGATAATGTGGCTATGATTTTCACAACTCTAACCAAAAAATTAAGTAAATAAAAAACAAGCAATGCTTCACAGGCCTCACTTTGACCCCCACTAGTACTCCACTTCTCTCCTACTAGTGCTCGGGTTTGACAAACACCGGAAGTGTTTGGTTTCGGGGGCGGGACTTCTTGTGCCACGTTGATGGAGACCAGTGGAGACGTGGAATTCTCCCTATGTGCAACCGGGACAGCCGCTAATTCTGATCAGGGGGATCTCGTATAGGCAAGAAAGGCAATCTTTAAAGTGCAGAGTGAAGTTTTAAAACGGGGTTTTGGACAGCTTGGATGCATTTGAGCAGTGCTACGAGGGAAGGTAAGCACCATTAGTGTGCGATCGGAAAGCTTTGATAGCGGCGGTAGCTTCACACTTGTGTTTGTCTGGCCAACCTTTTCTACAAATGCTTTTGCCCCTGTTAATCATCTAATCTGTGTTTGTAGGTTTCGTGGCCTGTTTCTATGATTATCGAAATCGCTTCTGATATAATATTTGTTTGTGTGTTATCTGAAAACACTGTTATGCACTAACAAGTTAGCTAACTTCTTAAAGCTAATGTTATATTGGGGATAATTAAAAAAACAAAAAAAGTTATCCACATTATATGCGATCTGAGTATTGTAAAAGTAATCGGGCATTGAGGATCAGTTGCTTGATATTGTTCATTTAAACCTGATTCATAAATCCTGCTGAACTCGTGTAGTTTAACGCGAACCTTAACCCAGTCCACGTCACTTCATTCCGCATATCTGTTTAGGAAACGGGTACAGATGTTTGTTTGTTTTTAACAACAAAAACAGCCCTTTTGTAAACCCTATACGTGGGGTTAGCTTTATTTGCAACCCATATGTCATGAGGATTTTCTTTTAAAAGAGTTTTAAAAGCGAATAACACAGCAGTGTTTACTGTTTTCACTTCCTCCTCCTCAGCCGTGCACAATTTCATGCTAACTCTTCTGCGTGAATTAGCAAGTGACGTATCGCTAATTTCGTTGCCATGGTGTCACACAGAATTTCATAATTCTACAAAAAATAACTATTTCTAAAGCGTAACTATGCGTATGTTGTTTTTAAGTTTGGTTTTGCAAGCGTTGTTTTGTGCAATAAGCTAGCATGTCTTGCTAATCACCTAGCAAGTGTTAGCGCGTAGCTAGCTAGTAACGTACCGTTAACTCTGGAAGGCATGAGCTAGTTTAGTAAATCTTGTCCGTGTAAACACAGTGTGAAATAAAGTATATCATGAATTCTGAAATATCCTATAATATCTTATCTTCATGTAATATTCCCCCTGTGACTCTTAGTACTGTAATTAATAACTAAAAGGTATCTTTTAGGGTGTTGAGAGTTGTTTGTATTTCGGGGGTGTTTGAAGCTCCTAAAAAATGTAAAGTCTGGATTAAATATACTGGTTTTATTTTTTTAAATCATACGATGTGAAATTCTATACATATAATAAAACTGTAAAGTTGGTGTGTCTGTATATTTGAAGATATTTGCAGGGAAATGTAATGATGAGTGATGAAAAAGATGAGTGATGGAACACATTAAGATGGTTTTTAGAATTTTTGTTTGTCTGTTTGTTTGTGTACGCATCACATAAAAACAACTGAATGAATTTTAATGGGGTTTTCACAGGTGCATTTGGCTGAGCTTGAGGTAACACAGGCTTTGTTTCATCACAATAGGGACACAAGAAGAGAAGATATGCTACTTTGAAATTTAAGTGGAAAACAAGCTTATATCATTAAAAAAAAAATCATTACTTCATCTTAGAATGCGATTAAATTCCATGCGAACAAAGTTGCGGGCACATCTACTTATACCATTTAGGCAGGAGTAAGGAAGGGGTTTAGATTGGATGTCTTGGAGTAAAATAGAGTTGGGAGAGAGAATTTATTTGTTGATTTATCGTCATTCTTTTGAGTGCCAATTCACGTTTCAATATGTTGACTCCAAAATTGATTCTTCAGTTTATCAATTCATAAATCAGTTTATTTGTTTATTTTATCAGTTTATAAATGTTGCCATTCTTCTATAATCCTACAGGTGGAGGTGCAACAGCCTGTGTTGAATCGGGACAATTATAAAATTGTGATACATTTAGAATTGCCATACACATCAAACCACAATACCTAGATTCCGATATCCTGTCCCTAGAGTACCTTTCTATCATGCCGTTTACATTTGTAGTTTGTTTATGCAAAATACGATGCTCACGTCAAAGCCTAGTGTTTTTGGTCATGACCGAGAGCATGCAAAGTCAAATCTGTCACCAAAACATGTTCTTACAGCCTTGGAAATATAAGGCCTGGGGAAAAATATCTAGCCTAGACTTACTGGCTTTAGACTTTGGTCATAACCATGCCTGAAGAAGTTTTTGTGTTGCACTGAGATATTTAATAAAATCTCGGTCTGATTCGTTGGTGGACTATATAATATATTATATGGGGCAACTCTGTTTATTAGGAATTCAAATTACCTTGCAAAATGATATCACGATACCCAGGTGCAGATTAAATTAAATAAACTTAAATAAAAATACTATAAATATCATGATTTTATAAATATCCAGATATATCCAGATTGGATATTAAAATTCTCCCAAATTTTGTTACAATTTTAAACTTTTAAAATGTAAACCAAAAAAAGTTGAATTATTAATTGAATGTAACCCGTTCCTTATAACATTAGTCTCCTCTTTTAAAAAACAAATACAGCAAGGTTGTCAAATTATGTGATCTATGAACATTGATTTTACATAATGGCTAAGGAATTTGATTTTTTTCTTTTTTCGGTGATAGCATTGTTTTGAAAGGCACCCCTAAGCGTAAATTCAACAATGCCTTTTGTGATCTTGTCATTCAGCAGCTTTACAAACTTTTACTACAGACAAGAACATCAACATTTTTCTAAGAACTAAAAAAAGAATACGAAGTTGCAACTCATGTCATGAAGTAGCACTGACTAAGCGCAAGTATTGGGACAGTCAATAAATGTATAGCTAAAAGAGGTATATTTTTGCAAGGCATTTCGAAAAATAAGATTTAAACATACACTGCCTGGCCAAAAAAAAAAACAAATTATTGGGCTGCTTTAAGAAAAAAAAACAACTAAGGAAATTTTTAATTACTGGAACTGGGATCGCTTAAACACTTGAAGTTGCATGACGTTCCATTTACTTACGCATACAGTATGACGAGAAATCCACTTGTTAGTGAAACTAATCAGAAAGAAAGCTTAAATTTACTAGGGAGCATAAATATTGGACTTTGGAGCAATGGAAAAAGGTCATGTGGTCTGATGAGTCCCGTTTTACTCGATTTCAGAGCGATGGGCACATCAGGGTAAGAAGGGACCGCGTGAAACGATGACCCCATCATGTGTAGTTCCCACTGTACAAGTCATTGAAGGCAGATTTATGATCTGGAATTGCTTCAGTTGGTCAGGGCTAGGCTCATCAAAGTTACCTGGCAATAAAATAGTCAGTTGATGACCTGAATGTACTAAATGACCCGGGTCCCTTGTGGGGGGGGGGGGGGCGGGGG
>JAQQZT010000009.1:18992124-19003859 GCA_030068275.1 Clarias platycephalus | reverse complement strand
ATTAGCATGTTGCTAGCATCATGCTAACTATATTAGCATTTTGCGCTTAACATGATTACCTTGTTCCTATCATGGAGCTAAGCTGATTAGCATGTTGCCGGCCTCGTGTTAACTTGCCACGGCAAGCACCACTAACATGTTATGAAGTATTATGCTACACACACAAATGCGTTGGAAAACTTAAACACCACAGTAATTAAAATGATTGCCCAGTTTTTTTCCTTGTTCCTTGGCATTGAACTTCAGGTGAGGGTAATTGTTTAAAAGAGTTCCATACGTACATTACTGTGAAAAGTCTTGAGCTACCTCTAATTTCTTCATATTTTGCTTCCAAAAAACCTGCCTTGTATTTTTTATGTAGTCTTGAGGAATAGTTCTCCAGACTTTCTGAAGGACATTCAGTCCAGTCCCTGTATCTGACAGATCAGCCAGACAGTGATCTATGAAATATTCAAGCAATAAAAAAAAAAACATCTAATCTAAGACATGCAACAGGTGCAGATGATGACAGATGATCATGCTGGTAATTTGTCTACTGGTGATGCTCAGTGGTTGGAACAGACGAGAGGGGAAATGAGGTTGCTGTTGGTTATTCCATAAACGACCAGTTTTTAAATTGTATCTTTAGGAACTAAAGCAGCCCGTCACAGTAAAACATGTTTTCCCATTTCTTAAATCTGCATAATATAATTTAATATAAAGAAATGATGGGTGACTCAGGACTTTTGCACAGTACTGAAGATTTAGAATACCACAGCACAACAAAAATACAATAAAGCCAAAACAAAACATGAATTAAAAACAATTTAAGCAGTTAAGACATAACCTATAACCAGAGAAGTAGTCTACTAGTCTAAAAACACCTTGTCTAATAACCAGCTGATTAGCTTTAATCCATCTCTATAGTGTCAAACTGATATTCCTATTACATTTTGTGTTCTCAGATTGCTTCAGCATTAGAAAGGAAAGAAGTCAAGTCAGATGAAGGCAATGAGGTAAGGTCCATCATACAGATTTTTTTTTAGCGGGACTAAACATGATTGTTTCAATTTAAATGCTAATTCATTGATGACAGTCACTTTTAATGGGGTAAATTTTGGATATGTATCCGGAGATCAGTGGCTTTCCTGTCATATCTTTTATGAAGAAAATTATTTTGAGTTTGAGAAATTAAGATCATGAATTGATGATAAGATCATGATTACTTTTGGCCTTCAATGTTATTTTGTTTTCTAATGTTCTAATCCTCCTGTGAAATATAAAAATATATATCTATTCTGATGAATTTAAACGCATTCCATTAATACTGTTGCTCCACTGAATTTTTAACTCTTGGACCAGATCTCTGCATGTCAATAAATGTTTTAATTTTGATTTAATCTGACGATAGCCTACGTTAGCTTTGGTTCATCTTAATTGTCCCATAATTTACATGTTCGGTGCGATCAGACACTACTCAACCCTCGTCTACAGGCTTTAACTTTTGCTGGATAATGATATTTATTTGCTGAATTCTGTGCAACTTTATGCACATCTTTTCATCCCTGCACCTGGTGTGGATGTGTAGAGTTCCTCCACTTCTGTTCCTGACCCTGCAATCGCACCTGATTGTGATCCTGCACCTGTAATAGATACGACTCCCCTGCCCAGTCTTTTGCCCCACTTAGACTTTCTGAAATTCTGTATAGGAAACATGAATCCCAGCCATTATTTAAGCTTGGTTTGCAAGTTTGGGATAAATTATTGCTTGATCTTATTTCCAGTGCCCTTTTTTTTTTCTTCTTCTTCAGTGCAAAAATTCTCAAATCCAAACCTGAGCCTTCCCTTACATCCCTTCCCTTCCATCTGCATCTCTTATTGATTTCATCCACCATCCAATCTTGTATCTGCTTTTGCACCGGCATATCCTCGTCAACGATCTCCTTATATGACGCAGCAGGTTGGCCAGTTTATATTTGAAGCCCATCCACAGCTGGTGCCTCTAATTGCACCTTCTGTTGCTTCGCATGAGCCCGACTATAATTTGGTTTCTCTAGATCAAGAGATTTTAACTTATTCTGTGCCTACCCTGGCACCCCAACGCTAATCACAGTCTCTCATTATTTTATACCACTTGCTGTCTCAGAAGAAGCTGTGTTAATGCCTTGTGTTGATCACCAACAGTCTCAATCGTCTGCTGACCTCACAGATGAGGCTGGCCTTCAGTTAGAATCTACAAATCCCGAATCCCTCCAACATGTCTCAAGCTTCTTACCTCAACTTGACCAACAGCCTATTCCCATGTTTACATTACCCGTTATGTCACAGCAACCTGAAATCGACACGACGTCGACGAATGACTTAGACGGTACACCCCAGACAGACGTCGCTCTTCCTGTTAACGGTCAGCCAGACTCTGAGCTGGATCTGAACGCTGTACCATTGGCCGAAGAGCAGTCCGATGATGGGGTCGCGGCTGCCAATACAAGTAAAGAGGAGCCAGACCTGCCGGAGGAGGTACCCCCGACCTGCCCGCCGTAGTCCAGTCCTCTGCCACAGCATCCCTGTGTGATAGCATCATACTGCCCTCTATTGATAATCTTCTCTCAGTACAAAATAATAACTGTATACTCACTTTGGATTAACATTTACGATTAAGGTTAAGTGCTCTCAAACATCATTCTGGTTTTCACACAGGAATGCTGACAAGATTTGTGTTTTCTTTCCCCAGAATCCCATATATCATTTTGTATTATGGATATTTTAGCATGATTTTATCAAATTATTATTTAAAAATGTATTATTATTTCCTGCGCATGGATTGAGCTTAACCTTGCACTCATTTGAAACACCAACAGGGATTTTGATTTGCTATTTCGTGTCCTAAATCTTGTTCCAGGAAACTGGACATTAAAACAGTTACCTTCTGCACATTTAAGCAGAATCCTTTCCAGTATATTCCAAGTGTCCATCAGTCTTATACCATCTGGATTCATGCTGGAATTTTTATTTTTATTATATTCTGGATATTAAGCAACAGCTTTTACATTTGCTGTGCATACATTTTCTTGAGATTAAAGAGTGTAGATGAAATTGTCAGTTTGACCCAAGCGTATTTATTGAAGGGCGAGCAAGGAACTGCCCAAGATAATGATTATTAATGTCATAAGACAATGATTTAGTACCAGAACAAACTTTAAAGAACTTATTCTGCAAGATGAAACCAGAAAAGCCTTTACAATTGTGCATCTAAAGAACCTTGTATAAAATCTTGTTCTTCTGGCCAAGGCCATGTAATAATGTGATAATTTTTTTTTTTTTAAAAAGGTCAAATAAATAAATATTTATTTAACCCTTTATTTTATTACTTTATTTTATTTAAGTACCTTACAGTATATCTATAATTTATGTTGGTTCGTATAAATTCGTTGAATGTTTAATACGTATCTGCCATGAAATAGCCTGTGAAGCTTATATGGCAATAAACCCTAAAACAACCAAGCGATGAAATTGTCAGATTTTACACATTGAGCAACTAAATTAATGTGTAAATGAAAGCCCACAGTAAAAGGCTGCTTTTTATTTCATTTATTGCTTTTGACATTAAATAATAATTCCATTTTAAGTGTACTCCTGAAAATTCCTAGTTATATCTTCCATGCATTGATCAGGACTTCTTTACTTGCAGCACTTTACAAATGGGCCATTTATACGTAGAATGGAGTTAAAAAACAAAAACAACCGGCAGACGTTCAATGTTCAGCATCACTGTAATCTGGTTAAACACATTTTGATGAATCGATTTGATGGCCAAATATTTGGTTTAATTTTTATGAATAAAGTATGTGTGTTTAACTGATATTGGTTATGCTGAAGTATTAAGGTATTGTTGATGCTCGGACAAATGTTTAATGTAGAAAAGTTGGTTCTCTAAGCCATTTATTAAGTCTCCTGTCATGGACCCAGGTGGAAGAGAATGGAGACCTAACATCAGAAGATGCTCTTGCAGCCCCAAACCTTGCAGAAATTCCGGTTGTTGAAGAGAAACCTGTTCATCAGATCCCTTCTAACATCAAAGTTAACCAAGGCAAGTGTTCATCATTAGAAACTGGAGCCATGCGCCATTTTTATATGTGAATTTAAAGGATTTACTATGAATTGTACGATTATATTTCTAACAGTCCTATTGTTTGTTATTGCTACAGATGTAGATGGACTGATCACCCAAGCTCTCCTCATTGGGGACTTTGAGGCTGCTGTCAACCTTTGTCTCCATGACGACCGTATGGCGGATGCAATCATCCTAGCCATCGCTGGTGGACCAGAGCTTCTTGAAAAGACCCAGAAGAAATACTTGACCAAAACTCAAAGCAAAGTTGGCAAGGTGAGGCAAGATGTTGGTTTTCTATTCTGGTTTTAAGAAAGCTTTTCTACAGAAGTTCTATTTAACGATATAAGTATCGCTTCGCATCAGTCCTAACTTCAATGCTCTAATTGCTCTAATGCCAAAAATTTTCTTAATCAACATCTGTCTGCATTTCACCTTGTAGATCATCAGTGCTGTGGTTATGAGGGACTGGTCGAATATACTCGAGACATGTGAGCTTCAGAACTGGAAGGAGGCTCTGGCTGCCGTTATGACCTATGCCAAGCCTGAGGAGTTCTCCTCCCTTTGTGGTGAGTGGCATGGATTGTACTACAATGATCAGATTACTTGATCTCTCCACTTTTAGCCATCCTGAATGTCTCATTGTGGTTGTAAATATACACAGGTTTATACTGAGGTTTATTAGCCTAAAATCAACAATAAATGTCAAAATTGTAGGGCAAGCCATCAGTGTGCTAAAACATGTTTTGCAAAGCTTTTTATTGTTGCTTGTTGTTTGATTTTTTTTGTATAGACCGATCAGCCGTAACATTATGACCACCCACCTGTTTAGTACGTCCCACAAAAATACTAATGCCCTGTGTGTCTACTAACACCTTTCTATCAGAACCAGCCTTAACCTTTTCCTCAATTTGAGCTACGATACCTCTTCCATTGTATCGGACTACATGGACCAATGGAGCATAGGCCACCCACACACACCCCTATTACAGCTTGACCAGTCTTTATTGAAAAAAAAAAAATTGGACCACTTTTTTTTGTTTGTTTGTTTGTTTTTTTTAAGGTCCTGACAACTGCAACCTGGTACCATCCCACAAGAAGAACTTTTTTTTTTCTTTTTTCTTTCTTTCCCCCAGAAGTTGATGTATTGGAAGCAGAAAAAATGGGCAAACATAATGATTTGAGTGATTTTGCCCAACAATAAGTGTTAAGCTCATTGATGCACGTGGGGACTGAAGGCAGGCCCATGTCGCTTGATCAAATAGAAGAGCAACTGTATGTGCAAATTGCCAAAAAGGGTAATGCGGGTTCCAGTGGAAAGGTGTCCGAACACACTGCGCGTTACTGTTTTGGTGGCAAAGAAAAAAGAATTTGGGCGGGGGTTGTTGGATGCCTCAAACTGTAATAAAAGTTATTTATGTCTTCAAAAACTTTTTGCAGTGTGAATGTTGCCATGGAGTCTGAAGTGAAAGACACTTGGTTGGACACGTTGATTAATGACCACAATGGATGTTTGCGTTTACAGGGATACTGGGCTCCAGACTGGAGGCTGCTAAAGATTCTCCTCTGCAAGCACAGGCTTGTCTGTGTTACATCTGTGCTGGGAGTGTAGAGCAGCTGGTGTCTTGCTGGTCCAAAGCAAAGGATTCTAGCTGCCCTCTCTCACTCCAGGTGAGACTTCAGTCATATAGATGCAAAGACATTCATAAATCCAAATTGCATCCATTACAGTCAATCATAGCTAAATTTATGTGTTTTTTATTTTATTTTATTTATTTATTTTTATTCCTTTAGGACTTAGTGGAAAAAGTGGTGATACTGCGGCGGGCTGTGGAGAAGACTCAGGGTGGAGTCGCCCCTGCTGTAGGCACCTTATGGGCAGAAAAGATGAGTCAGTATGCCAACCTGCTGGCCTCCCAGGGGAGCCTGCAAACCGCCATTTCCTACCTGCCCACCAACACAGAACAGGTGAGCACAATAAAAATATTTCATTATTGTTATGGGGGATATACCGGTCTGATTAGGAACATGCATTCCTAAATTGCAACTTTTCTTGGCTAAAGAAAAAAAAAACACGTTATCCTCACCGTTTAAGCAGATTCTAATGTGTTTAATTAGTCTCAATATTCGTGCACATGAAAATATTGTGTATGCACGTTATACATATTTGATGTTTGAGGAAAATATATCTTACAAATTTATATTGCAGATACTGAAGATTAATTTTGTGTGTAGAAATATCAGGTCAGTCTTTACAATTTAAGATGCTCGTATCATCAAACGTATCTTTGGGTGACTGACAATCCAAGGAAAGAAAAGGAATTAATTTATTTAGTTACATATGGGTTGTATGGAAGAATATTTAGTTATTTTGTGAATTGTGTCTGCCTCAGCAGTTTTGCAAAATATTCCGCCTGCTACCACATTACATTCAGAACATGAAAAAAAAAAAACAGGATTGTTATTTTGTCTAGTAACTGATGAGTTGTCAAATGTTCTGTTGTTAAATAGCATGAATTCAGTGTGATTTGACATTTAATTTAATTATGAAGTCTAAGTTTAAGCACAGTTTAATCCATTAGAATCAAACCACGGTGTTTAAGTAGATAAGGACAATCCATCAATCACACTCCAATGTGGATCAGAGCACCCTGCCCGAGAGCACTTAAGAGAGCTGGTCTTGGTCTGGTACCAAGTGAAATCCAGCTTGGTTCAACTGCAGCAGGAAATAAAAGCAACTTTAAATGATTCTGGGACAAACATGATGTGATGGAGGCAGCCCTTTTTTTGTCAACAAACCTAAATTAATTAAACCTAAAATCAGACTGTAATAGGTCTGAAAGCGTCTTTAGAAGTCATTGGATATTTAAAATAAATCAAATAATTGGATATTTAAAAATTGTTCCATCGTATGATACCTCCTTTTATTTATTTATTTCCCCCCCCCCGCCCCCCAGGCTGCAGTGCAACAATTGCGAGAGCGCCTGAGCAGAGCACTCGGACAGCACGGAGCAGCACCTGTACCGAACAGACACCCCGCGGCTCCTGCTGCTGCTACTGTGCCTCAACCAGGCTACAGGCCGATTCCACCTCAACCTCAACCACTGCCTTCTCAGCTCCCTCCTGTTGCTTCTGTACCACAGTATTACCCGCAGGTACTGCTCTCTCTCCCTCTGTCTGTCTGTCTCTCCCTCTGTCTGTCTGTCTCTCCCTCTGTCTGTCTGTCTCTCCCTCTGTCTGTCTTTGTCTCCCTCTCGCTGACACTTCCACACAAACAGGCTGGGAAGATCCCGGATAAATATACTGAGAAGAAATACTTAACATTTTTTATGTTTCACTCTTAGAAAAAAATATTTGCTTATAAATGAATCTCTCTTGAGTCGAGACCAACAAGACATAGGGGTCAACTACTGAATATTCAGGATAATAAAGTATTGCATGCTGCATCTTTTTTTAAATAAAAAAAATTTGTTTTTGTTTTTTTACTTGGAAATGATATTACCTGTATGATTCGTGCACTTCTTTCTCAACAGTGAGTGTTAGACTCAAATGATAATTTTTTTTTTTTTTAGAAATCTGTTTATAAACCCCCAAATCATTTTGACCTCCTTCCATAAGCTTTCATTTCCTTCCTATCCATTCTCCTCATCCGGCAGCAGCCACAGTGTGTGTGAGAGTGTGTGTCTCTGTTGTATTCAGGTTAGGGCTGCCTGTACTGTCACTTCCTGGAGTAACCAAACCCCAACCGCTCTGCCCAGTGCCCCTCATCCGCTAGCCCCAGCCAAAGACCCGCAGGTACAGACGGAGCTGTGCCCGCACCACACATACGCACAACACAACATGCGCTTATTTTATTATATATTTTTCCGCTTATGGTGAGATAAAGAGACATGTTCTTACCAGAGACATTTTAAACTCAGTCAGTGAGTGCATTGCATTTAATAAAAATTCTTGTTCCTGGCTTTCTGCTTTTCCAAGATTTCCACTTTTTTATATTACTTAACCTAGCTAACCTGAAATATATTCATCATATAAGATTAAAATGATAAAGATTCTGTAGTGTTTAATGTTCTGACAAAAAAAAAAACTTTTTCACCTTCATTTGTTCTAACAAAGAAAAATGTAATATTATAGGGTGCTTTTACTCCCCCCCCATCCCCCCCCCCAACACCCACTACAGGGATTACATGTAAAATTCTAGGATTTTTTTGTTTGTTTGTTATAGAAGATTGTACATTCAACCTAAAAAGTTAAACCATTTTGGAACAGCGCAGACAGCCTTTTTTTTTTATTTTTTTTTTTATTTTGCTTTGTAAATCCAAAAAATATGCACTAATATATTCCTTGTTCAACCAAGAATCCTTTTTCTTATTGTGTTTTTCTATTTAAAGCCGTTTCCAAATTGAAATCTCTCGTTTCTTAGCAGCACTGACTTCCCACCACCCCTAACCCCATGTCCCTTCACCTCTCAGTAGTGTGCACCATGTCCTGCCGTCCCACTGAGTCCATCCTGAGTCTTGCATGTCCTCAATTTTCTTTCCCTATAACATCTGTTTGTGCTTTTATTTTATTTGATCAGTTTTTCACACTGTGCCAGGAGCAGCTGCTGATCAAGAGCTCTTCTGATCAAAAAATTATCTGTCTCTCTGCAGATTGATTACACTCTCAGTCCTCACATTATGCCATGAATATCTTAAGCAGCAGTTTATACATGACTGGTGTCATTTTTTTTGTTTGTTTTAAATCCATGCCGTTTCTTTTTTCCACTGTGAAACAAATGCTGCACTGATGTATGTTAGATGCAAAGGGGATGTATTATATTGTTTGTTATTGGTTATATATAATATACTGGTTCCATAGAAGACTGAAATATGCAAATAATATGTGAGTGATATTTTTAAAGGGCTGTGGGATTTTAAAAAGGCTTTTACTATAACTTTGGCTCATCGTGGCTTCATATTGCAATTGCAATGTCTAGCAATATAACTGCATTGTTATTTTGCAGCCCTATCTGGCAGCAATACATTATAGAAGTAAACAATCTCTAGATAAATAAATCTATGTAAAACTAAAATATTTTATTAGTCATGTAATGCATTGCTTTATAGTATACACTGATCATCCATAACAATATGAACACCCACTCAATATTGAGCCGGTCCCTTTTTTCCCCCCCTATCAAAACCCTAATGCATTGTGTGTTCTGACTCCTTTTTATTGGAACCAGCATATTAACCCTACTGGATCAGACTACTGACCCTGTTGCTGGTTGTTTTCTTTTTTTTGGACCACGTTTGGTTGGTCCTGACCACTGCAGACTGGCAACATCCATCCCACAAAGACCTACTGTTTTGGAGTTGCTATGACCCAGTCGTCTAGCCGTTACAAATTGGCCCTCGTCACAATAGCTACAGTTACAATATCTGATTACAGTGGCACCTGGAAGTGAGAGGAATTCAATTAGACAGCAAGTTAAACCTTGTCCCTGAAGGTGAGCATATTGACGTATTTGAGCTACTTTGACAAAGGGCCTAATCTTGATGACTAGAACACCAGATCAGAGCAACTCAAACCGACGACAGGGTCATGGGCGACCAAGGCTCACTGATGCATGTTGGGAGTGAAGGCTGGCCTGTGTAGTCTGATCCAATAGAAGAGCTACAGTAGCTCAAATTGCTGAAAAGGATAATGCCTGGTTCCCATAAAAAGGTGAACACACAGTGCGTTAGTGTTTCGGCAGGAAAACGAGGGAACTTTTCAATATTGGACATAATGTTATGGCCGATCCAAGTGTATCTAAACACGTCATACAGTGTATTATCGTTGTTAATATGTGAAGCTGATCACAATGAAGTGATTTGTACAAAATGGTCAAAAATCTTTTTGACTTGATCATAGGTGTCGGTGCTAGACGAAACCTGAGCCCCATTCATGATGCACACAGAGATCATGATGACTTGGTTATGAAATATTTATCATAGCCCTCCTGCTTTGTCTTCTTTTTCTTTTCTTTTTTTTTTTTTCTTCTGTAGCCTGAGCCAACACCAGTATCTGTGCCACCGTTCCCTGTGCATGCCCCGGATGCCTCCAATCCATACTCACACTTGCAGCCGTATCCAAGTAAGTGTTCAGATGCACCTCAGCTTCTCAGACACATGTGTGAATAGTGGTTTTCAAGTTGATTAAAACTGGCAAACATTTTGCAATGTTTGTGGAGCAAACAACTTTGGAATGTGCAATGACTTTGGAATGCGCAATGGCTAAATGTTTTTAGTTTTTTTACATTTTGCTATGGCTATTGATAACGTAATTTTTGCATGAGAACATTTTTCAGAAATAACTGTATGCATCTTTTTCTTAATGCTAGATTCATAACTAATACTAATAACATTAGAACTTTTTCATGGTATAAATGATCTTTGCATGTTTGTCCTTTTGGAATGTGTATGACTGCTGCTCTCTCTTGTCTGTGTAAATCTCAGGCTACCCCCAGGTCCAGCAGTTCACACCAGGTGCTGGGGGTCCTGCGATCTATGACCCGCTCCAGAACTCCTCCTCTACCTCTGCTCCTCATCCTCCTCCACCTTCATCTTCTGCTGCTTCTTTCTACCCCACTCATTTTATGCATCCTGCCTCGTCTCAGGCAGCACCACCCAACTTCTCCAGACCTCCTTTCTCTCCAAGCCAGCAGGCTCCAACTGCTCCTAGTCTGTCCTCCACCTCTACTTCCTCCTTCTCGCCTCCTTCTTTCTCCTCGGGAGGCTCGTTCCGGCATGGCGGGCCAGGCTCTCCCACCGCCATGCTCCCGCCACCACCGACCGCAGCCTCAGGTACTCAGGCTGAACCCGACATGATACCAGCCTCCCAAAGAACAGGTCTGCACCACAGTGCCTTCTCTTGAAACACTCTTAAAACAGGCTGAGGCTTTCTACACGGACAACTAGAGCAGATTGTGGTACCACAGATTTGATGTTATAGGTTTTCTTAAATATAGGGTATTTTAGGGTATAATATTTCTTTAATTGTAGCGTATACAGTAGGAGCAGTATTAAGCAGCAGACATGCTGGATTTTTGCCTTATTACATATTCAGCTGATCCTGGTGTGAGTGTTATTCTTACTGCAATAGATTAGTTTTTACCTGCGCATTATTGGAGCCCTGTAGTTTTTGCTAACCATCTTCATGACATAACCAATGCCCAAACCCACAGTTTACTATTTCTTTAACAAATTAATTAATATCAGTCTCAGAGCCCCCAAAAGTGTCCCGAAGATGAATAATTTTTTCATATCACAAACTTCCCTCGGTTTCACTCGTCCTCCTCCAAATGTGCTGTTTCAAGGTCAGTGTGAATGAGCTACTGCTGAGCCACGCCCTTTGAGAGAACAGCAAAGCTGAGCAACAAGCCAGGGGCAGGGATCTTCTTATTATAGGTCACAATATGGGAAAATCTAATTGGCTAGTTTAAGCCCAGGCCTATACAATGAAAAAGAGAAGTAGGGCAAAAAGCAGGGTTTTGTTGTTTGTACATAGACACTAGAGACCTGAATGGAAAGCGAATTTAGCATAATAGGTTCCCTTTAAGACTAAAACAAATGAGAGGTTAGGTTTAAAGGAAATTGATGTTAGTATTTAGTGTGTGTATATA
>JAQQZT010000009.1:18936076-18973145 GCA_030068275.1 Clarias platycephalus | reverse complement strand
TTGGCACCCTGTCCAGGGTGTACCCTGCCTTGTGCCCTAAGTTTCCTGGGATAGGCTCCAGGTCCCTGCGACCCTGACTACAAGGACAAAGCGGTATAGAAGATGACTGACTGACTGACTGACATTTAATTACCTGCTTTGTTGTGTGAAGTGAAGTTGTGTAAAGTGAAACTGTCTAGCCCTGTGCACAATTTCTGTCAGATATAGCTCTGGTAAAATATTGACCCTTGCTACAATATTGGATTTGTCTAAGCCTGTGGGTGGACACATTTACAACTTATTGACTGTTTTATTTGTCACAGATTGTTGTTGGTCCTGCACACAAGTTTGAACATGAAGCCAATCTTGATTTTTGCACAGGTCAAAACAAGATTTTTGTCACTTAGTATTTTTAGAAGTTTAGGAGCAGCAGAAATTTAGAAGCACCAATTAAACTGTTTGGAATATCAATATATAGTGTGTGTGTGTCTACTCTGCAATATGTGTGCCACAAAGTGAAGACTTGCAATGTGTTACAGCTGAGGCAGATGCTGAAGAAGGTTGAGCCAGTCAGGTTGGCAGACCAGCAGCAACTAATGCTACAACATAGACAAATATAGAATAGTAAAGTAATACAAAAAGAAGGGAAAAAAATGCAAACATTTATTCATTCATTCTTCTATACCGCTTCTTCTATCACATGTACCTTCTGAAGCAAAAATAACAATCCAAGAATAATAAGGGAAGAGTTTATTACCAAATTTCCTCTGGGAAAATTTGACTAGTCTCTACTGTCACCATCATTGCCATCACTACCACCCTGTTAGCCCAAAATAAACACAATTTATTTTAGCCTATTGCATTAGTTAGCAAATATCAGTGTTTTGTACTATGAAAAAGGTTATCATTTATTGCACTCTGATCTTTAAAGGGATAGTTAAAAAAAAAATTTTTTCTTCAAATCAAAATTTTAAACTGAGGTACATCGACATAGTTCTTGGTGAGTTTTCCTCCTCTGCATACCACCCAAGATTGTCAACCCAAGACATTATTCCAACATAAGTAATCACAACCAAATTCCATAATACTCGTTCTGTGTAAAAATGCATTCCAAAGTTCAGTGGTGGTTCAATAGTTAAGGCTTTGGTTTACTGACCTGAAAGTTGGTGGTTTAAGCCCCAACACTGCCAAGCTGCTTCTAATCCCCTTATCAGCAGCAGGGATGCTTTATCGTGACTGACGGGTCACGAGGGCCTGAAGCCTATCCCAGAGCACAAGGCACCAGGGTACACACACTCATCATCAGTCTCATCATCTGTATTGCTTTATACTGTATACAGGATGGTGGGGTGGCAATCCTTCACAGGGCACACACTCACATGCTCATTCATACACTATGGGCAATTTGGGAACGGCATGGAATGTCCACACGTATCCGGGTATTTTTATTTTTATTTTTAATAATAATTCTGTCCACATGACTTACGTTTTGAAAATATCTTTGCCCACATGAAAACGCAAAACCCTGTTAAGTGCTGAACATCCCTAATCAACAGGGGGCCAATCAGAAGCCTAGACAAAACGTCATTACTGGTTGTGCTATATAGAAGTCTGACCAGGTCTAAAATCACTGTCTCTGTGGTCTGTGTCATTGGAGTTTTGTATGTAGCTGCAATGAACGTCATAGTATATTCAGGCACCTCTATCCGTTAACATAATCTCTAAGTAACTGCGTGTGTATGTGCACGCATGTAAAACGTCCAGTAAGCAGCGTTAACGCAGTCACTATTTAAGTCCACCATTGCACAAAATATCCTCATAAACAAACCTAATTTTAAATTAAGGAGACTAGCACACAGACAATGACATCATCAGCACAGGTGACGCTACAACAAGCCAAAATCTCTGTTTCCTCTGTCCACTGAAAACGGAGTTTTGGAAAATCTTCACTTTGGAAGTTCCGTTTTCAATGACCAAAACTACGTTTGCATGCGGATGAAAGGCCAAAAACGCACAAAAAAATACAAACGCTTTTTAAAAATACCCAGGTAAGTGTGGACATGACCCTAATCTGACATGTCTTTGGACTGCGGGAGGAAACCAGAGTACCCGGAGAGAACACACACTAAGACCTCATGCAGGAATCGAACCATTGGCCCTGGAGGTGTGAGGCCACGACCCTGGACTAACCACTACGCCACCAGTTTGTGTAACGAAAAAGAAGTGCAGTCTTCAAGGCAACGAATGTCCTTTCAATGCTTCGAGTAAATTCTGCTTGTAAGAGTTTACAGTGCAAAACAACATCAAAACCTTAACACTGTCAAAGCTGACAGGCAAAACTACCTTAATAGTAAGGGTAGGTTTAGCAAAAGCATAGCATTATTAAGTGCATTAATGAATAATTACGGAATGTCTTCACGAGGGAATGAGGAAGTGTGTGTGTGTGTGTGTGTGTGTGAGAGAGAGAGAGAGAGAGCTGTCAAAGCGGGTGAGAGAAAATGGAATATTTAAAGAAAGACTTCCTGCGTGTGAATCCACCCTGCAGTCTGTAGGATTTTTTGTGTGTGTGTGCACTTGTGTGAAGGACCTGGTGTGCACTCGTATCGGCTGTGTTGTACTGGGAAAGCCAATAGTGCATTAATACTGTGTACAGACATCCTGCCTCTTCTCTTCTTCCCAACCGGACCAGCAGAGAGAGAGAGAGAGAAACGGGTCTTCATCAAATGAAGAGAAGACGAGGACTGCACACGGAACTGAAGTGCACTTATCACAAGGTAGACTTTTAAAAAAAGAAATAGCCTATAGTCTTAGGATATTAAAAACAAACGCGCGCTAGCTTAGCCTCCATTTTATGGGGTGAGTGTGTGTGTGTGTGTGTGTTGCAGCCAGACAGAGAGAGAGACAGAGAGGTCTGCTTTCAGTTTTAACCATACACTTCCTTATGCTTGGACTGGCGCGGTGATGACTATCGCTGCTCCGCTGTTGTTGTTGTTGTTTCTTTTTGTCATATTGTAACCTAATTATCAGAGTGAGGGAATTATCATGAGACAAAATGTGTTTTTATTTTGTTTGGTTTTGTTTTAATCTGAGTCATTGGACCCAGGAGTTGAGCAATTGCAGCGTTTCTGGAACAGAAATCACGCTATGCAGTTGGGGGGGGGGGGGGAATCTAAAATGAGGATAATGTACAGTATAAACCATTGAACGGCCATGTAACAGGCTTAATAGATAAATACATTATTATAAACCCCTTAGATATTTGTTCAGGAGAACATTAGCATATATTTATGTCCCCTTTCATGATTTCATGTTAAAACATATGGCAGTCTCTCATACTCGTAGTGTCCGTTGAGAAATTTCATTATTTAAGAGATTACTTAACCAGTTTTTGAGATTTGTTCTTTATTCATTCAGCTTCAGTGAGCATCCCATTCTGGTCTGAGTCATGGGGAATGGAGCACACCTTGGATGGGACACCAGTCAATCACAAGGCACCATGCACACACAATCAATTACATAAATTTTTACATTTTGTCTTGTGGAGTATTATGAACTTTTATTATTAGTAACTCCAAAAGACAAAATGCCAGGCTCAGGTTCTAACTTTGTGGTATCAGAAGCTCCACAAGACCAAATGCCAGGCTCTAACTTTGCGTTATCAGAAACTCCACAAGACAAAATGCCGGGTTCAGGATTGAATCCCGGAGTATTAGGAACTCCACAAGATGAAATGCCAGGGTCAGGGTCTAACCCTGGAGTCTTAAAAAACTCCACACTACAAAATGCCGGGAAAAGGATGAATCGCGGAGTGTTAAAAACTCCACAAGACAAAATGCAGCGCTCAGGATCAAACCCTGAGGTATTAGAAACTCCACAAGACGAAATGCCAGGGTCAGGGTCGAACCCTGGAGTGTTAATTACTCCATAAGACAAAATGTCGGGCTCAGGATCGAACCCTGAAGTGTTAGAAACTCCACAAGACAAAATGCTGGGATCAGGATCGAACCCTGGAAAGCTAGAAACTCTACAAAACAAAATGCCAGGCTCAGGATTGAACCTTGGAGTTTTATAAACTTCACAAGACAAAATGCCAGGCTCAAGATCAAGCCCTGTGTATTAGAAACTCCACAAGACAAAATACTGGGCTCAGGATTGAACCCTGGAAAGCTAGAAACTCTACAAAACAAAATGTCTGGCTCAGAATTGAACCCTGGAGAGTATTAAAGACTTTACAAGACAAAATGTTGGGCTTAGGATTGAATCCTGGATTGTAAGAAACTCCACAAGACAAAATGCCAGGCTCAGGATTGAGCCCTGTAGTATTAAAAACTTCACAAGACAAAATGTTGGGCTTAGGATTGAACCCTGAAGTGTTAGAAGCTCCACATGACAAAATGCTGGACTCAGCATCAAAGCCTGGAGTGTTACAAACTCCACAAGACAAAATGCCAGACTCAGCAACAAACTCTGGAGTATTAGAAACTCCAAAATGCCAGTCTAATGCCAGACATGTTACCAACTCTACAAGACAAAATGCCGGGCTCAGGATCAAACCTGGAAAGCTAGAAACTTGGCAATACAAAATGTGGGGCTCAAGATTGAACCCTGGAGTGTTAGAAACTCCGCAGGACAAAATGCAGGACTCGGCATTGAACCCTGGAGTATTAGAAAGCCCACAAGACAAAATGCTAGGTTCAGAATTTAACCCTTGAGTGTTAGAAACTCCACAAGGCAAAATGCCGGACTCAGAATTGAACCCTTGAGAGTTATAAACTCAACAAGACAAAATGCTAGGCCCAGGATCGAACCCTGGAGTATTAGAAACTCCACAAGACAAAATTCCAGGCTCAGCATTGAACCCTGGAATGTTATAAACTCCACATGACAAAATGCCGGACTCAGCATCGAACGTTGAAGTATTGGGAAGTCCACAAGACAAAATACCGGACTCAGCATCAAACCCTGAAGTGTTACAAACTCCACAAGACAAAATGCCGGACTCAGCATCAAACCCTGGCGTATTAAAAACTCCACAAGACAAAATGGCAGGCTAAGGATCAAACCCTGGAGTATTAGAAACTCCAAAAGACATAATGCTGTGACATGGCAATACCAACTGCCACCTTGTTATGGAGATTCAAGAACATATTTGTCTTTGATCTACAATTCAAATTCAATGGATTAGGCACCTGAGTGGTGCAACAGTAACGAGCTACATGCGTGAGCAAACAGTTAGTAAACATATGGTCAGCTGGTGTCATGTGGCTTTGAGGAAACGTGATAGTCTTCGTCCAACTCCCTGGTTGACATGGGAGTGGCCTAATGACCGGTAAGATTTGGCTATGACTAGAAAATCTGAAAAAATCCCAAGTAAAAATTTTTGTTTATGAATTAGTAGCTAAATAAACAGTACAAATACCAAACCCAATATTTCAAACATTGTTTTAATGATGTTTCAAAGTGCCTGTAATAATACTCTCCTGTTGTGCATATTGTAAAGAGAAGTTCACGTTGAGCATTTGCTATGCGTCATAGCTCACCATGAAAACACCAATCAGACAATAAAATGAATATAAAGTAAGGAAATCAGCTCTGAAAAACTGTTCAATAACAATCCTACAGTGAGCCTCGAAATACGAGAAAATAAGTAGTTAATTACTACTGATTACTGGTTGATTAATTGATAAGCGCCGTCCGTTTCACACTGGGACTTTTAATTGTGCAGAATAACAAAAGACAGTTATGAGAGTAAAAACTACCTTTATTTCTCTGTATAATTCCTTGCTACACTAATGCGCTTGATACCATCAAGGTTGAAAATTTTCTCTGTACTCCAGAGATATGATCGGACTACCTGCTTTATGCCTGAAAAACTGGCCTCCCAGGAACTCCTTTAATGGTCCAAACATGGACAAAACATGGAACAAAAACAATAGGGACTGTATTTAAGTCCAGAATCATTGGGATTAAGAAGGAAAAGAAAAAAAAAATCACTGACTAAGGAAAGCTTATTGGTTGAATATTAGCATTTCTTGTTTTGACATATTTACACCATGCTCTTTATTTTGATCAATTGCAAATATAAGTTGCTACAGATACCCAGTCCATCTTAATTATTATAAACAGTACATATAACTGTATAACTACAGATTTTGTCTACAGTTAAGTAATATTATATAAACATTTTTAGAGCTAATGTAATTTCAGTATTATTAGAGGCTTAATTGGCAGTGTGTCCATTATGTAGCCAAGTGGTATGTACTGTAAGTGCTGTAGTCTGGTGTGATTTCCACTGACCACTGATTAAGTGCTGTGAATTTGTTTTCAAAGGCTTTTTAATTTGTGCTCTCCATATGAAGGGCAAACTTTCCAGATATTAATAAGAAATTCATATGTATATCACCAGCTACAAAACAAATGGAAAATGTAGAGATGGCAAATTCTCCATCCTTCCAATCCTGATCCTAATGTGAAAATAAAAAGGTCTTTGATCTGGGAGCTCAAAGCTCATCATGTATTTTCACGAACGTATGCCTTATGGATGTATTATAGATGTTGGAGTTGTTTCACCACAGTTCCACAATCTATTTTCTTTTAGGTCAAGCTTTATTAAGAACCATGAGGAAGTGCAGCCCTTGGACGTTTCTGCCTATTATGTTGTCCTTCTTCACAGCCGCAGGCTTATGGGTTGTGTGAGTATTTAAACCCGTTTGCTTTTTTCTTTCTGTAGCTTTAATGGACTAATGATATATCTGGTTTCAAAGTAAATTACAATGTACTTCCATTTGATATATGTATACTGGGAAGTTGATCCTGTATCACATGTCACACTTTGATATGTGTTGAATTGTATTGTTCCGGTCATTTTAAGCCTGCTAATCTGGAACGGAAGAGAATTGAATTAAGATCTGAGAGAATGATGGAGGTGAATTTTTCTTATATGTTGAAAACAGTTATTTTATAGCAGTGGAAGATGACAAAATCACACCACTAAACTCTGAATATAAGTAAGTTTAATGTTCTTCCTTTATATCCTGTATCTTAATATCATATTACAGTTTTATCCATCTTCGTCACATGGAGTTTTTTTTTTTTTACAGGAGAGCATTTTCAAAGTCTCCTCCATATATAAGGTATAAATTAATTATATAATCCCAAAACTATGTTGTTAATCTTCTTACAATTGGAAGCTTGCCTTAATACTTTTTTTTCTTAATGCCTTTCTATATTTTAGCATCGCAGGTGATGCTCCTCCGGCCAGCTGTGTTTTTAGCCAAGTCATGAACATGGCAGCTTTTGTGGGTAAAGTAATGATCTATGTATAAAGAGTTTGTTTTATATATTGCAATTTAAGGTGAATGAATGAATACTAGCAAAAACAAATATGGTTATGGTTACTGTGATCATGTCGAGTATTTTATTGGAAGTACACAGCTGTCTGGATGGTCTTTGTATGCTGTAATATTAAGAATTCCCATCACTGAGACTAAAGGGCTAAATTATTTCAGGATGTCATAATAAAGTGAGAAAGTGTTATAGCCTGAAATGGGGGATCTAAATCGTTGTGAATGCCCATGGATTTAGGATGGGCTGGGCACATATGGGTGTGGTTTTCAGGTGTCTACATAATTTTGGCCATATAGCGTACATTGTATTTTATTTTATATATATCCAGTTTGTATTTTTATTTCATAAAGCATGCATGCTAAATTAACTAAAACAATTTCAATTTAAGTAACATTTTAATGTACTGTTGGGATTCCACCATCATTTTACTGTATATAGAGTATTGTGGGTGTTGTCGAATCAGAGACCAGGAGACGTTGGGATATCTTTCAAGCAGAAGTTACTCTTTATTGAGAACTCGCCGAGCGTCGCTGTAGTCATCCAAGTCTGCCTAAAAACTCAGCTCTGGAGAGTTTATACTTTACAAGGGGGAGGGATAAAAAGAGGTGGAGACAAAGTAAACAAAGTATAGTGTAGTACAGGAGTCAGCCTGGTAACGGAGGTTCCCCAGCCCTGATCTCATCAGCATAACAGTGCCTTTCAACTGCATAGGTGCTAATCTAATCAGCCTGACAGTATCACCCAAACCTTCACATTATCATAGAGACAAAGACACAGCCTGGCCTTGAGATTAGCATTCACATTGACTTTGGGACCCTACCCAGTCAGGAAGTACATGAAGACAAAAGGTTAATGTCTCAGACACCTGGGCTACCAGACTTGATCTTCTTAGAATGTCACCATCATTACCTCAAAATGTAAAACCCAATGTACATAACTCTTAAAGTTTATATACTATGTTGGAAGCTAGATTTAACATTTTATAAATTTGTAATCCTACATGGCCTACTCAAGTTAAGCAAAGAGAATGCTGAACAAAATGTAAATGCAGGCTACGTTACTTAGTATTTATATAATATTACATTAATTAATATTTTTGCAGTCTATATATCAGGACAGCTCTGTCAGTTTTCAGATAAGATTAGTTTTAATAACAGCTATTTTTATATTCTCAGGCTTCATCCTCGGAGTCCTCAGATACTTGCAGTTGAAGCCAAGACTGTGCAAACCCTGGCTTAATATCATCAGTTTGGTAGCTCTGTCCCTGGCCTGCTTCGGTATGACGTTGGTTGGGAATTTCCAGGTATGGTATGGATTATTGGCATGGTGTTGTAGTGGTTATCAATGTGTTCTCACACCTCCAAGGTCAAAGGGTTTAAGTCACGCTTACTGATTAGTATCAGTAAGCGTGACTGGAGTTTGCATGTTCTCCTCGTGCTTTTTGGGTTTTTACTGGGCACTCCAGTTTCCTCTCACAGTCCAAAGACATGCAGATTACTGTAGGCTAACTGCCGTTTCCAAATTGCCTATAGTGTGTGAGTGTGAGTGCATGTCTACTTGCCCTCTGTAATGGACTGGCACCCCGTCCAGGGTGTACCCTACCTAGTCCCCTGTGAGAGGCTCTTTGCTTCCCGTGACCCTATACTGGGTAAGTGGTATAGAGAATTAGAAAATGTCAGTGAGAGTGGTATGGATCTTTCCAGTCCCTAGTATTTTTGCGACTGTAGTGATTGTGTTTATATGTTAAGAGTATTAAAGTCAAGGGGGTTTATTACAGTACATTTTTAAATGTGATCAATTTATTCACTGTTTTATTCACTGTCTAGTTGTCAAATGATGAGGAGCTCCATAATATTGGAACATCCATGACCTTTGGCCTAGGTACACTGTTTTGTTGGATCCAGTCATTCATGACTCTAAAGGTCAACTTGAGGAACGAAGGCAGACGAGCTGGCATACCCCGCTTCCTCTTGTCTGGGGCAGTCACTTTATGCATGGTGCTTTGTATCCTTCACATCTCTAGCAAAAATTAAAAACAACTAACTTTTGTTAAACAAGTTGTTATTTTAAGACACAGAGGTCAGCTTTTCTGGAATAGATTTTGCCAGAACAGTATTGTGGTGTACGGTGGTGTAGTGGTTAGCACTGTCGCCTTGCACCTCCAGGGTCCGGGTTCGATTCCCGTCTCTGTGTGCATGGAGTTTGCATGTTCTCCCCGTGCTTGAAGGGTTTTCTCTGGGTACTCCGGTTTCCTTCCACAGTCCAAAGACCTGCAGATTAGGCTAATTGGCGTTCCAAAATTGCCTGTAGTGTGAGAGTGTGTGTGCGCCCTGCGATGGATTGGCACCCTGTCCAGGGTGTACCCCGCCTCATGCCCAGGGTCTCCTGGGATAGGCTCCAGGCCCCCTGCAACCCTGAATACAGGATAAAGCGGTGTAGAAGATGAGTGATTGAGTCTTGTCAAAGCACCATAATGAAACCGGCTCTCATGAAGACCTTCCCAGGAAAGCAAGACCAAAACTTACCTTTTACATTAAAAAGTTCATTTAGAGCTACCAGCCTTGGAGTTAGAAGGTGTGTCCAGTCATTTGACTGGCACTGATCACACCGATTAGCCATTGTATTATGACCACCAGCAAACTGTGATGCACTCTGTGTTTTGACTTCTTCCTGTTGGAACCAGCATTACCTGTTTTAGCCATTTGAGCTACTGTAGCTCTTTTGTTGGATTTGACTCCACAGGCCAGCTTACGCTCCCCACATGCATCAATGAGCCTTGGCTGCCAAGGACCTTTATCTGGACCACTTTTTACAGGTACTGACCCCTGCAGACCAGGAACATCCTACATCCATGATAATTTGGGCCGTGTCACAGTAGCTTCAGTTACAATATCTTGTTACAGTGGCACTTAAAATTGGGTGGGATATATTAGGCAGAAAATGAAAATTGAGAAAGTGAGAAACTATCACATCTTGCGGATATTCTGCATTAATAAATGTAACTGCAGAGACCTCTCCCAAAGAATTGGGATGGTAGACAGTTGAGATTAAAAGATGAAAATGTTAAATAGCTTGTAATATGGAAATTTTTGTTTGATCCCATCCATTTTTCATGTGATCAAAAATACTGGAACACTGGTTGCTACCCTGACTAGAGGTTGTTGTTAGATTGTTGATGGAAACAATTAATAGGTCTGAATGTATAATCTTGTTTTGACGGTTTCACCGTGACAAGCATGACAAGAGAGCTGATATGGGAGAAAGCACTGTGCGTAGCCGATCTTGAAAAAATAATGAAAAAAGACAACATTATTATATACACGCATCCACTACACAACAAATGACTACACAACAAATGACTTCATCAGGGGATACAAGTTTTTAGACCGGTCAATTCAATCATTTGATCAGCATTTCTTCATTTAAAATGCATTTCTGGACCAAATCTTGATTTGAATATCCAAAAGATTAAAAAAAAATATATATTTTTTAAATATCCAATATCCAAAAGATTTTACATCTTTTAATTTAGGCATTTGCTAGACACTCTTATCCAGACTTAGAAAAATGCTTTGAAGTTTCCATCTTTGGACAGATGCTTACACTAGGTTACTAGGTTACTACTGTAACTAAGTACCATCAGTCAAACGCTGTTAGGAATTTTAGAATAAACCAAAATATCTAAGAAACAGATACGTCTTTAGTCGTCGTTTAAAGATCGCCAGTGACTCAGCTGTACGGACATCTAGAGGAAGCTTATTCCACCACCTAGGTGCCAGAACAGGAAAAAGTCTAGATGCATGTCTTCCTGGCTCCTTCAGAGATGGTGGGACCAGTCGAGCAGTGCTGGAGGATCAGAGGCAATGTGGTGCAGTGCGGGGTGTGATTAGAGCTGAGAGGTAAGTGGGTGCTGGGCCGTTTTTAGCTTTGTAGGCGAGCATCAGTGTTTTGAATTCAGCTGCAGGAAGCCAGTGGAGGGAGTGGAGAAGTGGGGTGGGGTGGGAGAACTTGGGACGGTTGAAAACAAGACGTGCAGCTGCACGAATGGTGGACAGAGGCAGACCTGCCAGGAGTGAGTTGCAGTAGTCCGGTCTTGAAATAACAAGAGACTGAACAAGCATCTGAGTAGCCTGTGTAGAGAGAAATGGCCGAATTCTTCTAATGTTGTAAAGAAGAAATCAAGAGCGATTATGGTTAGCAATGTGTGGAGAAAATGACCAGAGTTACAGGCAGTGCAGGCAGTGACATAAAGGAGCATATTTGACCTTGAATACAAATCGTGTTAAGCAAAAACAAATGGATTGGCTTGCCATTCCAATACTTTTGGAGGGGGCTGCAAGTGATTTCAAAGCATTATGTCATTATGGTGTATAGGATTTACTGTATGCCTGCACCAGCATTAGAATGTTTAAACACAGCACTCTGAAGGTGAAGTGATGTCATACCTACCTACTGCATGAATACTAAGTTCAGATAAACTTACACATGTTCCGATCTTAACACACTACCAGACTTTGCTCTAATGGCCCAGCGTCTGCACATGCACGCCGCTCGGGCACAGTGGGCACTGGTCATGTTCTTCTTGACGTTCCTGGGCTCATTCGCTATCGAGTTCCGTCACTACCACTTCGAGATCGTGTGCAGCGATGACCAGGAGCCTCCAATGAGCCTGTCAGAGACCTTCTCTGAGGTCTCAGAGTACCAGTCAGACCAGCTATAAGACTCTCCGGGTTCTGTTTCTTCAGCAGAATTACCGCAACCTCCCATCATTTATTACCTTCAATAATAATGCATGTTTATAATGATGAAGAATGTTTCTTTTCTCGCAGGTATACTACAAAAATATATGATAAGCACAAACAGACATTCTGTCTGAATTAGAGCAAGTTTTTTGTATCGCAGGTGCCATAAAGTGTTTTACATGGAAGATGTGTGTATAGATAGTGAAGGTACATATTAGACTTGTGACTAGACATCATTTGTATTACTTGAGAAAGACACCTGATCATCTACAAGAGAATAAGCATAAATTTAAAAAGTAGGTCAACGTCTGAAGTTTCATTTTAAATATAAACACTAGTTCTTTGCACATTTTATTAACATTTTTTATTAAGATCCAAATAAAAATACTAATTAAAAGTGTGGTGTATTTGTACATTATTCACAAGAGTATGTTTTTAGTCCTACTTAATGAAGATTTATATTAAAGTGATTTAAAGTCTAACGGTATTCTACTACATGGTATCATTGCCATTTTCTTCAAAGGTGGTTAAATTTCAGCTAATATATGGTGAATTAGAAATAATAATAAATCTATTTACCTTTATCAATTTTCTCCCAATACAGATGAAACTGAACCTACAAAGACTAGAATCTTTAAGAATCATAACTGTGAAAATACCAGTGCTTTATCTACTTTATATTAATATTTTTTTAAAAACACAGGCTAGGTACGATCAGCTTCCTTTTTTTTATCCATCATGTATTCAAGAGATTTGGTTTTCTGTAGTGATCGGAATTATCTGCAAAACACCTACTTAACGCAATTTTGTAAAATTTTCACCACAGTTGAGTTTAAGCTTAGACATATTGATTGTTTTATTTCCGTTTTAGGTTTCGTTTATTTCATCGACTACATTACAGGTTCTACATGACCTGTAACTGCATATCCAAGTTGCACATTTGCTTTTGGCAATACCGGTTTTACATAATGGTGTTTGAAATATCGTTTGAGAGCATACCATACGTTTACTAGATTAAGGAAGAGGTACATTTACAGTGAAAATAATTAATAACTTAAATTACACGTACACGTCAACACTTTCATATCATAGTAAACATTCAAATTGAATGACAATTTTATAAACTTCACTGTTCTGTTTAAAAAGTAAAGGAAAAAAAAAAAAAACATATGCAAGCACCTGGAGTTTAATTATAATGCACTTGGCACTTGCTGCATAACATTTCCCCCCTCCCCACAAGTATCAAGCTATAACTTGGTGATCCAATGTCAGCCCATCTTTGATACAGTCCACTTGAGGGGTGCTGACACTGTTCTGTCCTTGTATGTTAGGCTCTTCCGGATAGTTTCAGCTGGTTAAAAGTTGTAATGGTTGTATAATGGTTCCTCTCCTCTTCGGTCAGCTCCATGTTGCCTGGTCGCACAACCACGGCCACGTTCACCCCAGCATCCTCTGCTGCTTTTGCTTCTGCAAGTTGAGAAGATCGAGTGCTGACTGTTAATTGAGTAAGCAATATGCAAGCAAGTATAAGGTGTAATTTATGTTAGTTTACTTCAAGACTATTCTTTTGTTCATTTTTCTAACAATAGGGTGCCAAAAGAAGGTTTCTCAAATGAAATCAAAATGTTGAGTAGAAGTCAAGTTATGAGCACTTATGTGCTTGATTTAATAATCCACTTTAAAATAAGCTACTAATAAGCTTCTTGCTCAATGTAATCAAACATCTGCACCAATAGATATTAATTAGAAAAGCTAAACTGAATATTTTTATTGGGATTAGTTAATATTTTTACCACTGAAATAACAGTGCTAAGTGAATTTTAACGTGCTGAATTAATTTTAAGATAATACTTTTATCATCACAAAACATCCTTATTCTATCTACCTTTTTGATACCCCCTTCGATTACCGAACAGGGAGTGTATTTGGCCGACAATGAAAGAAATACACCTTGGCGTAAACAAGACATAAGATACTCAACCTTACAAAATGTTCTCTCTTTTGTATTAAGTTAGGCAGAGTTTTCTACTTTACAGAAAGACAGGCAGACCTGTAAGTGGACTTCACTAATACCTGATTAAAGCTGATTAGCTTATTTTTAGCTTTAACCTTTTAACTATTTCTAAAAACTCTGATTCTAAATATACACGCAACTTTACAATCAGTGTGGTCTAAATCAGAATAGATTTAGTTTCCTCATGTGATACTAGAGGTATTAATCTATTTACATCACACATTTAGATTTTGTTTCTAGACTATTACAGCTGCTGTCAGTTTACTGCCCAAAGTTCTCAGACTGTCTTTTGATTATTTACAAAAATGAACACTGAATCCTGACTTGTATGAGTGGTGTACCATCATATCCAAGTTAGTAAAGATTGGTAATTTTGATTAATCCAATAAGAAGTTAGAATGGGCATCAAATTAGTGACTAACATAACTTCATTTTCTCAGACTTGGTTATGGCTGCCATGGCATTATTAGTGTTGTGATTTTAAAACTTTAAACTGCAGTGAGTAGACATGGCATTATTTTTGTCAGTGCAAATGATTAGATTTATGTTAAGCTGCTATACACAGCACTACTGTCCAAAGACCTGGTTACTATCAGAGTCGTTATTCATGCTTTTATGAACCAGAATCCACTGCCCTGCCCTTTTTTCAATTTGCTCAAATGGACCAAGGCTCAAGAATTCTGAGTTCAAAAGGTTGCCTTACCAATTGACAAAATAAATAAATCATTGTGAAGCAATGTAAAAAAATAAAAGACATGAATTAACAACATTACCCACCTCGCGTCACATCTGTTAAGAACATTATTTCTTCTGGTGAGCAGCCAATCCTCTCTGCAATCTTTTCATAGCTTTTACTCTCCACTTTGGCACCAATGTTGGTGTCGAAGTGACCATCAAGTAGCTGCAAGAGACATTTAGAAAGATATTTGAATACTACAAACATAAAACAATCAGCCCACATGATATGAAAAAGGCAGACAAATTTGAACTTGCATCTAATAGATCTCCTTGAACTGAATAGCCAAAGAGTAGCTTCTGGGCCTCTATGCTCCCTGAAGAATAAATGTAGACTTTCAGACCATCCTGCTTCCATCTTCTTATAGTAGGAACTACATCCTGATACACTCTGCATGAGAAAAGTTCAGAAAAGGCAACCTCATATATGAGTATAAATGCAAAAATAATGTTTGTATGGAATGAAAATTTATCATTTTTCTGAATCACTTGTTTCATTCAGGTAAAAACATGCTTTGAGTGGGGAAAAAATGGGAGCTTCTGCATACTTACTCGCCTTTAATCCTCCCTGAAACATAGGCTGCTCGCCACATGTGGCCTTGCAGCTGCTTGAGAGCAGTGGTCTTTCTGTCCGCAGCCATCTGCCAGAGGACACTATCAACCACCTCCCGGATTGCCTTCTCTTCGTCCGTGTGAACCGTCTGGTCTACGGCATGAACTGGGCATGCTCTATTCTGCTTTAAGTCTTCCTCGGTCTGAAAGACAAATGCAGCATAAAATGCGTCTGATTATTTGGGACAAAAATGTACACCAATCACCCATAACATTAAAACCACCTAGATTTCAGGTTCCCTTAGTGTCACTGGGGCATCCTAACCACTTAGGCATCTCTCGCATCCACTTTGGCAGCGTGTTGTGGTGTCTCGCACCAAGACACTGGCGTTCTTCCACTGGCAAAGAATTTTTTGCCACATTTTCTGTGGGATCGAACAGGGCGTGCTGGCCTTAGATCCCTGCGGGCATGGGTAAGCCTTGGGTGCCCATGATCCTGTCACCAGTCTACTACTATATAATTATCAATGTTATTCAGTTCCTTTGGCAAAGAACTCTTTTTTTTTTTTTTACCGTTTTTGTAAAATGTATTTAGTTTATTTTTCAATCTGTACAATATGGAAGCTCATAAATTACACACTACATGATGATCCCAATAAAATCATCAATGAATTCTATAATAGACTTTCAGCTTTCATACATATCAGCTTATACACTTAGTATCATCAAACGTCATCAAAAGATCTGTTTTTGTCCTTATGTTGGCTTCAATTATATTGTGCCCTTGTCCCCACCACCAGCACTGAGTTTAGTGTAATCCTTCACCATCCTTCCACTGGTGGCGTTCTAGACAAGGTTCTTAATCACACACTGAGATTTTAATGAATCATTTCTGACCCCCGCAGAACTTTGCATGAGCCGTCTTTGACCGCAGTGGCACTAAAAAGCAGCCAGAGTTGACCGTGTCACATAATGCGTTCGAAAGGCTGCATCGTGTCATGTGTTGTTTGTAATGGAACAAAATCTGGCTTAATTATTACAACATACGTATAAGCTGCATAAGCTTCCATAATATGACCCAAACTAAATAGCTTGGCTCCGCTGAAACCCTTTTGAGACATCTTCATACATGAAGCATGCGTGTTGTGTTTGTCCGTCTCTCCCGGTTAGAACATTAGCCGCTAAGTGCAGGGGACACAACAAGAATGAATTTCTTCGTTTTTTTTTTCATCTTAAAATGTATCTGTTCGGGCATTTTTCTCTTAAACCTAACAAGGTGGCATGACAGACAAAACAGTCTTCTTCTTCATTGTTATATCTTCAAGTATCTAAATTTGTTAAGTTTTAAGATAAAATTTGGCTTAGTGGTTAGCACTGTCGCCATGCACCTCCAGGTTCTGGGTTCGATTCCTGCCTTGGGTCTGTGTGCACTTGGGCTTTCTGTGAGTACTCCGGTTTCCTCCCACAGTCCAAAGACATGCAGATTAGGCTGACTGGCATTCCCAAAATTGCCGGTAGCGTTTGAATGAGCCTGTGAGTGTGTGTGCACCCTGCGATGGATTGGCACCATGGTCCAGGGTGTACCCCTGAGTCTCCTGGGATAGGCTCCAGGCTCCCCGCGACACTGTATACAGAATAAAGCGGTTTAGACGTTGAGTGAGGGCATGGCAATTATTGCTTCTTGTGTCTGCCACACCTTGATACACTTACCGGTTCAGACTGAACATGGAGAGACGGACACACGCACACATGATGTCTGAAGATTGTTGTTTATCATCCGCAAAAGAGAGCACATTTAAGCTTTTGGCCAGGTGTCACATACATGCAAAACTACAGAAGAACCAGTCATCAACATCAACAAGACCCAGGGACAGACAGATGAGAGGAAATACAATTGCATTTTCCAGTTAAACAATAGGGTTCTAGCAAACATGATCATATAATCATACGTTAATGAATTAATATTCATTTAAATAATTATTTTTGTCTGGATACGGGCTATGGAAAGTGTGTCATGAAGGGAGTTATTTTATGGATATAGAAACCGTCTCATCATATTTGTTGTTGGCCTGTTGTCGGCTGACACAACCCTGCCATTTTACCCAGGCTTGGGAACGGCGCTGTATCCAGTGGCTGAGATTTGGTCAATGGATGGGAATTGGACCTGGACCTTTTGCATGGCAGGCGAAGCACCTACCACTGAGCCACCAGTGCACCCCATATTATATTTTACTACCTTACACTTTAAAAAACAAAACAAACAAACATGGAAAATCAGCAGCAGTTAGCACTACTGCCGAACACCACCAGGGTTGAAGGTTCAAATCTCACCTCCGGTCTGTGTCCGTGATGTTTGCATGTTCTCTCTGTAACCAACTTTCTAAGAGGTCACCACAGCGGACCAACCGCTCCGGTGCGGATACTCAGATCCCCAAATCAACAACCTAGTCCTAGAGCCTTAGCCGCTTGAGCCACCACTCCCATTTGCAACAGGGTTTCCCCTGTTCCTTGTTTAAAATAAATACATACATTTAAAAAAGCTTGCATTGTAGGCAGGTTGGACAATTGAACAGTGCCCACTGCCTGTGCCCTGAAATGGGTTGACACCCCATCTGTGGAGTTCCTGGACCCCTTTTACCCTTCCAAAGTGTGCACACAAACAAAGTGCTGCACTGGATAATTCTTCTCAACCCATGCTCACCTGATAAACTAGTCAACATTATGAAACGTGCACATAACAAATAGACAAATTATGTGAATCTGAGTAAAAATGCTGCAGTAAACCGACCTGTTTCTTTAGGAGCTGAACATCCTGCTTGCACTCATCCTCCTCCCAGTGCGCGCCCAGGTACTCTTCCAAGTGCTCTTTGATATACGGGAATAAAACATCCTGCACGAGAAATAAACGTTAGTTATTCCATAATCACGCGCTCACACTAATTATCTAATATCACACTCCTACCTTTACAAACGTGATAGGAGTCGTGGTTCCTTCAATGTCCAACAGAAAAACGCTAACGTTCTCAGGAACTGTAACCGTTGCCATTTTTTGTTCTTTCTTTTAAATGGACAACGACAGACTCGTCACGACGGTTTGCAGTAACAGTAACAAATACGTGTATAAAAACGAGTTTAAGATGAGTACTACAGGCTCGAGAAGCGAAAACAATTCATACGAGGAACTGCACTGTAACCAGCTAGCAATGTGCTAACACATGGCTCAGTCAACGGGTTGCCAGGTAACTTTAACCAAATCCCCTTTAATGATAAGTCTGCTTTTAGTCAGTTAATGTTGTCAAGTCTGATTATTATAAATCATGCAATACTTATAAGATTATATTAGTTGTAACAATGCACGATTTTGCTATTAGGAAAGTACTGTTCTTGTAGTACTAAGTTCAGCCTTTATTTGTCACATCTACATTACTGAAGAGTGAAATTATTTATTATATTATTATATTTCATCACATGGCGGCACGACGGTGTAGTGGTTAGCACTGTCGCCTTGCACCTCCAGGGTCCGGGTTCGATTCCTGGCCAGGCTCGTGTGCATGGAGTTTGCATGTTCCATGTGCCCTAAGTCTCCTGGGATAGGCTCCAGGTCCCCGCGACACTAAATACGGGATAAAGCGGTATAGAAGTTAAGTGTGAGTGGATTTCATTGCATATTCCAGCTTTTTTTTGTTAGTAGGCCAGGGTCAGCCATTTTTACGGCACCCCTGGATTGCACACGGTTAAGGGCCTCAAGGGCCCAACAGTGGCAACCTAGCAGAGCTGTGACTCAACCCGCCACCACCGCCCCAAATAATATTTCTCACAATTTACCCATCAATGGTCATGGTCACTTTTCCTGAACATTTTAGTGCTTTCTCAGCTTCCACCACCCCTGATTTAACAAATAAATGAATTAACTGCCTTTCTTAATTGAAGTGAGCAGGGAAAACACTAAAATGTGCTCCAGAAATAAGGTGGTCTAATGACTCTAAGTGATAGGTTTCTTGCCTGCCATGTGGGAGGCATTAGTTCAGTTCACACCCAATGCCCAAGTCCCAGCCACTGGATACAGTGCCGGTCCAAAGTCTGGGTAAAATGAGAAGGTCGGATCAGGAAGTGTTGCATCCGTGTAAAACCTGTGCCAAGCTGTGTGCGGATCAGATGTTCCTCTGTGGCGTCCCCTCAACGGGAGCAGCCGAAAGACCAATGATGGCCACCGCCAATAATGCACCATGTCCCAAAACAACAGTTGACTCAAGTTAGTTTCATGAACATTAAAAAAAAATTATAATAAATAAATATATATGTGTGTATATTGATTTATTTATTCATTTAATTTACTGTAACTGTTACATTTTCTACTTTTAAGGTATTTTGTTTAAAATGCAACTAAGCGGCATCTTGGTGGAATAGTGATTAGCACCATGGAATTTCACACCCAGGGTCAAAGGTGCGATTGTATGCGCACATACAATCATGCTCACCCACATGCTTAAAGTGTTTTCTCTGAGTACTTCAGATTTCTCCCATACTCCTAAAACAGAATAGGCTAATTGACATAGTGAGTATGTGAAACCTTGTGTGTTCTGAACTGGATTGGCACCCCATCTATGGTGTATTCCAACCTCGTGCCCTGAGTCACCTGGAATAGGCTCCAGGGCCCTGCCACCTTGTAAAGAATAAGTGGGAGAGTGAGTGCATGAATGAGTGAGGTAACTAAATGCCTAATTAAACCTGGCAAAGCAAGTTTATTTGTGTAGCACATTTCATACAAAATGGTAATTCAAATTGCTTTAAATAAAAGAGAAGAAAATAACCATAAAAAGAAATAGAAAATAATAGCAATAAAACTTTTTAAATGATTTAAGATTTAATTAAAAATAAAAACAGTTTGTAGTGGCACTTTTAAAACTACTTAAAATTTGATTTAGAATCAAAATAAAACAGTTGATATAAGAAACAATATAAGAAACATAAAATACAGTGCAGTCAGTTCGGACATAGCGTCAGTGCTCATTCAATAAATGCACAGCTAAACAGATGAGTTTTAAGTCTAGATTTAAATGTGACTAATGTTTTAGCACATCTGATCTCTTCTCGAAACTGGTTCCAACTGCGGGCAGCATAATGGCTAAATGGGAAATTTTCTGGTTCTAGTCACAATTCTGGCAGCAGCGTTCTGGATGAGCTGCAGCTGTTTAATGGTCTTCTTGGGAAGGCCAGTGAGGAGACCATTACAATAATCCACCCTGCTGGTGATAAAGGCATGGACAGTTTCTCCTAGTCTTGAGTGGTAACAAAACATCTATTTCTTGCAATGTTTTTAAGATGATAGTATGCTGATTTAGTTAACCTAAACCTAAAGTCATTTTCCCCCTAATATTTATTTTCACTTACTTTTACTCATACTCTATACTGCTTATCATTCATGTACAGTGTAGTGAGGGGCCAGGAGGGGTCTCAGGGCACTATTTGGGGTACAACCTTGACAGGTTGACAGTCCATCGCAGGGCACATAACACTGTCTGCTCCAGATATGCTACATCGTGACTGATCCTGCACGTAGACCCTGGCTTTCTAACAGGGATATATGAAGAAACAAGTTCACTGTACTGTAGTAAAGGAGTAATGGGTTGTAACGTCCATAATGCCAATCTGGCAACTCTAAAAGCTGGATTCAACCTACCGGGAAGCCACCGTTATAGTCAAGATTCAATGATTTGCACATCAACAACCCGAAGTACTTCCGGTGGATAATAACCACTGTAGATCATTGAGTTTGCGTTTCTTAATGGCCACTGCATGTGGATCAGATTCTAGCAGAGTTGCTGAGCAGACCAGAACGTTAACAGATTCTACCTGATTCCAATCTGTTAATAAAACTAACAATGTGGACTAAATAAATCTATCATATCAAATGTCATTTAGAATATAATTATTTTATCAATAATATGGGATGTGGTTATGTGCAATTTTAATATTGACAGCTCATATTTTTTTAATTCCATCCATCCATCTAGGAACCTCTGTAGTCCAACTAGGGACAATGGAGGCCAATTGCGACCATTGTATTTATTCCTATTACATTTACACGCGCATTCACACACTACAAGCAATTTGGGAAAATGGAGAAAATCCACCAAGCTCTGAGAGAACATGCAAACTTCACACACACAGACCTGAGGTAGGAATCGAACCGGGTCCCTGAAGGTGCAAGGTGACAATGCTAACCACACCTTTTTTTTTTTTTTTTTTTCCCCCAACTAAATTACATCATCTTGGGGTAATCAAATCAATTAAACTCAATTAATTTTATTGGGAAAACTTTTATTTTATTCTAGTGTAAGAACCCGTCGCTAATGGTGGAAGAAAGTTAGAAATAGTTAAAAAGTTAAAGCTAAAAATGAGCTGATCAGCTTTAATGTAATCAGTGATATTATTATTTCATGTTGAATCCTGTGTACATGTCTACCTGAAACAAAGGTGAAAAAGATGAAAGGGAGGATATAGAAAAGTTTATGTTTATGCTTTGTTCATGCAAAGTTGTACTTTTTTTTGTCGTCAGCCAAATACACTCCCTGTTCTGTAATCGGAGAGAGTGAATCATAGATGGGAAATTGAAAAAGTAGATCGGATAAAAAGATCAAATTTTGTCTCAAAATGACTCCATTCTCTTGTACCACATCAGCACTGTTATTTCAGTGGCCAAATTACAGTATTAACTAATCCCAGTAAAAATATTCAGTTTTTTTTTTAAATTAATATCTATTGGTGCAGGTGTTTGTAGGTTATTAAAAATCCAGCACATAACTGTTCATAACATCGCATTTGAATTTATAAAAAAAAAAAAAAAAAAAAAAAGGTTTAGTTTCATCAGGCAGTTTTGTATAATGCTTTGACAAAATCTGGCTGGACAGACAGTCAGAGATACAGAAAAACTTTGACACTGGTTTCGGTTCCTCCAATGTATGAAATGTAAAGTGGTGAAAATATTAACTCAACATTTTGATTTCACTTATGGTGCGGGTTAAACTTCAGGTAGATATCTAAGTACTGCAAAAGTGACAAAATATTTTGCAGTACTTTTGATATACAGTACTATTGATATAATCAAGTCACGTAGGCTTTTATTGTCATTTCAAACACACACACACACACATATATATATATATATATATAGTATCATATATATTTGCACAGTGTATATATTGCACAATATATAGCCTGAGCCTTATATATGTTTGTTTAAAAATAAAAAAAAAGCAAAACAAAAAAAGCGCTAAAATGCTTTGAATTTTAAGGTCTATATCAAAGACCGGACACGCCTGTTGCCGCCTGCTTCTGTTGTCCTTGCGCCCCGCCTATTTATCCACACGCCCCGCCTCTTTCCCTTTCGCATTCTCGGATTGCTCTATTGCGTCACCGTCCGCCATTTTAAGCAAACGGGTCAGAGTGTTTGTGTTTGCCGCTGTGTCGTGGTCTTTTATAATCACACTAATTCATATAGATATTTGATTGCACCGGATTACCGAAACCCCAAAATGCAGGCGGAACACGAACAGACCGACTTCAGCACGGATGAGTTTCCAGAGGGGTCCAAAATAAACGCAAGCAAAAATCTGCAGGATGATGGGTGAGTGGCGGCGCTAGGCCGGGGCAACGCGGCCTAACAACGCCTCGGCTTAGCTAGCTAACACTGCTAATCTGTTCGTTTAGCTGCTTTTTCCCCCCTATGTTGAGCTTATTTTGGGTGATGCTGTGTGTTTATTTTTAAACATGCTTTTTGAACCTTTTATAGTAATTATTTGAAAAGGCATTGACATCAGTAAACGGCTGTTTTCAGGATTTCTCCTCGGTTTGTCTAGCTTAAGCTAGCGGTTACAGGAAGCTCAAACGTGGCGTGCAAGTTAGATCGTTTAGAGCAAACTCGCGGGAGTTATCTGACCATGTGTGAACGTTCACGTTTCGCATGGTAAACAATATCGACCTGTTTTAAGGTCGATTTATGTTGTTGTAGTGGAGATCAGGTTCCGACCGTGTGACTAGCTCGAATTTATTATAATATGAATAACCCGCAAGTGGTGATGCTGTGTTTCAGCATCATGTCCTTGCTGATCTTTAGTGCTTAACTGAAAGTTAGGTGGAACTTTAAAATCAAACCTGTTTTTCTTTTTTTAAACTAATTTTCAGGAAAATGTTTATTGGTGGTCTGAGCTGGGATACCAGTAAGCAAGACCTTAAAGACTACCTGTCCAAGTTTGGAGAAGTGTTGGACTGTACCATCAAAACAGACCCCATGACCGGCAGATCCAGAGGTTTTGGGTTCGTTCTCTTTAAAGATGCTGAGAGTGTCGACAGAGTGAGTGCAGTTTATTTTAAAATACAATATTGTTAAGTGGGGGGATATCATTGACTACAATTATTACACAAAATGAATCAATGTTAATCTGGTCAAAAAATTTATTTATTTATTTTTAACCTGTTTCTTTTCTGTAAGCATCTCTTTGAATAAAAAAATGCATGTTTAATAGTAGCTTGTGATTTATTTGTTTTTTTTTTTTTGGCGGAGGGTCCTCTTGTAAATTTTATTGTTAACACTTTATATTGTTTTCAGGTTCTGGAGCTGAAGGAGCACAAACTAGATGGTAAACTGATCGATCCAAAGCGGGCCAAAGCCATGAAAGGGAAAGAGCCACCGAAAAAAGTCTTTGTTGGAGGTCTTCGTCCAGAAACAACAGAAGAACAAATTCGGGAATATTTTGGTTCCTTTGGTGATGTAAGTCATATGACTTGTATTATCTATTCAATGTCACAAAATGAATTGGTAATCGTTGCTTAAGCCTGATGCTCGGAACAGATCTTTACCACATATATACAGTTGGTATCAAACAGCAAACATTTGTCTTTTCTCTATATAGATCGAAAACATTGAACTCCCAGTGGACAGCAACACAAACGAGAGGCGAGGGTTCTGCTTTGTAACATACGTGGATGAAGAACCTGTTAAGAAGCTTTTGGAAAATAGATACCACAACGTAGGAGCAGGAAAGGTATACCGGCTGTTTGTTTGAACCAAAACAGGTATTCATGGCTGGCACATATCTTAATAATTTTTAAATTGTGGTGTTTTAGTGTGAAATAAAAGTCGCCCAGCCTAAAGAGGTCTACAGACAGCAGCAGAACAGAAGTGACAGGGGAGCAAGGGGAGGATTCAGAGGCCGTGGACGAGGAGGTATTTTGTTTGGTTTACAAGCACTGTTTAAAAAAAGAAATTACTTGTTACTGTTTTGCTTAAGTTTTAAATTGCAAATTCTGAGCATTGTTGTCTTGTTCCAACTCTTTGTGCAGGACCAAGTCAAGGTTACAATCAAGGCTATGGTGGCTACTATGGGCAGAACTATGGGGGTTACGGCAACGGATACAACCAGGGCTATAATGATTACTCTGGGTATGACTATTCGGGCTACAATTACCAAAATTATGGATATGGACAAGGTTATGATGAGTACAATGGTAAGTTTAAGTACCTTGTGTATATATAATGCAAATAATGCCAACTACTGTTTAATTCTAATTCCCTTTTTTTTAATTATTATTAATTCCAATAGGTCAACAGAGCAATTATGGCAAAGTCTCCCGAGAGGGTGGAAATCATCAGAACAACTACCAGCCATATTGATGAAATGACCTGACCTGCCAGAATAAATGGTAAGATTAGAATCCAAGCCTTTTGTTTGGCATTATGTGTGAACTTTAAAGATCAATAGACAACACTGACTATCCTGAAACAGAGTGGTATGCATATTAATGCATCACATTTTGAATGCCATTTTAAGGATGTGTCTATAGATCTTTAATTGCTAATGCTTGCACAGCAGTTTCTTTTTTTTAATAAAATCTCTTCAGAAAAACGTAAGTGTTTTTCTGTAGATTTTCCCGCTTTTCTCCCTGCTTTTTAACAGGTGTTCATAAGGAAATAACATAAACTTGATAGCATTGCTAACAGGTAAAGTACTGCTAAAGGGTACAGAGTAAGGGCACCTCTCCTGATTTTTCCATTCTTTCCCTAATTCTGATTATTATACCTTGTTTGTACCTGCCAGTGGGGACTTCATTGCAGGCCGTGTGTCACCTGACCACGAAATTCTCTGGGCGTCGCACATAGCGGGCAGAGAGCACGGCATGCACGAGAAAAAGCTGTCCTTGTGGTATGGTCTCTTCAAATTTCCTGTACCAGCGTTAAAGAGCAAACGTTAAGCAGGAGATCACTCGTTTTCCCTTAATTTATCAAGGTTTTGTTTAACAGTTTTAAAATGGATTTTTTACAGGTATTTAACAGTGAACCCTAAACTGTTTGTTAACCTTGCTGTTTATTCTCTTTTTTTATTTTAGTGTTCTTGTATTTCAGTTCTGGAGCTTCAGTGATTTATTTTCTTTATTATAATTTTTTTCTTTTGTTTGTCTAAAATGGTTCCCACCCCATAAATTGCATAAAACTCATAATGCTTGCTTTTTCTTTAGACTCCATAGAGAACTTCAAATGGTACACGTCAGTCCTTTTCCTTAAGACATAGATGATAAAGATCATATGTAAACCATTTTTATTTTTTATGAAGACATTAAAAAAAGCTCCATGCAAGAAATGCGTGTTTGGAAATTACCTTAAAATTAATGACACTTTTTAAAGGGTATGCTCATTTTCAGTGAGCTTGTTCACCACCAGCTCAGTGGAGCTAAACGTTTCGCTGGCCACATGTGCGCTTTTAGTAACATTTAAGTTATACATATGATCTTTAGTCTTGAATGGTGATCTTAATAGCTTAAAGTCAACAGCTCACGAAGTTAAACTGAAACATGGAGGTGGTCTTTTTCAGTGAAACTCTAGCCTCGGCGGAGTAGGTAATGTCTCATCTCGTCTGTTTTAGGTGGGCAGACTTGAGCGTTCGTACCCTGGAGGCAGCTCGTGGATACCCTGTTCTTCTTAAACAAAGAGCGTCTTGATTTTAAAGTACTTTTGTTTCATTGTCCTCTGATGAAGACATTCACAGTCAGACCTTGTAAATATTAAGTTTCTTATCCTGTGCTTTGTTCAAGTAGACCCTTAAAGTTTTTGTGATGTGTGCTTAGATCCTAATTTGCAAAGTGTCCTTTTTGTCTTATTTTTTTCAGTTTTGGATAAATGGAAATTAAAAAATTAAAATTGGGGTACAAAAACATGGCTGTGTGTGTTTAATTAATTTTTAAATGTTTGAAGATGACTTCACTCTCTTAAAAAAAAAACTGTTGTATATTTAATCTGAAAATGTGGCAATTAAATGATTAAGTTTGTTTGATAAATATTGAGCTCTGCACCTTTCTGGGTAAAGGATAAACACTGAATTTACATTGTGAAGATGTTCTCTTCCACCACAAGTGACCAGAAAAGTTTAGTTCATCTCCTACAGTTGAGTTCTCCTTTTTCTAAGTGATCTAAGGCTAGACATTTAGTGATGTACTTTTACGCTTAAGATATTTAAGAGCCTTTTTTAAAATAGTGAAATGAAAACAAAGCCTGCTGCATAAACGAGGCACTGATTTGACGCTCTAGTTGCGCTTCACGGACTCTTGCTCCCTCTGCCTCCATTTTGTGCCAGAACACTGCTGCGCGCCAACAAAAGTACAGACTAAAGGTTAGGAGCGAACATCTTAAGGAAATATCTTCCTTGTAGTTGGAATCCAAGTGAGTTATTTTCGAATTTCCTTAGAAACCGAAAGCGGTGCCTTTTGCGCCCCTTTTTGTGTTTTTTAAAGCTGGATCTCGGCCATCTGAAGGAAACTCGCCAGTGTTAATTCAGAGAGAGAGAGAGACAGACGGACGGGGGGAAAATGGAGGAGCAGTTCATCGGAGAGGATCCGACTATGAAGATGGAGGAAGACGAAGAAGCGAGTATGGAAGAACAGATACAGGCGGTCAGTGATGGAGGTCCGGGAGAAAGCGAGGGATCGAAGATTGATGCGAGTAAAAACGAGGAAGATGAAGGGTAAATGCTTACGAAGAAACGCTGATGGTTAGATATATAAATTTAGCCAAAACAAGCAAAGTATCCAAGTGTATGTTCGTATGGAAACTTCAAAATTTTCATTTAATTCAGGGTTTTATTTTTCTTACATGCATGTCCCCCACCCCCAAAGTATATGCTATATAATATTACTCTTAAATTATTTTCCACTGCACTCTTGGTAAGCTTTCATTCGGACTGATCTGATGACGTTTCTAGCTAGCCTAGCTAACCGGTAAAGCAAAGCCGGCTAGTTAACTTACTCGGTTAATTTTATAGCAAATATCTAACCAGTATAAACTAGTTAGTTTGTGATTTGTTTGTTTTTACAAAATAAAAAAGCAGACACCATCATTATTAACCATAATAAGCTTAACTGGGAATAAATGTTGAATGAAACCTGTCAGGGCCTTAAGCTATGTAGCTAACATTTTAATGATGGTTCTGTTTTCAATACACTGTTGTAGCAACGAAATATTACGATGTAACATTCGGACTTTTTGTATCGTTTATTTTAAAAAAAGAAATGCAGATTACTCCCCTTATTTTAACGATAGAATGTTTCAATAAAACTAAGCACCTGCTAATAAAGCGGCTAGCACGCTAATGTGTCATAAATAAGGGCAATTAAATGTTTCTACTAAACTCATCTAATTCTAACAAGCACAACTTGATAAAGTGATGATTTTTTTGTCTGGTTCATTGTAGTGTCAGTGGTGCCATGCAAACTAGCTACACAAGCCAAGTCACGTGTGCATTACAGTATTTGAGTAAATTATAATGGAGAATAATCTCAGGATGTCACACACGGCATTAAAATAATAATTAATAATAATATGCACCTTTGTGTCCTACAGGAAAATGTTTGTTGGAGGTCTGAGCTGGGACACAACGAAAAAGGACTTAAAAGATTACTTCGCCAAGTTTGGGGATGTTGTAGACTGCACTTTAAAGCTGGATCCTATGACTGGTCGATCCAGAGGCTTCGGCTTCATACTGTTTAAAGATGCTGAAAGCGTGGAAAAGGTAGTCTTTAGTATGCTCTGTTTTTTTATTTATTAATTTTTTTTTATCTTTTTACATCCTCAAAAGCCTTAACCTTTCAAACCTATCAAATACGTGAAACTTACATGAAAAATAATAAGCATTGTAAAACCAAGGGATGCAGTACCACAACAAAGTTTTTTTTTTTTTTTTAACAACTTCCCTACAGCAGTTTCCACATAACATAATTTTTTATGTCGTTGGGACGGTTTATAGTTACGTCATACAAACATAGTAATGTGAAAAATCTACCGAATAAGTTTGTTTCAGTTATCATTTACATTATTACAGTCATTATTTTCACCAGGCTCTTTTTGTTTTCTGTGGCTTGAAATGAATAAAATAGCAAAAACACAGTTCACCATAAAATTGGAAAGCGAAAAGTTTGTTGTTCTGAATACTTTCCTTCAGCGGAACTTACTCACCATTACAAAAGTGTTACATATACATTTCCCTTCAGAAACCTTTAAAATATCAAAATAATGTGTTATCCTTTGTTTAAATAACAACACATTTATTATTAGCTTTGGATGATGTCGAGCCACAGCATACAAGTCCCTCTGAAAGAGTTACTTTATAAATGATATCATGTTAGAATGCTCACATTATAATAAGCACTTTAGATTAGAGGTTTTAGTAAATCTAACACTGTTTGAGTGCAAACATAACTCTTTGGAGTGGCATTTCCAGTATTTCAGGAACATAACACTATAATAATATAACACTTTCTATTATATTAGTTAGCCTATTATTTAAATGTTGTTCCAATATACAGCACAACCAGTTTTTTTATTATAAAAAATAGTACCCACTTAATAATAATGATATGTCATCTATTCGCTGCAGGTTATTCAACAAAAAGAACACAAACTTAATGGAAAAGTGATCGACCCAAAGAAAGCAAAAGCCATGAAGTCTAAGGAACCCGTGAAGAAGATCTTCGTGGGCGGCATTTCACCAGACACTCCTGAGGATAAGATTAGAGAGTACTTTCATGCATTTGGAGAGGTGTGTTAAAATTATTTTTCGAATTCTTTAAGATTTTGAGCAAGTCTTTTGGTCTCTTCAATATGGGTTACATATGAAATGTATTGTACATGAATTAAAATGTATTCATCTTGATGGTTTAATTATATTTATTTTTAACCTCATGACAAGTATTGTTGTTTCTGCTGTCAGGTGGAGTCTATTGAGTTGCCAATGGAGAACAAAACAAATAAAAGGCGAGGATTCTGTTTTATTACCTTCAGAGAGGAGGAACCAGTGAAGAAAATCATGGAAAAGAAGTACCATAACATTGGCCTAAGCAAGGTATGGCATAATGACATTGATTGTTGTATTAGTTAAGATTGCATTAATTAGTATTATTAAAAAAGCTAAAAAAAAAAAAAAAAAAACATGACCAGTAATCAGGTCAAGAAATATTATAATGGTATTAATGCAAATGTTAATGCTTGTATGTACTTTCTTTTACTTACACACACACACACACACACACACACACACAGTGTGAAGTCAAAGTGGCAATGTCAAAGGAGCAGTACCAGCAGCAGCAGTGGGGTGGCAGAGGTGGCTTCACCTCTCGAGGTCGTGGGAGAGGAGGTGAGTACTGTTTGTGTAAAAACTATTTTACACCCTGGTATACTGAACTGACAGAGCACGCATGCTAGTGGCTTTAATGACACTGGCACTGGCATTTGAAAAAATTATAAGTATTAATTTTTAATAGGTATAAAAAATAAAAACGCTGAGCTTATGGCGAATAACGTTGAAAATGACAAATGTCTGCTGTGTAGCACTGACTAGTCTTGACTTCGGGTACAAAGACTCAATAAATCAAAATAAGTTTATTTGGATGTCATATTTCACACACTCATCGTCTATACCGCTTAATCCTGTATACAGGGTCATGGGGGGCTAGGAGCTTATTCCAGGAGACTTGGGGCTGGACAGGGTGCAAATCCATCGCAGGACACACACATACACTCATTCACACACTACGAGCAATTTGGGAATGCCAGTTAGCCTAATCTGCATGTCTTTGGATGGTGGGAGGAAACCCGGGGTTCCTGGAGGAAAACCCACCAAGCATGGGGAGAATATGCAAACTCCATGCTCATTGAGACGGGAATCGAACCTGGCCAGGAATCGACCCAGACCCTGGAGGTGCAAGGTGACAGTGCTGACCACTAAGCCACCGTGCCGCCTTGTTTCATGTCATATATTCCTCCTAATAAATCATACATGACAAGTTATTAAGTGCACTGTGTAGATTCTTTATTAATGTATTATTTGCCCTATTTTAAGATTTAGGTTAAGTTAATTATAAAAGAAATGTAGAAGGCTCCCAAAACTGTCTGCGCTCTGGGCAAACAGCTGTATTGCATAGTGAATGATTAAAACACATCTGCATTTGTGATGCAGAATTTCAGTATATATTTTGGTTATTGTTTGATCTATCTGTGCATGTAGTGTGCAATATGTTAACATTCTGTGGCTCTCCATTTCAGGGCCTAATCAAAATTGGAACCAGGGATATGGAAACTACTGGAATCAAGGATATGGAAATTATGGAAACTATGGCTACAACAATCAAGGATATGGTGGATACGGGGGATATGATTACTCGGGTTACAACTACTACGGATATGGTGACTACAGCAGTATGTAATGCTGTTTGTGAAAAAAAAAAAAAAAAACGCTGCAAAAACTCTAAGAAAATAATGTATGAAAGATTTTTTTTTATACTGATATTATGACAACTGTACACTAAATTACCTGAGCTTTAAGCATAGCTGTTTAGATCATTCGTGTTTTTGTTTTTGTCTGTCTTTGCTTTAACATAAGATATAATGTAGATATTTATTGTATAAGATGTGGTGCTATGTGGAATGGGAAAGGGATGTCTTACCTTTACAACTCATTTGTCACAAGTGCCTTGAGAGCCTTCAACAAGAGTTTAAAATGTACATCTGTAGGTCAGTGAAGAAATGACCACCAGCCAATGGCCACTTTTAGAAGAAAATAAACTATTTTTAAAAATTCATCCAGTTTACTCCAAAAATTTTTTGTCTCCTCCAATATTTGCAGAAAACATTATATTTGAAATACAGTGTAACGTAAGTATCTAATGCAATTAACATATTAATTACAAAATATTTTCTGAGTAATTGGCTAATTAAAACTGGATTAATAAAGTACAATTCCGATGGTGTTGTTGGTATGTGGATCTACATCATTTATATCCAAAGTAGAATGTTTTGGCTCTAAGCTATTATCATCCTGCCATGTTCGTATACATTTAATAGCCACTGTTTTCTTCCTCCTGTGTTCTCTGCTCAACTTGCAGACCAGCAGAGTGGTTACGGCAAATCTCCAAGGCGAGGTGGCCATCAAAACAGTTACAAGCCATACTAGCATACTACAAGCATAAACTCCAAAACATACATACAGGTATGCAGTTGTATTACTTAACCCAAGCCATCCTTAGCCTTTAACTTATCCTACATTAACCACCATATTTAATGTATTTTGCTTAATTTTTTGCTTTTCTTTAAAGTTTTTCACAGCACCCTGGAGTGCTTTACTGTAGTGGTTAACATAGAGACTTCAGTCTTTTGGCAGTAATGTAACAGCTGGCTTTTGGCTGTTTCTTGCCTTTTTTTTGTAACAGTAAAAAAAGTTAACAGGTACAGTACTGCTAAATGGGTACGAGAAAGAAAATAAGGATTTGCAACGAAAACGCACAAAAGAAGAATGTTGTTTCCTAACTCTGACCTTGTTTGTACCTGCCAGCGGGGACTTCCTTGCAGGCCATGAGGTGACTTCCCGATTCTCTCAGGCCCGCTCAATGCGGACAGGGTACGAGAGGCGTACGCTCTCGAATGCTCCCATTTGGTATGGTCTTCCAACATCCTGTATATGAATTTTCAAAAAAAATCAAAACAAACAAAAATAACAAGAAAACATATAACGGATACACCAAGCATTTATCCTTGCCTTTTTTACATTCTGTTTAAAATTCATGGCATTTGTTTATGTAATACAATATATCTCTGTAATTTCGTAATGTCATTTTTTACAGGTAATGGTAAAATACGACACACTGAAAAAAAAAATTAACTGTTTACTTTTCAAAGGATACAGCCTTCTCTGGATTTTCCAGTGTTAATATATATATATATATGCACTTTTAATCTTACATGTAATGCTTGCTTTTTTATTTATAGCTCGTGTAGCAGTAATATCCAGTAGTCCATGAGCTAAAACCTGGTTTGTACTTGGACACCACTACGTTGGAGAATTGCTTAATTTTCATATTTGTATTGTTTGTTTTAATGACAGCGGTGGAAGAAGTTCATTAATTTCATCTAACAAATTCTCTTTTTTAATCTTTGCAATCCTGAAACATTTGCATGACAATGTTATTATTATTATTATTATTATTATTATTGTGAATTTAAAAGTAAAATCTTCATATTTGTGTGTCTGCGCTTAAATTTATTAATTAAGTTTAATGTATTTTGGGATTTTTATATTATGGAATTTTAAACAAATATTTCTAGATTATTGCATTTTAGTATTAAAGAAGTAGAGTTTTGTTTTTTCGAGAAACATGCCTACATCTTTTTGTGTATAAAATTAATTCATTATTTTATTTTCTATTTTTCAGGTGGAGATATTTTGGAAGGTAACATCTGAAGCAAACATCTTTGAGTCGAGGCAGATGTTTATTAAGGAGTGTTAATGACAAAAAAAAACACTTTAATTACAGCTACTGGCCATGTACAGTATGCTTTGTGTTAATGTCACTGATGAAGGTGAATATTCCAGTCATCATTTAACTTACCCTCAGATGCAGTATAACACACTTTTTTTTCCAGTGACATAATTTCTTGTTTTGTGTTGATATGCTAGTTTATGTTAGCAGAGTTTGATAGTCCATTATTTGCAAACATTGTGCTCCTAGGTCGTTAGATCATTTCTACATTTCAATAGTATTTATTAGTTAACATTAATAAGTAGAAGTGCCAGTACGTTGATATATATATATATATATTATATATATATAATTTTTTTTTAGGCTTAGGAGTGTTTTGCTGCGAAATCGTTTAGTGATTCTATGAATGAAATAAAATTGTAAAAATTCTGAATTCAATGCATGCCACAGAGTCTCTCTTTATTATGAGCAGTCTTTTCTGTAGTCTTCAGTATTTACATGCAAATTAACATTTTTTTTTGAGTGAATAAGGATAGTTGTACATTTCATTTTGTCCAGGATGTTTAGTGTAAGACAGAAAAAGAAAACCTTCATAATTAATGAAATACTATAAAATAAAAACCAATACCATTTAACGAACATCCAAAACAAAGGTTGGACCATAAATAGGATACGTGTACTCCAAAATACCTAACGCAATCATAAACGTACTTCCTTCTCTACCTTTACCCTTGACAGAAATGTATTTCATGACTCATTTGTCAAATAAACTACAACCACTATGCAGTTTCAAAGGTCTACAGAGGATAGAAATGAACTAATGTTGGTCACTAATGTTGGTCACTAATCAACCCTTGCAACCTCAGTGGTTCGGTGTACCACTTATCTGTTAGCATCAATTTTAACACAGTAAACTTTGTGCATTATATTTACATGGTCAAATGTAAGCTTTCAAGGTACAGTTAAAAGACCAAAAAGAAACAGCATAAATATAGATGATCTAATTTGCACTTAATTACATTTAATACGAGAGCAGGAAAAAAAGTCACTACGTTATGTAGGAATGACTCCAGTCGCCAAAAGAATGATGAACAAAACAATGATGGACACGATCACTCCAATTATAATCATCATTTTGATGTTTTTCCACCAATACTTTCTGGATACTCGTGCAGACGTCTTTTGAAAGGAGTCGGCCTGGTCGAGAAGGCATGCATTAAAAAAAAAGTGAAGGATAATGTAAAAATGGAGGTAATTTTTAAAGAATCATTAAAGATACATTATTTATGCTTTATAGTCAGGAGCAGTAAATAAAGCAGAATTAATAACTTACAGTGGCTTGCAGATCATCTGTTTTCTCGATTAGGTCATCTAGCTTCTCTCCCCTTTCCAAAACTTTGTTTATGTTGTCTTTGAGGATAATTTTGACATCATTGACTTGCTCCTGCACTTGATTCATCTTACTAGAGCCTTGGGCATTTTGCTCAGCCTATAGATGGTATCCAAAGAATTTAATATAAAAAAAAATGTGATAAAAAGTTTCACTTAATCTTTACTCGCTGCGAAAATACAGCATCGTAATGAGAAAAATATGACATTAGACAGTACATACTTATCATTTATATCTGTAAACATCAATTAGTACTAGGGCATAATGTGTGTTTTAGGAGTTGTTAATCATTGGCCGACAGTTTAACATTAGTTCAAATAGCAGTAATTAAAACGTTATGCAACTGGCATAAGAACTCTCAGCAAAATATCTGTTTTTGCAAGCTGTGACATTCCTTCGTTGACATTTCACCTTCATACTTCCCTTCTGAGCGGATCCTGGACTTCCTCTATATGTCAATTGAGTGATGTAATAGACTTTGGTATATTTAAAGCATTTATATTCCCTTTTTATCTTTGTACTTCATACATTGTTTTTTTTGTACATATCTGCTGTTATTGTATATTGTTCTTTCTATCGTTATGAACTTGTGGAGCTAACAGGTTGGTTTTAACCTTAAGCAAATACAGTAAGTGCACAATCACAAGGCAAACAGAAAGAGGAAACAGTTTCACTCACCATAGTCGTACTTCTCTCAGATGCCGAATTCAAGTGTTCTGTGCTCGAATGGTCCTAACACCACCAACTTTGTTTTACAACAATCTCTCTACCATTGCTTAACAGAAACAGGATATAGTTTGTATCCCAGTCTGTTACCAGCTACGATACAAGTCTGAGCAAACAGGGAGGAAGGTTTCAGACCTCATTTGCACACAAGGCCACCCCTCCCAGACTGCGTGTACATTAACAACTGCTGGATAACTGCGGCCTGCCTACTGGCTATGAGTCAGTCAATCATTTAGACCAGGCCTAGCATATGCTCGACAAACACCTGGTGAGGTATACAGTATGTACTCATATGACTGACCAAAGGCCAGGATCTTTATCAGAGGACTGTTAAAAAAGGCAATAAAGAAGAGGAAAGTAATAAAAGAACAAGGTTTGCCAATATGTTTCTTGTCACAGACTATTATATAATCCTAGCAAAGGATCCTTTCAGCACGAAATACAATTTCTTATTAGTGTTCAGGCATGATCATCTTTAGCATAGTCACAAAATTGTACCTTTAAATTATTAAAAATTTATATGACAAAATCTACATTTACTCTGGAAATTGGGATTTTACAACCAGTGTGATAAGGCAACAAATTGGAATCAATGCTTCATTTCAAGTCATCTTTTCTTAGTGGGGTTAAAATTGTTAGTCTTTTTTTAAATGTAACCAGTATGAAGTGCGTTAAAACTTACTGTACACTATCTTAGAATATAGTCAGTCTCTATGATGGAGTGACACAGTGGTAGTGAGTAACATTGCTGTCTCACTGCAAGTGAGTTGGACTCGCTATGCCTAATTTATTTTCGGGATGAATAACTATGTAAATATGTCAGTGCGGCGTCTCGCTTCCCATTCTGGGTGTCATCCCACATGGCACCCACAGACTCAAGGTCCACAACAATCCCTTACTCACTCACTTATCGTCTACACCACTTTATCCTGTACACACTGTCACTGGGGGGTTGAAGCCTATCCCAGGCACAAGGTAGGGTACACCCAGGATGGAGACATACACACACTCACACGCTCATATGCACTGTACAGGCAATTTGGCAACAGAAATTAGCATAATCTGCATGTTTTTGGACTGTGGAACCAAGCACCAAGCACGGGGACAACATGTAAACTACATGCGCACAGACCTGAGGTGGGAATCAAACCTGGACCCTGGAGGTGCAAGGCGATATTGCAGCCCCACTACAATCGTGATCAGGATAAATCAAGTGCTGTTTAATGAATAGAAATTAACTGCTAAAGTAAAGTAAAAAATTTTTTTTTTAAATACTTGTTTAAAATTACAACTGCAGTCCTTAGGTAGGCCTAAGTCTTCACTATTCAGGTGAGATTCTTCATTAAAGCTACTCGAAACCATTTATATTAGAAAGCAAGTGAAACTTCTTAAAGTTCTTTAAGTTAATGCGTTTATAGCAGGAAAAATGGGCAAGCATCTAAGCAACTTTGACACAGGTCATATTGTGATGTCTAGACCAATGAGTCAGATCATCTTCAAAACCATTGGTTAAAAAGAGACACATAATTACTACCTAATGATCACCGACACTTTCAGTGGTTTCCACCAGAAAAAAAACACAATTGTGTGCTTAATGGTGAACTTGTAGAACCCCATCTGAATAGTAAATAGACCTGACTGAGAAACAGATAGCACCGTTGCCTTGCAGCTCCAGGGTCTGGGTTCGATTCCCACCTCATGGAATGCAAGGAACCCAGATAGCAAGGTGACATTGATTCAATGTTGAAATTTCATCAGAATCATCATTTTGGTTGAGGTTGATTATTC
>JAQQZT010000009.1:18914809-18930994 GCA_030068275.1 Clarias platycephalus | reverse complement strand
TATATATATATTTTTTTTTTTTTTTTAATGATTAATTTTTTATTTATTATTATTATTATTTTTTTTACAATCAATGCCTGTAGCCCCTCTAACCAGTGACTGTGGGTTCAGACCATATCTCATCTGATGTATCACAACTACAATGTATTAAAAACTACACAATGTATTAAAACCAAGTAAACTTTACATTTTTATAATGTAATGCTTTTCTCAATGCTCTGACAATAGCATGTTTCTGATTCCTACATAATAAAACAATCAGCAATAGAAAGTATGTTTTATTATGAAAGACTGATAAGAAAAAAGATAAAAATCCACAATATTATAGATTATATTTTTATACTGAGTACATCTTTTCAAAACTTTTAATAAAGTTTACTAGCACACAGATAATCTTTGCTAGGACATAGATCTTTACTAGCATACACATAAGCAAAACACTTTTTCATACCTCAAAATCAACATATTCTGCCATAACACTGTTTAATTGTATTTAATTTACTTTATCGGTCACAAAAGAATGACATCATAAATACTAAGAACATGTGGGATTAAAAAAATATATATATAAACCCCAACACTACAGTAAAAAAAAAAGAATGCCCTGTTGTAAGAAATGATAGACTGCACTGACACAAATTCCACTCCAGAGTATGCTTGATACTTATCCTCCAGCCGGCTTAATTCTCATAGAGGCAATCCCTTCAGTAAGATGTGAACCTTAATGGTAGAGTGATCATCTACATCTGGGTGAGACAGTGGACCATTGAGAACCATCTTATGTTCAAAGGATGACCTGATTAGCCATCTGGTTGCAGTCGTATGTAAATAGTATTACTCAAGTGGTGCAACATCACCTGTAGCGTGAGAATGGTAGCAAGTCGACGAAAACCATCAAAGAAGATGTGATCACCGCCGTTCAAAAGTAGTTGAATAAATATGTTCATTACACAATTGGTTTGAGGATATCGTATTTAAAACAAGCCCTATTTACATGAGGAATTTAAGGAACATTATAAATGCTTTAGTCCAGATATTGGGATATTCCTTTTGTCTTCAATGTGCTCATTTTTTTTCTTACACTGTCATTGCTGTTTGGAATATAAAAAATATTTTAAAAGGAATAAATCAGTAATGCAGAGGATTATGTTTAAAATCATGAGAGTGGACTAAGCCCCAAGATTGTTAAGGTTTACAATAAAATGAGGAAGGAATTGTTTGAAGAGTCTGCCAAGCTTCGATACGGTTACTGGGCAACATTGGTTCATTTGTGGACTGGGAGATAATTTAATTTTAAAAGTGAAACTCTCATTCACTTAATTTAAGTGAAATTAAATCATAAAAATAAAAAATCCAATGTCTTAAAATATTTCAAGCAATCAAAAAACGTATTTACAATACAGAAATTCATACATTAATCCAAAAATGTATACACTCAATACTTGGTCATGGCTTCTTTAATATTAACTACTCCATTGCGGCATAGCCTGTGGCACCGCTGAGGCTTTATTAAAGACCAGGTTGCTTTAATATCAGCCCTCAGCGCGTCTACATTTTGGGTCAGGTGTACCATCTTTCGGTGTGGGGCATTATGTTGTCACAAGCTAAAGAACATTGGTCTTAATTTTGTCAGAGCCATTTCTATGCTCAAAGTCATTGTAATATTGCCAGATAATATGAGATAGAAAAAGAAAGGCTAGCAGAGGATGGTTTCAATCCACCGATCTCTGGGTTATGGGCCAAGCACACTTCCACTCTGCGACTCTGCTTAAACTGAACCCTGAATGGGATTTGAACCCACACTCCCAGGCTGGGTATTTTTGATTTCTTAAAAATACTTGAATGGAGCTCACGTAAGCGTTTAGTTAAGATTCATGGAAAAGGCAAGTATTAGCACCCTAGGTTTTTTTTTTTTTTTCCACCTCAAAACCAACCTGACATGAGTGCTCCAATACAACAGGTGGCGCTGCTGTCGTCACAGAGTGAGCGAGTAAAGTGTATTTTTACTCCAGAAGAAGAGTTTTGCACTGGAACCATGGCGACACGCTTGAAGGTTAGGAGCACTGTCTTAAAAACAAATATAATATTTTACACTGTTGTACTTAGACATTTTCATGACTTGTTAAACTCAGTGTGCGTGATTTAGATAAACATTTTGACCATTTATTTATTATAATCTACATTCACCACAGTCTGTTTGCTTGAAAATCGTGGTTAAAACACAATTTACTGTTTACCAATGACTTCAGTTTACCCTATTTGTTTTATTTTTCTTTTCTTTTCGTTATATTTCTTGTAAGCACTTTGAGATTGTGTTCCTATGAAAAGTGCTTCATTAATTCATTCATGTATTTATTTTTGGTGTTTAGAGACCATCAGAATTCTCTGGACTTTGTACTTGGGAATGTGACCCAAAAAGTTTTTTTTTTTTTAAATATATCAAATTAAAGATCTTGATAAAACTTTAACCATATGTCATAAAACATAAAGTTATGGGGATTTAATACTTGTGCGATTAAAGCTGCTTTTCATTACCTTGAAGGAAAAACAGTAGAAATTGTGTGACCTAAAACAAATACAGTCATATTTAATACCACATTCATATCTTGTTTAATCATAGAAAAGATGGAATCAATTGACATCAAACAAAAATATGTAACAAATTAGAGACAATATGTACATTGTAATCCAGTAGGTTGGTTACATTACCGCCAACTCTAGTTCTTATTCGCTCTCAACTTCCCAGCTTCTTAAAGGCGATTTCTTTTTTTATTTCAGACCAGCCTTCTTAAAACGTCTAATGCATCCTTCCCTGATCTCATATTGACCTGTTCTGTGTCTTGAACCCTTTGTCTGCTTTATCCGGTACTTCCACACACTCTTTCTTCTCAACACTTTTCTTTTTCAGTACCACTCAGCATCTACTTAGAGGTGTATAGGTTGCATCACCGCCACCTATAGATCTCTTTCCCTCACCTTCCTTTTAAAACGGACTTTCCAGTTCAGTCTCAAAAACAACATGAAATGCTTCCTTCCCTGATCAGTGACTCCCCCATTTAACATTGCTTTCTACTCTCCCTAGTTCTTGGAGCTGTGCCACCATACTGTATCTAACCTCTTCTTCATATATTTCCTGTACAAGATCAATACATTCTCCACACTATCACTTTCATTGCATTCTTTACAGAGTCTGGTTGGGTGTTTACCTACAATAAATAGAGTGCTATTAAGGTTGCTGTGTCCAGTTCTTAGTCTGCTAATTAATACCCCCTCTTTCCGATTTCTTGCCTCCTTATCATGTCTTCTTTGTCCTGTATTGAATGCAAATGTCTCGCTCTTGGTTTATTATCCCACTCATGTTGCTATTGTTTTCCACACTACCTTTCCCCTCTGACTTTGATAATTTGATATTTACCTGAACGTCCACTTTTTTGGTTTTTACCAACTCTCACTCTCAATGCCCTCTTATTTCTCTGAATACCCAAACAGGCTGGGACCATAGAAAAGAGACATTTGTCCTTTTCTTAATTATACTGTACTTGAGTTGCCTAACAAGATTCTGTTTGTTTGTGGGGATGGGCGGTGTTTGTACAGGCAGGTAGTAGGCAGCATCATCATCAGTTTATGTTTATCACCAACTGTAACAGTAGGCAGTGTTGTCTACGGCAAAAATGAGTATGTCAGGCTGAGCTCATAACTACTGGAACCCAGATGTAACGGGTGGCCGTTTTAACGCAATAGCCAGTGTCATCATCACCTTTTATGTCATACTGTGAGGTAGTAATATATATTTGCTGAAATAATGGAGCAGCATGAGGTGCGGCAGCGAGTTGACCGCACACTCCATTCACAGGTAATGGTAGCACCCGGGCGTCAGGATCTGCACACGGCCCAACTGTTAATGACGGGTGGCTTTAAGCTAGGGTCAGGGGTAGTGACAGGGGCAAGATGAGATCTGTGAAAATTAGAGCCATCATTAAAGAATGGAGTCTGACAGTGTGAGGTGTGTGATGTGTGACACACTGTGTTTCAAAGTGCGATTGTTAGCAATGGGCTGACTCTAGCATCAAGATATGCGGTAAAAAAAAAACTATTTTCTGCCAAATTCCGTCTTCTGTCTAATGGTTGGTTGGTTTGGCCTATGATTGGTTTGGTCACACAGCTCTGACGAATACGTTGTTTTTTTTATAAAAAAAATTTTAAAGTGAGGAGACGGTGACCTCAGAGCAGAGGGCTGCATATGGTGAATTTTGTAAATGTGTGCACAAGAACCTCAACACTAGCCATTGTATGCGCAGTGTTTCCGATGCATGTACGTCAAACTAGTGGTCAACATTGTTGTGTTAAGTATCGGGTCTGACTTTGTGGGTTCCTTAATTGTTATAAGCGGTATATAAATCTAATTAAATTAATTACCAAATCTGAAGGAAAGCAGGATATTGGGGTATGATGATATTGGGGTATGGTGATATTGGGGTATGGTTTGATTTCTGTGAGAAAGGGGTTATAGGCTAGCATGTAAATATTAAAGCAAGGGATAGTAAAATTAATTCATTTATCATGGGAAGAAACCCCCCAAGCATGGGGTGAAAATGCAAACTCCACAAACACACACTGCCTCAAGGTGGGAATTAAACCCTCCACGCTGTAGGTGCGAGGCCACAGTGTTAACCATTATGCCACCGTGCTGCCTAATATAACTTGTTTCATAAAAAAAAAATGCAGAATAGCTGTTTTAGTTTGGTTTTGCTCTACACATAAATTCTGCTTGCTTATGTACTTAAATTGCTGATATCCTCCAGATTGTACAAATGTTCGTGCTATTCAAGTTGAACTCTTTTATACATGACCCCACTGATGGCCATGTTGGGTGTAGTTTCTGCTAAGAGAGCTAAACTTGAAAGTGGTCCATTGATCAGTGGGGAAATTACATCACAGCCGCACCCTACTGCACTTATTTGGCAAGAATATAATATAAGCAGAAAAATTCCTCTAAATTACAAAAAATTCCTACAAGTTTTTTTTTTCCCACTTGACATTCAAGAGATATAAACATCAGGATAAATTCATATTCCCCTGAAATATATTTCTATTGAATATAGCATATTTCCTTATGTATTTCCATTAATAGGTGTGTGCAGTATCGAAATGGAAAAAATGGCCTGTATCCCAAATCTCACGCATGTAATCGTAATGCACTGTTTTTTCCCCCCGTAACTGTTAAACCTGATGCTTTGCTGTAGATGCAAAAATTTTATATTTTTATGCAATACACAGATTTGTAGCTAACAGTATGTAAAATAATGATTTCTTGAATGCTTTCTTTTTTCCAGGTGCTTCAAACATTTAAAGCTCTACATAGAACACGGATGGTTGTGTTTAAAGATGATGAACGGGCATTAACAGGTACTCTATATATCATGTATATTTTCCATGTAAATGGTCCACTTAATTTTAGACATTTTTTTAAAAAGACCTTTAGATTCTCCACTCCACAGAGTTACAGTATATTGCAGGAGTCGTCAAGGATGCCAGGGTTTACAGGTGGAGAAGATGTTAATTGTCTCACACTGTCATCACTGAAGGTCAAATGATAATTTTTGTTTTTGTTTCATGTAACTTGCAAATATATTTCTGCTCAAGGGCAATTTGGTAATGATCAATTAAATAATAAATTGAATTACTTACTGTATAGAGTCCTTTCGAGTACATTTGTTTGAGTAAAGCTTTTTTTTTGTTTGTTTAGCTGGTATCTTTAAATAATTTTGGATTGTTAATTGGGTAGGAATGTGGGAAATAATTAGTAACTGACAGCATTAGTATGTGGCAGATAGTATGAAAACAATTTCTTAGTCAATGTGTTTTTTTAATTAGTTTTCTTTGTCATACCACAGCTGCCAGATTAAAGATCAATGAAGAATTTAAGAAAAACAAAAATGAAACATCAGAAGAAAATATACAAGAGGTATGGCCCATACATACAGTATGAATAAATTACTATAGGGCGTACAAATACTTGACATTTGAAATATGAATATCTGAGTAACTACATGTCCTAGGCAAGCAAAATAAAAAATAACAGATTTATTTCTCAAAATTCCAACAACATATTCAAACGGATATTGATTTTATAACCGATTTCACAAAGCTTCACAAATGCTCACTATGCACACCACCTGTGACATGACGCACAGCAAGTCTGTAGTCCAGCTCCTGCCAAACTTGCTGTAGCATATCTTGCGTAACATTCTCCAGCGCCTCAATGATTCTCTGCTTGAGTTCCTCTAGGCTTGTAGGAGGAGGGGGAGGATAAAGACCAGTCCTTCCACATAGCCCCACAAGGTGTCAAGTCAGGCGAATGTGGTGGCCATTATCACAATGTCATTATCACTGAAAGAAAAAATACAAAAAAATAAAATAAAATATTAAACTTAGTTAGTTTTTACACATCTTGTTAAAAATTTTGATCATTATGTCACATTTTTGGGACACCCTGAATGTGTGTGTGTGTGTGTGTAACACCTGAATTCAATAATTAATTTGCCAAATACTTTTGTCCATATACAGTAGTGTGTGTGTGTGCGCTATTTATTAACTTATTCATTTAGTTCATTTTTGTCTGGTTTTGTAAGTCCTTTTCATGTCACTTTTGACATCATTATGTTTCTCTGCAGATGGTTAAGATGAGCAGAGCTGTCGAAACAATCCTGCGGGAAAATGTCCTTCAAGCGGAGCATGTAGGAGAAAACAAGCTTGGTAATGTCTGGATGCAGAATACTGTGGTTAAACAATAGTGATATAATCATTGTGAACAGTACCTGTTATAAACCAACTGTCTTGTTTTATTTTGTGCAGTTCTTCGACCCAGAGACAGTCTTCTTCTAGAAAATGTACCTTTCTGTGAGACACCTAGAAAAAAAACATAACCTCTTTGGATTTACAGCGGTTTTCTTTGCCATGTTGTGCATAAATCATCTAATAACATGACTAATCATATAATGACTGTTAGAACACAGAGGACAGCTTCCATGGATCCTGAGGAACTCACGGCTGTAGTATAAAAATGTTAAAATTCGAACGTGTTTTTTAAATTATTATTTTTATTGTTGTAATATTAAATAATAAATTAAAATTCCATGACTAAATCCTTCTCTGAAGTTGTTGTCAGACAGTTGCTTTAAGAAGTGGTAACTTAACCTTTTCTTGTATAAAAACATAAAAGTCTTTCTGTATTATACACTGAGTATATTCTTACCATTCAATATGCAACCCATTTCTGTGACTGCATAAAAGTATTCTTTTTTTCAACTTTGTATGATGGAAATAAGTTTGAGTTTGGTTTGACAGACCAAATTAAAATGACTTTAAATACCTAGATTTATCTAATATCATAACAAATTTTATCATATGTTAGCAAACATCTGAGTACAATTAAAAAAAATTTTTTTTATGTTTGTGAAAAGAAAAAAAGTGACAGTATATTTCCCAGTGTATTCTTGTAAATATTTTTGTTTTCTGTAGTTGTAATAAAGGTTATGTCATGTGTCATATTTCTCATTGTGAAATTTCTGACCAGGGTAAAAGTTATTTTTAATATTGGCAACTTTGCTGTGTTTTACAAGTTACCACATGTTAAGCAAATGACTTGCTTACAAAGAATCATCTGAGAATCGGTCATCCAACATTAACATTGTCAAACACGTTACTGGCTGAAGCCCAAGCATTCGCACAGATTCAAGTTTTATTAAAGTCAAATATTCTGGTATATTTAGTGTCAGAAATCTTCACCAGTTCCTACATCCATTAAGCATTGGTTTTAATAAATGACAATAGCAGACAACATACAGTGCCAGGAAATGTTTTTTTTTTTTCACACTTAAATGATTGAGATCATCAAACAAATTTAGATATTACACAAAGATAAGCAGAGTAAATACAAAAGGCAGTTTTTAAATGATGATTTTGATTTATTAAGGGAACATAGTGATCTTTTAGCACACACCACTTTGTCAGAATACTGTGATCAAGTGATTTCGTAGTTCAACAGGTCTGTCAGTTATACAGCCTTGATGTGGGATGTAAAATTTAACTTAGCTTTAGAAAAATCATGGTTCATTCATGATTTAGCAAGAGGGCAAGTACTTTTTCACATAGGCCAGGTAGGTGTGGACTGTTTTTTCTCCCTAAAAAAAAGAAATCATCACTCACTCATCCTCTGTACCTCTTTATCATGTATACAGGGTCATGGGGGCCTGGAGCCTATCCCAGGAGACTAGGGTGCTAACTCTATGCACACACAGACCCAGAATCAAACTTAACTTAAACCCATTGCCAACCACTAAGACACCGTACTGCCCATTTAAAAACTGTATTTTGTATTTACTCAAATTATCTTTCGTGTAATTAAAAATTGCTCGATGATTTGAATCATTTAAATGTGACAAATATGCAAACAAAAAAAAAAACAGGATGGGGCAATTTCATAAATACATACAGGGCCTATATTCGAATGGAGAAACCCTGGAACTGGAATTCGATCGGAAACCGTTCTGAGAACAGTCCTTTAATCTCTTCTCAGAACTGGTTCAATTGAACAGGTCCGAGTCTAGAACTGTTCTCAGAACTGTGTGCATCGACGGATTCCAGTTCCAGCACTTGTCCACTCGTATATGCGCTCGCGCTCTCTCTCTCTCTCCTGTCGTGCTCGCACCGTTAATGATGTACCTGTAGGCGGCGCTGATTTTACATTTTGTCTTGACCGCGCACCTCCTTAGCGTTCATGGGAGTGTTTAGCCGTAGCGAGTCATTTCTGTTTTTTCCCGGCTGCAGACATGTACTGCTGACTCGCTCCTGACAAGTCGTGCTTTTGTCTCCGGTTAGCTTGGAGTCCCGGGCGCCGTGTCCTCGTGCTGCCGGTGGTCTGGGCTCGTGTCGGGGAGCTCGGCGCGCGCTGTTCCCTACAGCACAGGTGAAATCTCAGTGCCTGTGTGTGTGTGTGTGTGTGTGGAGGACAGAAGAACAGCTTTGTGCGATTCGTCCAAATCGGTAAGGCGGCAGTTTATCTGGATCTTTTAAGCAGGCTGCAGATGTAAGTGTACAATGTGTGTGTATGTGTTTTTTTTTTTTTTTGAAGATGCTTTTTACTGTACACAGTAGTGACTCGTTTCTGTGCTGGATTCGCGTTTTAATTCTAAGCATCAAGTCGTTGCAGTATCGTTACTTAGACGTGCTTTAACGAGATCCTTGTTATACAACTGGTACAGAATGGTGTATGATTGTTTTGTGCAATTCCTATTCATAGCTATATAGGTATATGGCAGCATACTTCACCATTATAAATGATAATTACTGTTTTGAGTTGAAAACCATATTCGATGTATATAGACACACATACACAAATGTATGACTGTCTGCATATGTGCGTGTGTATAGCTTATATCTTGTCCAGGATGGTTATTGTGTGTCTTTTTATTTAAATTATATATCTAGGAACCGTTGTAGTCTAATAGGAACCCTGGACGTCAGTGGTGATTACAATTGTAATTATTCGCATTTTACGACTGTGGTAGGACCTCGGGTCAACATTCACACATGCATTCACACACTATGGGCAATTTGGGAACGCCAGTTAACCTAATCTGCATGTCTTTGGACTGTGGGAGGAAACCGGAGTACCCGGAGGAAACCCACCAAGGATGGGGAGAACATGCAAACTCCATGCACACATACCCAAGGCGGGAATCGAACCCCTGAACCTGAAGGTGCGAGGTTGACACACATACAGAGTGTGTGTGGGTGCGTGTATATAGCGTATAACCTGTTCAAGAGAGATATTGTGTCTTTTTTAATTTAATTAAAGACACTTATTAATATATTTTATATATATTTAAATACCTGTTTCAATGCGTTACTCATTTTCTGCTACAATGATCAAGATTTTTGAGGAAATGACCAGCATGAGTGATTTGCACATTATCAGTGGACATGATGGATGCTGTTCAATCATTCCTCATAAAATCGCTTTATACTGGTCAGGGTTGCAATGAATTCACAGCCTGTTCTGGAAACACCAGGCATGAAGCAGGTATACACCATGGATGAAATACCAGTCCATCACAGCGCACCATAAACACACGCTGACACTTTCTCCCCTCTGTACCATCCTGAATGGTTTATTCATAAAACGTTTGGCTCTGTTATTAATTTTTTCGTCTCCAGGCGCCAAAGATGAATAGCGATCCGCCCTGTATTCTGAAGGTTTTCTGAGTCATTTTTGAGTCTGATGGAAAGTCCAACATCTACAAGTCTCCAAGCCTTTAAGCTGCACAAAATTTTTTCCCTCCTATTATACAGTATTTATACAGTGATTTCTAGTACAATGAATGTGACTATATTGCAAGATCTAAAAAAATTTAAAAGACATGGAATTATATGCAGGCCTAACTCACTTCAAGTAAATGCTACCTTGTTTTTAGGTTCTTTTCTAAACCAGTTTAGCATAGCATGGAAATCTTAGATTTTCCGACTGTGGTTTTCTCTTATAAAGGTATACCTTCATTTGCTGCTTCTAATAAATATTTCTTGAAGGTGAAAATATTACAGGAAAATGTTGCAGTTGTGTTGCTTGGCCTATTATACAAAGACCCATAGCATTACTAATTTAAATGTCTGGAAAAGCAGTGTGAACTGACCTTTTTACACGTGTCACAATATGTACTCGGTATTTGAATAGTAGTAGGTGCCACAGCAAATGGTGACCTTCACTGGTTGACCGGGCTAATCTCAGTTGGCCAAATCCTTCAACTCAATTCAGATGTAATAAATTTGGTGGCAGAAGAAACTCAAGTTAACCCATGGTTACAGTGCTTAATTTACTATTTTTTAAATATAAATGTAAGATAAATTGAACAAAACCAAGTGAGGTCATATCCGGATCGGAATTCTTACACATGGTGCCACAGAGCTTTATAAAAGCTAAACATATTAAATGTTTAAGGCACCGATTACATCACTTTATAGCAGTATTGTATAAGATGTTCCAAAAGTCGCCGTACATGCAAAATGTACCTTTATTTCCCCCAAAATTCTCTAGATGATTGCTGTATCATTGTACACACGTGGATTCGTATCTCCCACTCATGATGAACTCGTGTCAATAGATCTGGTGTTAAGCATGTGTTCTGAATGTGTCAGGTTCCCAGTCGAGCCAGGGAATTGATTTCAACAGACTCCTCCTTTGTCAAAGGTTTCCTTGAACAGGATCTTTAATAACAATATAAACCAATTATGAAAAATCTACAAGAGATATTTTGTTCATTTTCCTTATGTAGAAATACCCTGCATATTTCCTCACACACACACATCACACACACAGACACTGTCTAGCCGCACAAAAATATGCACACTTTAATATTCCATTGAACCACCTTTACCTTAGATTGTGACATCTTTTATCGATAATGGAAATGCTGAGTCTTCTCAGGCACGTCCCAGACGTCCCCTTTTAATGGGGTTAAGATCAGAACACTGCGGTGACCAATTCATGTGTGAAAATGATTCCCCATGCTCTCAAAACCACCCTTTCACAATTTAAGCCCAATTAATCTTGGAGTTGTTGACCTGGAATGTGGTTGTGTCATCAAGGAAGAAAAACTCCACTGACGTGATAATTCGGTACATTCAGGTAGTCAGGTGACTTGACCTGACCAACTGAAGCAACCCCAGATCACAACACTGCCTCCAGAGTAAGACTGCACGATTATGGCCATAATGATTAGCACAATTATTTTTATCAATATTGAGGTCACAATTATTTATCACTAATATTTATTGCTTTCAATGACAGCAGTTTCTTTCACACTGTCACATCAACATAACACTGCTTTCACATCCATGATTACAACCATTATTGTTATTATTACAACATAATAATCACTATAATAAAAACATTTATTCAGTACAGAAGATTTACATAGGAGCTAAAACATTTTTTTACCCGTGCCTGTAACAATTTTTTTGTGTGTAATCTAATACACAAATTGCATTACATTCACGAAAATTAATGTGTCCGTCTCTATTTGCTTTGCGTTTGCAGTTCTTCTAAATCCATGTGGCTGTATGTCATTTGCTCATGCTGTTCTATTGGCAGAGCACACATCATGTTCACGAATCATGTTCATTTAATTGTGGGTTGCCAAATTAGTGATTGCTATTAAAATTCCATTAATTTTGCTGCCATACCCCAGAGGCTTGTATAGCGGCCCCTATTTAACATTGTTTCATGCGCTTCCCTTTTTACTATGATGCACCTTCAATAGGGTCATTATGGACTCATCAGACCACATGACCTTTTTCCATTGCTCCAAAGTTCAATTTATGCTCCTTAGCCAATTAACTTAGATGATGTAACAATTATAACGTTTTTCACCATGCCATTATTTGCTTAACAAGAAAATGAAACCAAAAAGAAAAAAGACATGCTTGGACAGGATTTATGAGGGTAAGTTGCAGCCAGGTGCTGCCAATCATCACACCTTGATTAGCTGATCATCAGCAGGTGTGCAGACCTCTATAAAAGCAGAAGTTTTGGCAGTTTGCTGGTCTGGAGCATTCAGGTGTGTGTGTGTTAACGCAATGCCAAGAGGGAAAGACATGAGCAATGGTGTTTGAGAAGCAGTTGTTGTTGAAAAGAGTTCTAAAACCATTTCCAAACATGTTCGAGTTCAACATTCTACTGTGAGGAAAAATGATTCACAAATCTTTCCAGGAGTGGACGTTCCAGCACATTCATCCCAAAGGTCAGATCAAGCAATGTTAAAGGTGGATCTGCATGTTATTAAATCATGGGGGCATTAAATTTATTTATTATAAATAAATAATGGCACGGTGGAAAAAGGTATGTTTTTGTTCATCTAAGGTTTTATTTATCAATTAACAATTTTTATTCTTTTTTTTGATACTAAAACAAATAGAATTCAAAAGCGGAGGGGGGGGTACTAACTTTTGCACAAAACTGTATGTATATCTATATTATGCAAAATCAGATGTTTTTCCTTTTAGTTCAGACCTAATACATTTCACTCAAAACTATTCCTTATCATTTGGACTGTGGCAACTTTGAAACGTTGTAGGAGACTTTCCGGCAGGCTAGCTGGTAGACAAGTAATATACCAGTTATCAGCAGACAGTCTCCTAGATTATCATCCTCCAGCATGACAGACAATTAAAGATAACATGATTCGGCAGCCAATCAAGATTAACTTAAAGGAATTTAATCACGAGCTCGCATTATGCAATAGCTAATGCAATTGCTACTAGAATCTATAAGAAGAACAGCAGGTCTAAAATGTTTTTTCTTCTTCTAAGAACCTCCTCCGCATGAGTGGATTACGTCAGTGCAAAGGTTTTTTTTTAATGTTCTGCCACTGAATTCATTAGCGATTTTATTTACATACTGTAACATACTGTTCCAAGGAACACATGAGAAGCTCTCGAACCTTTTTTTTTTTTTTTACAAGACTATAGTGATGTAGGTAACCTCAATCATACACATGACTCATGTTATGTTGTTAAGCACTCAGTATTACTTAAACCTGCAGGGCTCTCTGTAACCCTCTAATCTAATTTAGACCTCATATGTTTCTCTTTAAGAGATCATTTCCATGTTTAAGACATCTACGCTCTGTAAGACTTCGGGATTCTGCATGTAAATGTATCTTGCAAGTTGTCCCCTACTTTGTGGCACTGCAGTTTTCATTTCATTTTTTGGCGGAATGTAAAGTTTTAAGTTTTATTTTTTTATTTTTATTTTTTTCCCCATAAAAGGCTACTTTGCGCAACCAGGCACCATCAAGTCTATTCTCAAGAAACATTCACAACTAAGTGACTGCAAGGAGAACTTTATAATCCATGTACGCCAATGGCTCAGTTATAGCTGAGAAGCGTACATTTTATGTCCCAGGTGATGTGCTCTTAGTTACTTATAAATTGCCATACTTTCCCAAAACTATTCATTCCAAACTCAGTGTGTTGCGTGTTTTATATTGCTACATCGAGAATGACTGAGAACAGACCGAAGAGGAAGTGGTTTAAACTCTAAAGCATCACATCTGGAAACCCACATTTGTCATTATGGCCTGGAAAAACACCCAGAGAATTACGTATTCACACCCTGTCCATCACATGAGTCAAGACCCTGAACTCAGTCCTGCAGGGATCTGTACGCTGTAACGTAACTGAACTATACCTCAAGAGTCTGTAATCGGCAGCAGCAAACACACACACACACACACACACACCATCCGTAACGGTGCATTGGGTTTTTTAAGTAGAGGTTTGGGATGACATGAAGCAGAGTTGACATGTTAGTCAGAACTGGGATAAACAAAATAAAGTGCTTCTTGTTCCAGGTAGACTCCCCAAAGACGAAAATTTGTATTTATTGTTTTTCTGTGTTCTATCATGGTTCACATCTGTGACACTTATATTCATAAATATAAGCTGTGCTTATACTTTTTAGCATTTCTAGAAACTATATTGTAATGAATATACGAATATTGTATTTGTGTTTTTTTTATTATTCACAAGTTATTATTGGTTATTTAAGTTGAGTTACGAAATAATTTGTGAAACACATTAATAGAGCTTTGACTGTTTTTACGAAAATGCCTATGAAGATTCATTACCAACTTAGAAAGTTTTAATGCTCGAATATTGTCAAATAAAATGCTATCAGGAATAGTATAAAATAATACTAGGTATAATTCAACATACATTCAACACCGCATACTACAAGTCTATACTATAGTGGTTCTTTTGTCCAACAAATGTTCCAAAAAGCTGTCGTTTTTGGGATAGACCTAAAAATATGAGAGCCTTCTCCAGCTGTTCTCAGATTTCTTTGTCAAAATGAGACTTTGAGGAAAAATGGGAAGTGAAGATACAAACAACTATTAACATTATCAAAAGAACACAGTTTTCACTTCCCATTACTGAGCTCGACAGGACGTAACCCACCACTTACTGCTAACATGTTTGGTTTCCTTGTTAATGCATTCCTCACTTAATGAAGAGTTGCTTGTCAGGTTAAGCTAAGCTGAATCTGCAGATTGTTGGAATACCTCTTTTTAATGAAGTTGCATTGACAAATACTTTGGTCCAGTCTCCTGTTGACATAAAACTAGGGTATTGTAATGACTTTACATATAGTAAGTGTTTCATTAGACCAGTGGTGAAGTCAAGGTTTTTGTTCCCTTCCACTGAAAATGCAAACTGGTGTGATCTGCTTTATACAAGAGCGTCCAGGTCAGGTCTACAGCCCAGCCTAGTTGAGTTATTTCACTGCTTGAACATGACTGAAGCTGGTCATTAAGTGAAATGGATCTGATGTGTCTGAACCGCAATAAAGGGTGTCTGTCCAGCACTGGCGTGTGATAGAGGTCTTACTAGAATTCATTTTAACAAGTAAGGTCAGCTGGCAAAACATTATGTACATAAGAGTTACTTGCTGAGAATGTCATAACTTTTGGTTGTTTATTTTGGACGTTTCAATTGTAAAGTATTATAGACAAATCATAAATTCATTATGAGTTCAAATGGTCAATTCGCTGTAATAAATTGAGGTCGACAAGTTATATGTTTTCGCTGCTCAGAAACCTAACATATGATGAGTTAGTTAGTTAAGTGCATTTATAAAGTATAAAAGTAATGCACGATAAATACACGATTGTCCTATTATGAGGCAGCACGATGGTTTGGTGGTTAGACATTGGCCCACTATAACCCTGTACACACGGTAAGCGGGGTAGACAACGAGTGAGTGAGAGAGTTGGGGAGAACAGTTCCTCCAGTAGCAACAATACAAATCCATAACAATATCAAAAGTTAACATAAGTAATAACCCACTTTGGTCTTCTAAATTATGAAATGACAGATTCAAACTTAAAGAAAGTAATATTTAAACTCATCTCAACTCAACTTTTGGACAGAATATTTTTTCTATGACCAAAAATACTAATTTGCAACTTAAAAAAAAAATTTATTTATAATTTTTTGGGTATTTCCAATTTTCTCCCCAATTTAGTCGTGGCCAATTCCTCCCCGTCACTACGGGGGCTCCCTCATTAAGGCTACCACTACCACTCAGCCGGGAGGGCCGAAGACTATCACGTGTTTCCTCCGAACCGC
>JAQQZT010000009.1:18884826-18913492 GCA_030068275.1 Clarias platycephalus | reverse complement strand
TAAAAATATAATAATTTAATTAGAATTTTTAAAACAAGAAGATTAATGTCTAATATAGCAAAATGGTCCACATTAAAGGGAGGCACCTCAACTAAAACGACATGGGCTTTCCAGTTCTCGACACACTGCCCCTACAGGTTAACACACAAACTACAATTTGGGCTGCAGGCTGGCGTTACACAGAGACAAACGAACGCCAGTGTAGAAGTCAATCGAGCGCCTCTACAAAACGCAACATAAACGTCTAGGACGTTCAGAGCGCGTTCGTTTATCCAAAAATGTAACGCCCGTGTGAACAAGGCCTTACTGAGCTCTTGGCTTATGTATGAATAGTTTGATGCACCGAAAGCCCCTTTTCTACCAACGTGAACCAGGTACTAGTTCATGTTTGATGTTAGTGCCAGTTCAAATCCAGTTCAGCAGCTCTCTTCTAAGAATTGCCTTTGTTTTTTCATGGGCTAGAGAGTCACGTCTTTACTTCACTGTTAGCGGCAATGCTAGTGCTAGCAGCTATGCAACCGGCAATGCTAGTGTCAATGCTAGTGCTAGCGGCAAAAATGCTAGCAGCAAACACTACAACAACAATGATTAACATTAGCATGGCTTTGTGAGCAGCTCTTCTGTGCTTTGTCTGTCTGATGAAGAACTGATTAGAATTAGGCACCGGCTCCGAATTAGCTCCAAACCACCTTGGTTTAAAGGCATTAGGACTGCTGCCGTGTGATTGGCTGACTAAATAACACTGTAGATGTATAGGTACTCCCCCTTCCCGCCCCGCCCCTCCATCTCTGTGTCTCTCTCTATGTCTGTGTATTCATGTATACACACACGTACACACACCTCCATGGCTTTGTATTCATTGCCATTTTTATCGTTGTCAGATACTTATTTTTATTCTCTCGGTTGTCTGTTGCACGTGGTTTTGATTTACATGTGTTACTTTGTATATACAATATATATATCTTAGTCTATGTAATAAAAGAAGAAAGTGTCTGATTTAGCACATCATGCTTGCACATCCTAGAAAAGATCGACAGGTTATTGACGGCTGTTTCACAAGATAAGAGCCTCTAGAAACCAGGAGCATTCTATGGCAGCTTTCGTTTAACTTTATTATGCTCAGCTTTGTCAGTGTTTACTCATACCTTTTTTCGATGCTAATGATGAAAAGATGTCTGTCTGGGTTTTCCTGTCTTAACTGTGCCCGGTACCCACTTCCATATTTTAGACGTTTTACATCTCAAAACAATTGTGCTTGAAGAGTTTACTTGAATTTCCCTACAGAGAGCAGAGGTTACTAAAAAATGATGACTTTCAGTTTCATTGTAGATTGCTTACTTTTTCATTTGAACATACTAATCATAATTGTTTATGCATTCTATTGTTGAGACATTTCTTATGGCTGATGATCAAAAAGAGATTCTAGACTTTTGAACAAAGGCAGATTGTGTTTTGTGCATCCTCCCTTTAATGCCATCTAGTACCACTGGCTGTAGTGAAAATCCCCATGACTATTGCATGCTGCAGCTATGCAAATCTGTATCTTTGGTGGTATTTGTGGCAAGAGCAGCACCTCATGCAATCTTCATGGTCGGAAAAAAAAAATGCATGAAACTGTCCCTGTTTTTTTCTGGAGCTCAAAGATTGACATATTTTTAAGTAGTGTTTAGTGCCAGGCACCGTTTTCTAATTTATCATGATAGTATGCACAGTACTGATTAATCATATTAATGTTTAAGTTAGCCGTTGCATTTATTTAAACATTATCTTTGTGTTAAGAATAGGACTATAATCTACCATGAATATATGTTCGACTATGACCATAGCATAATATTATAATCTTATTATTGTCATTATGAAAGAGACTGAAGTTGCTTTATAGAACAATGAAGCAGCTTCTGTCTCTTTGCATGTTGCAAAGATGTGTAATTTGATAATAGTGAGAGGAAATGTACAGTAGGTAGGTTCAAAGCATGTTTTGTTCTTTGAGTGAGTGTACATTGGGTTTTAAGTGCCTTAATAGACCACATTTACTTTCCTCTTTCCAAAGCGTTGAAGTCATACGCTGGAACGAGATTACACTGGTTAGAAAGTTCTGCTAGCTCTTCTTGGTTCATTAGTGCATAATATTTTTTGTAATGTCATCAGAATGCTTCACAACATAGATGAAATATATTTACAATGCATTATTTGATGCAAAAATTTCTTGCTCTTTATGTTTTATTGGTAATCGTCCCGAACAACCGACTGCTGTTCTAAACAACACTCATTCTTGTTTTCCTGCTCACTTTACTTGTGATAATGCATTCTGATAAGAAATGTACTTTACAGTACATATATTTGGTTATGTATTTTTATTTACATTAATACAAGGGCTTGTAATGTAATCGCAACAATAAAGCATGAACACTTTGAAACTATGTGAAAGTGAATAATGGGGGAAACTTAGAGGCTTGCATAATTGCCATTCCACTATCTGATATTTAAACCATTCTTTCTCTGACGATGGAGGCGTTCACATTCTCAACATGTATTATAGAGCTACGTGGAAACCTGGGCCTTATAACTGTCCTACGTTAACTTTATTTGATCTCAAAAATGTACACATTGTCCTTTACCTTAACATCATGTGTGCTTGCTACTTGCATAGTAATAGACATGGTGCATTGCTTGTATCCAAATTAGAGATGGGAGGGAAAAAAACTATTCAGCTATAAATTGCTAACCCTAACGCTCACAGTCAAGTTGCATTTTGAGACTTTAGAGGTGTTTGAGGAGGTAAAACGCAGCTGTTTCTTTATAATCCTACAGGTGGTACACTCTGAACTATTTACTTTAATTTGAACTTTAAACTGAACTTAATTGTTTGCTAAGTTTAAAAATAATAATTATAGAAGATGAAAATTTCATATAAAAATTCATTTAATTTCAAGTTAAATGTAAATCTTTTGTATTTGAAGTTATTTTCTTTTGTTAAAATACTGCGCTTAGTTAGAAAACTAGTGTTATAAGGAATAGGGTAAATTTAATTAACCATTAAATATTTGTAAAGGTTTCAAATTGTCACAATTTTTATATTGAATCTTTTTTAAATTGATATTTATAAAATTGTTATACTTCAGAATTTTAATTGAATCGATATCATGATAATATCATATTGGGTGGTGACTGGTGAGTCCCATCCCCTGTCAAAATAGGTTATAGTAGTTCTTCATTCATTTTCTATACTGCTTTTCTTGTACATGGTTGCGGGAAGCCTGGAGCTTGCCCCAGGAGATGATTCAGGCATGAAATGGGGACACATGTGCGGCCACACACTCACACACATACACTACGGGCAATATGCGAATGCCAATTCCCTGGAGGAGACTGCACAAGCATGGGGAGAACATGCAAACTCCACACACATACCTGAGGCCCTGACCCTGGAGGTGCGAGGCCACAGTGCTAACCACTACATCTAATAGTAATGATTTTGAATAATAATATGGTTAAGCCAAAAGCCTTTGTTTTTAGTGACTAAGGGAATGATTATGAAAAACTGTAACAATACAGACTTTAATGCACAGTTTTAGTTCATATTTTGCATTGACGACCAAAGCTATTTAGATTTTGAGCTTTGGTCCTTCTGCTTATATAGAGGCTCACAACGTCTCAGTGAACTCTGTGCACCAGGGTTCACTGAGGGTTCAATTAATGCATGGAGAGAGATGTTTTTGAGACATGCTACATAGAGCCATGACTTTATTTATACATACACATGTAGACCTAAATACACCATCCTGTGATTGTGCTCGCAAGCTTGAGGAGAGCTCGCCTAAAGCAGTGCTGCTGGACCAAAGAAGTATGACCTCATCATAGTGGCCCCTGGCATGATAAGTGGAGATATTTTGGATGTGTCCCAGCTGCCTTCCTGCTATATCACACACAGATGAAGCAGATCTAGCATGACTTCTGGAAATAGCCTTAACTTTGATGTGGGTTGTCTTGGAAACAAGTGTGGCTATGTGAGGTATAACATAAAACATCATGTTTCATCTTGTGTTTTTGGGGAACTGTTTAGTAGTGGTGGTGTTTATTCAGTTATTTTCTCGTCCCACTTCCCTGTCTGGCTCGAACGGATTGCTAAACTCAGCAGCTGACTTTCTTGAGGAAGCCGGGGATAAGTTACACAGGGAGGCTGCAGGATTTGTGCTGTATCTGCATATTAAACACGGCTATTGTGCAAAAATGACCTTGTCTAGGCATATACATACTCGATGTTGATCTCTGTGTCCAAAATGAAAAACGACAAAGACGTCTAATAGATGCTTTTCTATCACTTCATCCATTTTGTAATAATATTCTTTGCCGACATTGTTCTAGACCTTACATAAGCACGCAGTTATGCTTTACATAATGAAAGGCGATGGATTAAAACATACGCCTGCTAAACTTAAGCAGGGGTTATCCGTGGCGCTTTTAATGCAGTTGTATATGGTGTATTAAAGTCATATTTTTTTTTATGAATCTGGCAAAGATTATACATTAGTCAGCCATTTTTAAACTTCATTTGCTGTGAGAGTCAGTGCTTGTTTCCCTGTAGACGTTCTGTCTCTCTACCTACAATCTAACCCCTTTTATGACGACTTATTAATGGAATGGTTTCGTGATTAGGCTTTAAATCAGGTATTCGGTACAATGTCACTTGATGGACCCATGCAAGCAATAGCAGCGAGAATGTTGAGTGAAGCAGTTGAAGAAGAATCAGCATGATTCATATCCTGAACACCACTTATTTTGTGTGATCAGTCCTCTACTGGTGGTGTAGTGGTTACACCAACCCTTAAACTGTGGTTGATGGTGCCTAAACATCATCTTTACCAGATACAGTGAGAAAGATTCAAGCATATTTAAGAGATGCTGTGTTAAAGTTCTTGTTTGGCGGCGTAACCTTCACATAGTACTTTTGCATGGACTGTAACGCTTCGTAAAGCAGAACTGCAGCTGAAAAGTGTTGATCGTCATGAGAATCAAGAAAGAGGAAAAAGACACTAAAGGTTACCAAAGTAGATACTTGATAAGGAAAAAAAAAATGTTGAACTCAATTTGCTTTTGAACTACACAATTGTTGCTCAAAATTAGAATAATTTTGAATGGTGTGTGATTTTTTTTTTTCTTTCTGTACTCCAAGGTTCCAGTACACCTTAATTTACTGCCTATGCTTCTTAACTCCTTAAAGGCATGGTTATTGGCGGTTGCATAATCCGTTCATGAAATATGTTAATCTTGTAAAAGGTTAGTGTTAGTGTACCATATGGTGACCGTAAGCTCCCAACAGTGCAGCCTGTACAAGATGATGTATCTGCAGTTAAGCTGCTATCAAGTTTTGGAGATCCTAATCAATGATAACGCTATTCCAAACTATTTCAAGTAACAGCGTTTGTAAATGAACTTCTGAAAGACCAAAAAAGGAGTTGTTATAGAATTTACTTAAAGAGATTTTAGGATGTGTGCCTATGATTTTTTTTTTTTACTTCCAAGACCTGATAAAATTCCTGCTCTCTTGGAATGAAGGAGATCAATCTTAGTCATGCCAGAATTAAGATGTTATATGTTCAAAATACACTCGGGAATGTTAGATATTGTAGATATCTTTTACTCGGTTCTTGCAGCTGGAATTTTGAGCATTCTTCTTTTCCGTGGACTGGATGCGCTTATCACTAAATCTTTTCTTTTGCTTCAACAATATCTTGTTCTAGATGTATAGTGTAGATGTAGAAACTTTTTCGAACTTTTGCAATGATGTCCTTCACTTCGCCAAGTCACGTTTGGGTCATTTGTATGGAAATTGTAAGTTGAGCCTGCTGTTAAACAGAGATAGAGAGAGTGAGAGACAGAAGGGGGGGCGGTTTGAAATGGGGGTCTTTTGTGATCTCCCGCAATCATACAAACCCCCTTCCTCAGTGGTTAGTGGCTGCTGTGGCAACAAGGATTTGGATGGAAGAATTGAGGGCTGTCCCCGAGCAACAAGGCGGCCAATTGTTGCAGCAAAGGAGTCAAAATCTCGGTTTTGCTCCCTCAGCACAGATACCATTTGTGATTGTGTCTGCTCAGGTATTGGTGCTGAATTGTATTCTGCTGCCTTTCCACAGGTTTGGTGGGAGAGCATGCTCCTTAGGTTCTAGCTTTCTTCCAATGTATTAAAAATTCTTTGCATAACCTAAATTCAGCACGGTATAGTAAATAAAAAAATGAACTTTCATGAATATTAAGATGCAAGGTGCTTAGCATGTTGTTAGAATTGAAGGTCCTCTCACAGCAGGTTGGAGTTGACCAACAATGATGGTTATATACGTATAAGTAACGTCATGGTTACATGATGAAGGGAAGGGGTGGGGCTGGAGGCAGGGCTTAGTGCAGGAGCGTGCAGCAGCTTTGTGTGGAAAGGGTTAGTGATGGAGCGAGTGAATGCCACTTGGCCACTGATCCGTAACTGAGTGAGGGACAAAGGCCTCCCGCGGAGTGAAGTGACGCTTCATAGTGCTCTTGCACAGCCTGCTGCGCTGTCCTTCGGTTTCAGCTGTGGAGAGTGAGTAACGATCATATTGTTTGGCATCTGTTAAGGATTGCAGCATTTTGGAGTTTTGCTTATTTGCTTGGTCTTTAAGCTGTCAGATGCGTTTTATTTTTTTGCAGAGGTTTATCATAGAATGATGAGCGTCATTCATTTTCAATTATGTTCCACTAGTTTTGTGCAGAGCTTTGGTAAAGACTGTGCAGGATTAGACTTGGAGTGCTTATACAGTACATGCTCACTTTCTCACTCTCACTCTATGCTTGTTCTGCTCAGCACTTTTTTTTTTTTTTTTCTCACTTTCTAGCAGACTCTCTCTTTTGGAAAATGTTCCTATCAAGCAACCTGCTGTTCACTGTAGTTCACAATTAAAGGGACTCTGTGGACATCTCTGAGGAATCTGTTTAGACATCAGAGATGGGAAAAACATCCTTACTCCTCCTCCATCAAGGTCAATTAGGCTCCAGGACTAACATTTGTGTGTCATGGATGGGTCAGCCATTCCTACTCGGAGCGATTAACCATGCCGCTCCCCTTCCATTCCTACATGGCTAATGAATACTTTCATGGGGTCTTTTGTGACCTGATGGATTGGAATCCTGTATGCAATGCCTTAAGTAATGGATCTTTTTGTCAGGTTCTTTGTTTGTTGCTGAGCATCTTGTAATGGGACGTTATCTAAACCTATGATGAGAAGTTTTTGGACTAAGATTGTTCTACTGACCCAAATACTATTCAGTTGGGATAAGATTTATAACATTTCTGAGCTTACGTCTCTTAAATAATGTTGCCATTATAGGAATTTCGTGTTGATTTGCTTATGAAAACAAAATTTATGCCTAACTATACTTCTTCCTCCACCCCACCCCAAAATATCTCTGTACATAATATATGTTATCTTAGATGCTGAGTGTGTTTTGTTGTTATATGTTTTAAACTTGGCTTTGGGAGACGTTTTAAGAGCACTTCCTGGTATGTTTTTATGGTGGTGGTGGTTCTGTCTACGTGCCGGCCAGCACATCGGGTGACAGATATACAGTATATCCGTCGTTTCTGTGGCAGTTATTTACATGGTGAAGTTGCCAACTAGACACCAGATTGTATCTAAGCACTTGGTGAAGGATTTGCTCCAAGGGTCCAGCAGTGGCACGCCATCGGGGCTCGAACCGAGGACCTCCTAGTTGGCAGTCCAACTTCTGGCAGTCCAATACTGGAGAAAAAGGCAACACAGGACATGTGTTGGACTTTGTGGTTACCTGTGGTTATTTCTATTGGTTATTTTATAGAAGGTCGAATATGGCTTAATCTTTCCAGTGCATGAGTCACAAAAAATACATTTCAACTTGAACAAAATCCAACAGATCGTCCAACAATAATAACAATACCACACCTCTCCATGTAAGATTAGTCTATTTCAAACAGGGCTTACCATGGTATGTTTGCTAAATCCTTAAATTCAACAGTTAATTTTTTTGTTTTGTTTGACTATCTGTTTGCTGGGGCTCTCGGGGACATATTTCTGTTGGCCCTGACAAGCCGAAACTTCATTAGCTGCCCATGTTAGTTTAGGGTTAAGCACAGCATTGTGTGATCCCAGTTCTTCTTTCATACTCATCCAAAGCTTTAATTTCTGAAGTGGAGCCATACTTTTTTTTTTTCTTCTTCTGGTAAATTATTCCAGGATGAAGGTTAAAAAAAGACCGGTATCTGACACAAGCACATCAGTGAAGGAATCAAAGGAGCCGGAAGAGGACGGATAATTTTAGCAGAAGAGGATGAAGTCCGGGCAGCTTTAGAGCTCATTTACATACATATTTGGCCCACATGTCTGAGGCTGAGCTCTGTCCACAAAGCTTCTCTTCTAAGTCCAGGATGTGAGACTTGACAGCACTGGGCGGTCTCTACTTGGATGAATGGCACATTTGACACCTTCTATTAGTAGATAGGAAAGGAAGGGCTTGATTTCAGTTAGCGCAGCTTTTGACTATGGTGTCGTTAAAGTCGAATGTGTATTCTAGATGAATAGCTATTGAGTTGCATATTGGTAGAATATTTAATTACAAATACTCCTGCTGTGCTTTCAGTTTCTTCCCAGACGAACGTTTTGTGGTAAATGTTGAAGCTTGTACACTCTGTGACTCATGCTAAGTTTTGTCTCTCTTAATTCAAAATTCCCTTGGGGAAGCTTGCCCCCATGAGAACTCCACTCAAACCTTCATTTTTCACACAGCAATGAAGCCAAATTGCATGATTCAAAACTGCTTACATGTTGTAAGCTGCACACCCAGAAACGTGTCGGTGTGATGGCTCTGGGTGTGGACAGCAAAAGATTGGCACAGTGACTACAGATCTCGGCTTTCTCACAGGGACAAGCCCTGAGGACCTCCAACTGGGAGACGTAAACAGATGACACCTCCGCTTCCTGAGTTAGCAGAACAGAATTGTACATTCTTTCATATTTAGTAACCATTTTTTACTGGAACATTGGGTGTAAGGTTGGAAATACACCCTGGATCGCAGGGCACTATGTACACAAACATAGTGGTGGGGCAGTGCTGGATCAGCATGTCAAGGCTCTGAGAAACTCGTTCACGTTGTAGCCAATTCACCTATGGCGTATTTTTGGAGCATTGAGGGGAAAACTGCAGATCTTTTGAGAAACCCGTAAAAACATGCAAAACTCTACATAATGGGAGCATGGAGCACCAGCCATCATGCCTCCCAAACGAAGACTTTTTTCCCCACATGAGGCAGGTGTGTAGAGCACCTGCTTTGGGTTTAAAAAAGCACTCTGCTTTGTGTAAGGACATTTTAATGAGGGTGAATGAAAGATTTATCCCTCGTGTAGCCTGCACGTGAATGTGTATTGCAGTAATAAAACACTCCACTGACCAGTGTGCAGCATGCAGGGTTAATGGCTAGAACCTGGCACTCTTAGCATTAACGACTACAACATACCACGAAGACTTTCCCAGAGTGGTTCTGCTGCACGTTCTTCATTTGTAGCCAGTGTGGGAGTGCTGGGTTGGGTTAGGCCACTCTTATCTCTGCCCCACACACGTCAAAGAAAGGCAGTTCCAGTGATGGCTTGGCTTTACTTTCCCGCTATAAAAAAAGAAGAATTGGGCAGAATTGATGCACACTGTACTGGCGTTTTCCCAGGGGCCAGTACTTGCGTTTGGTTATGTTACTAAAATCTTTTACCATAGAACTCTCAAATTCTTCAATCAGTATGTGTTAATTGATTTTTACAGTTCTTCTCTTTTTAATGGTAACAGGTCATTCACAGGAAAGTCTATGGAGGTTGCGCGCTATATTCTAAAACTAATAATAAATTAACTTACGATGGCTGTTCAAGTCTTACCGGGACAGACTTTTGATGAAATTTCTAGTGAATGAAGGTGGAAAAGGATTGACATTTACAGAAGGCCTCAGATTCTGATGAGACACATTTTCCACCTAGCCTCTGTAAAATGTTCGAATGGTGCAAACATTTTTAAAAATGCCGTACGTTTGTGAACGACAATTCTAGACAAGGTCTTTTTTTATTTTATTTCTGCAACATTTATTTAAGCGTCAGCACTTTAATAGTAACCGTTGGTCAGTTTTCTTCCTGGGGAGAGACTTTATGCTTTATGATTTCTCAGGTAACATGATAATCTGCTGACAAACTAACCAATTTCTTGGTTTTTCCGAAACATTAAAAATAGCTATAAATGGCTTATAATATAGCGTTTCAAATTTTAAAATCATTGGTAAATAGCTGTGGTATAAGAGGAATAGCTTCTGGCTTCTGGCTTAAGCATGGGGCCATACACACCTCCCCATGGTGAATTATTTCCCTCTAACATCACAGTCTATCATGTGTTATTACTTAATTTTAGCATTGTACAACACAGCATTTAGACCTTTTATGTACGTTCACTGGTATACCAAGCATATAGGTACACCTGGTGTTTTATAAGTATGTTTAGTTATTTGACTGAGACTTTGAGTTTTGAACTAATGACCTTGTGATCTGTAGCCCAAAACCTTAACCACAGAACCACCTGAAGGTAAAAGTGGCTAGGTCTTCTTCTGCAAAAGGTCCAACCTCATCCATTATTGGAAAGAACCCACCAGTGACCTCATGATATTTGGATGGGGAATCATCCAAATATCATGACCCAGACGTTGTAGTGACAATGTGGTGCTCGTATGATCGTATGAACCAGAGGCATCACTCCGGTTTCAAACACAGCGGTCTCAGTCGTTGCTTGAGAAACATTTCTCCATCAATGATGGAGCCAACATCAGGCCTGTGGTCATGATATCAGTGTCATTAGTTTATCATGGTCTATGGTCGGTGAGGAATTGAAACAAGGCAATAATCCAATGGTTGTTTTTTTTTTTAGCTGGTCTAGTAGGGTCAATGCGTACTCTGTGCTTAGTGCATGTGTCCGTTATGGCCCTGTTCCAATGACTTCTAAATGGCCCGCTGTTGGCTCTGAATAGGCTCCTGTTTTCCAGTGGACCAGCCTCTTGGTGTTTCATGTGAACATGCACATTAGTATAATTGCACACTAAAGGAGAACAACACTAATTAATTTTCCCTTGAATCAGGAGACATAACCAGCTCCTAATTAGTGCTGGTGGTGTGAAAAACTGAAACCAGAAGTCACACACCAGCTTTGTGTTCTCAAGCGCTATCACAACAGCTTGCACAATGCATTAGTGCTGGGTTCTTTTTATATTTGTATTTTCTTTACATCTATATATACATTATGCACATGCGTACACCTCCGTGTCAGCCTGTAATTGTATAAACTATTCATGTTTCGCTCTTTTGTGTTGCAGGTCTGAGGGATTGCCTATCGAAGCACACCAAAGAGAGCCTCTCCCTATTGGTGTGTGTATGTGTTTCTCTCAGGATCTGCTTTGTCTGAGAAACCCGTCTACATACAGCACGTTCGACTGAGAAATATCATCATTATCCACCGTGCCAGGCCTGCTGAGCCCGGCGTGCTCTTTTCTGACTTTTCCCTTAGCGCCCTTCACACCCTCTGCAAACACTGGCACAGCAGCACTTTAGGACAGCAAATCATGAGCGAATTCTGGTTGTGCTTCAACTGCTGTATCGCAGAGCAGCCGCAGCCGGTAAGCCACTCGTGCTTTGTCTCCTGAGACACATTCATACCACAGGAAACAGGAAGTGCTCGCTGGTTATTGAGCAGCACCTGTGCAGATCTAACACAAGGTTTCTATTCACGCAATTATACATAAGAGTTAGCCGTGTGTGTGTGTGTTTACTGCTGAAGGAAATATTGTAGGCGGGCGTCATTGTGACCTTTTTTTTTCTTTTCTTTTCTTTTTTTTTTAAGCTGCAACAAGGTAGAATTATTCCTGACTGAGGTTTTGAACTCGTTCGGTATTGCTATCCCCATGTCTTCCAAGAACTTGAGACTTCTGGTCGTACTTTATCTCCTTTTGCCTTCAAGATAAGATTAATATAAAAAGCCTTGCATTCTTCTGCATTTAGCGCACATCTAAAAATAACCGAACAAGATAGGTCAGACCAACTGTACTATCAGAACTACTAGCTTTGCGTACGAGTTGCGTTTGAATTTTCAGTTATCTTTATTTCTATACATTTTGAGAAAGATAATCGTTTGATTTTGATTTGGATCTGAGCATTGGTTTAGTTGTTGAGACTTTTTCCCCTGCAGTTTACATATGTGTGACGTGTCTATTGACTGACACGTGAACCTTGACTTGACATGTCTATAAGATAGTTATAGAACCCACTACAGTCTATCTTTAATGTGGTTTTATGTTACTGTTTAATATCTACTTAAATGTCCATACTATATATAATTTTTTTCTTAATCATACAGTGAATAATATATGTTTGGATGATGTCCAGCGTTTTTGGGCTGTTCCTGGTCTGAAGCGTTCCAGGTCTAGGCGGCGTCCATCTCCATGTTACTCCTCCTGTCTGGAGCTCCATATTTAGTGGCTGCTGGGAGGAGATGAGTTATGTCGCTCAAGGCCTTTTATGGCAAAAACATTTGAGGAATCTCAAGTGTTCACTGGCTCTCCCCTTAATCAACACCGATGCGCAAAAAACTTGGCAGCCTTACACTGAAATTCACAATTCAAATGACTTTCCACCTTCTATTGGTCTGTTTTATAGCAAGAATGATTAGCCCGTGAAGCAATTTGTTTGGGGAGTTAAAGCAGTAGGATCAGCCAATAGAAACCGGTGGTATTGAGATGCGTTTTAGAAGATTCTTTTAATTCCTGCTTATGGTGTAGTAGCCAAGCAAAATGTGCCCAAATATTGGTTACATTTTCGACGTATGAGGAAATAAATTCTTTTGTGGAAAGGTTAATGTTTTTGGTTTAATAGACCAAAGACAAATGCAGGGATTCATAATGATTTTAGCAGTTATTTTGTTTCTCTTTATGATTCATTTGATTATATTCCTTGATCATTTCTAGCATGTACACTGATCAGCCACAGCATATACCATCGCCAGGTGAATTGAATAACATTGATTATCAATTATATACTAGTAAACTGGTGAGAAAATCATCAAGGACACCCAAGTCTCATCCATGCCTGTGGGGATCCCACAGAAAAGCTAATGTTGCAGAAATTGCTGAAAAAAGTCAAAGCTGTCCATGTTATAAAGACACCAGAACTTCCCAGTGCACCACATATAGGGGGGTTAAGCAAGCAGAAAGAGTTCAAGGTTGTTGATCCGGCCTCCAAATTCCCCAGATCTCAATCCAACCAAGCTTCCATTATGGAGGCTCCACCTATTTTACAACCTGCTGCACCCTAAGGAATCATCGCTAACGTCCTGGTGCCAGACACCACAGCACACACCAGAGGTCATGCCCTGAGGAGCCAGAACAAGGGGAACCAATACAATATTGGACTTAATGTTTTGCATTTTAATGTTATGGCTTCTCTTTTAGAAATTGCACTGGCTCTGATTAGTTAACAATTCAACATAAGTATGTCATAATTTCAGCATGATTCACGGTCATGTATTACCTACTTTAGCCTCTGATGTAAATGGAAGAGGAGGGCGCAGTGAATTATCCATTTATAGATCTTCTGGAAGAATACCATCAAGATCTAGAGTTTCACATAATATATAGGGAGAATGGTCTGACTTTAATACAGTTTCTAGTATAGACTGTGTTTTTAACTAGCTAGCAAATGCTTCCAGGGAAAAATTAATTAATAAATAAACGCTTTACAGTCATAAACAACATTCTTGTTTTGGATCTGCTTCACTTAGGTAATCATTATTGGCAGTAAAATTTAGGTGTGGTATTCCCCCCTCTGACTTTGCTTAGTAGTTTTCCAATGGCCTATTGTCACAGTTGAATACAAGAGCAGTAATATACAGGACAATGTGATCCAGGAAGTTGGGCTATTAAAAACACAGAGCGTAAATTATTAATACAAATCAGTACCTCACATGCCAGCTATGAGTTTTCCCCTCATCTTAATTCTTAGTGTTATTTCGGAATACGGTGTTCATTGAATTAGGTCACAGTTGGCCTTAAGATAACTGCGTATGTGCGCTTGCGTGTGCGGGTGTGTCCTGGTTTTAGACCCGTCATGTGATGTTGAATAAGCTCTGACATTGAGACCTAAATGAATTAACATGGTGCAGAGATTGCATACAAGATGCAAAGATTCTGTCTACTTGAAATTTAAATGTAGCTCCTAATATTTCTGACATTTTTTGATTTTTCTTAGAGGGGCGGAAGGGGGGTGGGTGGATGCATGGAACAGACATGACGCTATGTTGGTTATTTTTTTTTTTTTTACATTGTTGATAGACAGGTAGATGGAAAGTCCATTATAAATCATAATTCCACAGACATGCTGGACCGTGGATATGTCTGCTTAAAAGGAAAAAAATCTATATCTGCATTACAGTCGCATTTACTTACTAGGCAGTTAACCTTATACCACAATGCTGTACATCACTCCTTTAAATAATTAGTAATTATTGATTACATATTTGTTTTTACAAAAGCAGCTCTGACAGTATTACTGACTGCAATTTAAATCACAAGTTTATTTTATTGTATTAACTTAATGTTTCTGTAGTTAAAGCTCATTCCCCAGGACTAGTATGATGGATGCTGCACAATAATCTAATCCAAATCTCAGACTTAAAAAATAAACAAATGGTATTTAATAAATAAAATAAATAAAAATAATAATAATAATAAATAAAATAAAATAAAAAAAAAAATATATATATATATATATATATATATTATTATTATTTATTTTTTTTTTAATGGAAATTGCTTTGATTTTGTTCGTACCCAACTGATATACTTTTGGTTATTGTGGAAAATGAAAAAATACAGTAATTAACATTCAATAATTTGGAATGTAAACTGACTATGATCTAGAATTTATTTGAAACTGGTTTACAGGTTTACTGTGATGTTTGAAAGAAAAGATCAAAGAATTGGACTACGGTTCGGAAGGTCCCAGGTTCAAATCCTACGACCACCGAATTGGGCAAGGCCCTTAACCCTCAACTTCTCAGATGATAATGAGCTTAAAATGTAATTTGCTCTGGATAGGGGCGTCTGCCAAATGCCTAAATGTAAACCTAATCCCTGCTTTATGTCAATCAAAATAGTTTAATAGTTTGCACTAACATAGTATAGTAGCATTTGGAACAAAAAAAATTTTTTTTCAAGATTGTTGTCAGTTTACTGTAAAGTTTCATTGGAGTTCCCGACCCAACTCATTGCTCTTTATGTATTGGCTGCACCTGCAGTCAGTCATAAGTCTGCAGTGAGGGTATGACAGACTGGATTTGACGTCTGGATCATTTCCTCTGCTGTGGTTGACCACAGACATGTAGATGATCAGGCAGTAATATGACTCGTTCTCTACTCTCTTGTAAGTCGCCCCTTCCTCACTGCAGTAAAAGGCCTTTGATATTCAACGCACATAAATTGCCTTACTTTAGTAATCAACATTTCCTCACAGCAGACAGCTGTTTTCAGTTTCGCCTCCATCCAGTTGTTCACCCTTTTTAAAACGTGCTTCAAGTGTGGCCTGTTTTTAAGCATAATTCAGTGTTCAAAATGAGTAAATTATATTAAGCGGGAGAGTTACACGGGTGTGCTGATATTTAGTTCAAGGACGTAAAATCTTTTGTCCATCAGCCATATTGAAATGTTATTTTCTTTTCATGTCACGATAATTAATGACCTCAATTATTTCCTAGTTAATTATTTCATATGAACTAAAGAATAAAACATGATGGTGTACAATTAGAGGAAAACGATCAATGACTGGTTCCCAGTCACAATCTCTTTTTTTTTACCTCTGCAACATCGACGCTAGAGACTTCTTGTCACGTACTTTATGTCAGTACTTACAAAAGGCGTAGATCATATGGAGCTTCCTTCCAGCAAGTTGACATGAAGGAGCTATTGCTTGTTAATGAGTCATTACTATAGAAATAATATTTGAATAAACACAAGCTGATTAAAATAATTAGCGATTTCCTTATAACTAACACTACTGTCTGAGCTGCTGCTACAGAACATGAATCAACAACAACCAGAACAATTAAAATTGAGAATACACCAGAATGAATTAGAATGAACAATAATTGGCATCTTAAATATTGCGGTATGTCATATAACCAGTTAGATGTTATGCCATCTGTTTCATTATATACATGCTGGTGGTGCCAAATGGAATATATGGGCTAGTAGTGTTTTAATAGTTGTTGGGTGTGAGAAAGTAGATATTGGCATCTCCAGCTGGGTGTGACAGTGTTTCAGTTACAGGCATCTGCATCGGATCAACAAGAATCCAGAGGACAGCTGTAAGTTTATGTTGAAGGTGGTTAAAAAGCTAGCCTTTTCTGAGGCTCTTATATTAGTGCTTGGGGGTGGGTGGCGATTGCAGTGTGATTGGATTGCAGCATTTACATGGCTCCTTTCCATGGATGCTGGTTTGATTACTGGGTCTCTGTCTGAGGATTGAAAAATCTTTCTGAAAAGCTTTTAAGAAGTGATTAAAGATTATTCTGATGTCTTTTTAAACATAGCAAATCTCAAGACCTGTACGACTGACCACATGCACTCATGGTCAGCAATTTTGCACTCATATGCTTTTGTAAGGGTAGGCAGTTTCCATGGATGCGTAACCACAACCTGGATGTCCACCACAAATCTGCTACAGCACAACTATGCAGATTGACCAGAACAATAAGAGTAGTGTAAATGTGCATAAAATTATACGGTTATGAAGAGTGACGCTGGCAATGAGCACATGAAAGAGGTCAATGGGGCGTGTTGTTTTATTATTTTGTTTTATTTATTTATTTATTTTTATACTGGAGATGTCAAAGGGGTTCCGCAAATGTCAGTGCCTTTACGAACTGATTCATTGTGTGGTTGAGTGCGAGATACCAAAGTTAATGGGGTAATATTCAGCCTGACAAGGACTGGATTGTTGGGGGGGGAGTGTAACAAGTTCACAATGGCCATGCTGGATTTGACTTGTTTCCTCTGAAGTTCCCCTTTTAGAGCTGTTTGAATTCCTGCCATTGTATAAGAGAAGCAGCTTCCTCACAGATGAAGTAGCCATGTGAGTGTCACAGTCACATTGCATGATGTGCGTTCATCTTGTATCTTTTCTCTGTCCTTCCTTGTACGGTCTGAGAATTTTGCTTTGATATAGCAAAAGGTTTGAAAATGTCATGTATTCTGTAGGTGTGAGTGGGTGTGTCATGTGCTCTCACATGCTCAAATGTCATCTATGGTTCTGGGTCAGGCTTTTTTTTTTTTTTTTTGGATTGTGTTGTGTGGTTTTCCTTTGCATGAGTCCTCATGAGTGAATCAGAGAGTACTCAGCAAAGAGCAATCACAGTTTCCCAGTTACACATTGACATTTTTTTGTCAGTCGCTCATCCCATAATGGTGGAATGATCTGTCCTTTCTCTCTCTTCCTTAAAAACCAGGCTAATGATGTACTGATGTACTTTTACAATGATCATATAGTGTGAGTGATTCAAACAGGGTTTTCCTGAATGGAAGAAGTTGTTCGTTTGACCTGCGCTTCACCCCAATAGCAGGCCAGATTGGCACATTGCAAGTTGGTGCTTAACGTTAAATCCATGCTTTGTTGGAGGCCTGTACATGAACTAGCAACAGATTTGGCATCGGTTTATACTGTAAAAATCTGTTTTTATTAAATTGAAGTCAGGGGGTCCAGAGTGAGGCCGGCTTTGAATATCTTTCAGGTTCTTTCAGTTTTCATATGTCTTTAGTGCTGGATGAAAGCCATTTGGAAGTTCCAGTTTGGCGCTGGTGTAGTGGTCGAGTTTTCAATGCTTGATCGCTTTAAAAAGCAATAAATCATAATTCCATAAACTAATACTAATGAAAATCCCTGCTAATCGATGTGAAATAAATACCACAACACAATACTCGATGACATTTCTATTATAGATGATATGTATCAGGATAAACTGTAAAGGCTGCCACTATACTGTAGCATTTTAAAATAACTAAGTTTGATTGAACGGAAAAGAAAGAAAGTTTGTACTTTCTTTACTGAGAAAAAATACGGTATTTTAAACTAAAATGCAGTCGTTCTGTATTTAAGAGTTTGGCATAATTTATCATGATATTGATAGTATGTTGTCACACTGACCATATCTAATTTACGTATAACTGGCTGCAGTTAACTAAATTTAACTTTCCAAAGCAACATAACATACAATATCAGATGTGTGTAATGTGTTACATTTACAACTCGGAAATATTAAATACTTTATAGCTATATTTTTATTATTTTTATTTTTGTTAAGATCCAGCCACAGGTTTTGCTTCTAGTGAAGTATAAAATGCCATTGCCTTAGCCACTGTTGTGGTTGTCATGGCAACTGCTACACGGCTTGTGGGCAGCAGCTAACTGGTGATTGAGTAGCAGCTGATGCTGATAGCAGTGCTCACTCACACCAAGCCACAAGTGTTGACTTTTCTGCTGAAGTCTCTGAGGCAAAAGCCCACACTGTATGACTGTCAGTTGCCATGAAAACAAAACAGGACCTTCAGCATGTTAGGACCTAGTGCACCCAAGGATAGGAATCATATACTCAGATACACAGTTATATCCAATGGGAAAGGCTATGATGTCATTTTTTTAATATCCTTTCCGTGTGTAATGTTCACATGTATGTTAGAGTAACCCTTAAAACTAACGACACGGCATAGGTCAATGACGATTCAAAAAAGTAAATATGTGCTTATGTGGACGCCTTGTTGGTGTGTGTTCACACGGAGGCTTCAGACATCAAACTGTGCATTTGGGTTTTGGGTCGAAAGTTATCGTTACTTTTATAACGTAAATTTGACCAGTACCGGAATATGGGATGTCGCAAAAATGTACAACTTTCAAAATGAGCTTTTTTTTTTTTTTGTCATAGAACTGAAAACAACATGTGATCATGTGTACCTGTGCTATTTCTTTGCCTGTGTGACCCATTTTTACATTTATTTCCTTAGACATGTTTGTATAGTTGTTTAAAATGAAATAAATTTTAATTCATCATATAGCGTATTTTGTGCTAAAAAAAAAATGTTGTCACTCTATACTGCACAATCCTGAGCGCTATATAATTATTGATTTTTTTTAAAATATGAAAACAAAAAATGACTAAAATGCTCTGAGTTTTAGGAGCTACAATAACTAATAATTTATCCAAACGTTTTTTCCAGCAGGTTGGGCTAAGGAGCAATTGCAGATCAGTAACAGAACCATACTGTACATGAAGCTTTGTCTAATGAGCAGTTGCTTATCTTTAACTAATTTCGATGCGTTTTATTTCCTTGGCAGAAGCGACGGAGGCGCATTGACAGGAGTATGATCGGTGAGCCGACAAACTTTGTCCACACAGCCCACGTGGGATCTGGAGATCTGTTCAGCGGAATGGACTCTGTAAGATAACTTCCCAGTTTCATCAACACAAACGGTTACTTAGACTTATTATTAATTACCCAGAAACCAATTCAGAATGTGTGTTTGCTATTTTAAAATGCCTTTGCAACAAAATCTTTTCAATCTGAAAACAATATAATTAAGTAGTAAAATAAAACAATTTCCATCGAACACGAACGTATATAAGAACATGTAAATGTAATTCTAATTGTTCGTGTTCGATGGAAATTGTTTTATTTTACTACTTTACTACATCTCATTTATATCTAAGTGATGCACAAAACTCCATAAAAGGCAAAACCCACTGACTCAAAACTAGTCAACTGACAGCTAAACACTGAAAGAACGCTTCCTAAAAGTGATGTGTGCTAAATCGTCAAGTAATAAATTCCTTTATGTCTTTTCCCTTTCCCTAAATGAATGACTTCTTAATTCATGGAATTATTATGTACTGCTTGCTATCAAATGATTGATATGAAATTGAGATAAACAGCCTATTTACACTCGACCGTGTAATCTTTATGTAAAATGGCAGTAACTTGGCGTAATTTAAAGCTGAACAGTTGACAATTAAATGCTCCAGTGTAGGATTTAGAGATATGAATCAATATTTCCCATCATATAATGCTTGGCCAAAAAAGTTGCAGTTTGAGTGGAACTAAGCAAATCCTCCAGAGCCCCTGATTAGATAATAACTACAGTGATTAATATGTTAACTAGCAACAGTTTAAAAAAAAAAAATTCCATGTTAGAAAACATATTCTTTGATCCAGGAAACAATGTTACTGTGTTTCAGAAGGGTCAAAATATTGGCCTGCCTTAAGAAGAAGAAAACGGCTAAGGAGGTTAAGAAGGGAAGTGCCTAAAGCCTTGCGTGCGTCATGCACAGTGCCGAGTGTACAAGCCCCCGGAGGCAGCGTTATGATCCGGGGTTGCTTCGATTGCTCAGATCTCGGCTCGGCAACGTTACGAGGCAATAAAATCAAGTCAGCTGACTTCCTGAATGTACTGAATGACCAGGTTATCCCATCAAAGGATTTTTTTTTTCCGACTTCCCTGATGGCATGGCCATATTCCAGACATGACGATGCCAAGCTTCATTCTGGGATTCATTTCCACACATGAATTGGCCACCACAGAGTTTGGACCGTACCCCAGTTGAAATTCTTTCGGGATGTGCTTGAGAAAACTTATTGGAGTGTTTTGACCCTGCCATCATTAATGCAAGATGTTAGCCAAAAATGTATGCATCTCTGGATGGAAGTAAATGTAACCTTGCATAAGATTGTTGAAACAAAACCATCGAGAATACATGCCATAATCAAAGCCAAAGGCAGCCCAACAAAATATTAGTGTGCGTGACTTTAGCCAGGGGGTGTATTTACACACCTCCAGCAACAGCAACAACTCGATAGTTTAATAATCAATTATTAATTATTTGCTTTTTTTTTTTGCTTTTTTTTTTAGGTGAACTCAATTCAGAACCAAATGCAGTCGAAGGGCGGGTACGGACGTGAGACCATGTCCATTAATGCGCAGATGCAAATGGTAGACACAAAAGCAGGATAATCCCCAACTCCAGGAGGTGAGTCTTTATTTATTTTAACTGCCGATTTTTTTATCGAAAAATTAATTGCATAGGACACAACAGATTCTTTGACAGTCAGTGGTCTTTATTCCTTTTCCGCTAGGCTTCCACTGCATCAGTGTATCCATTCCGACTTTTCCCATAGCCTCCCAGCATCCCTCTGTTCTCACCAAGCAAACACACGGACCATCATGCACTCCATGGGAATGAGGATGTCCTGTCCACGGCTGTCGGTATCCTCGCCACCCTCATAATGGACGCTTGCATGCCCCGTCAACAACCGTCTAGCAGTGCATGGTGTAACCTGGCCTATATGTCTGTGGTTTGAACAGCTCATTTTCTCAGCACTCATACGCAAAGGTCTGGAACCTACAAGTACAAACTTTTTTTTCTTTTTTTTTCTTTTTTTTCAGTTTTGATTTATTTCCTTTTTTTCCTTCAGAGACTTTTTGAGTTTGAATCCTGGCGTGAAAAACAACGTGAACAAGGTTCATATAAATTTTTGCTTTGCGATGTCGAAATGCTCGTTTCCGATGGAGTGAGGAGTCACTTCTGAGCAGAACTACCGTTGTTGTTGTTTTTTTTTTTTTGTGTTTAGTTTTTTGAGACTGACGCTCAAATGAATGCTATTTTGTAAAGAAGTATAAATGTTCCTTTATTGTTCGTCATTTCAGATCATCATTTCTTGTATCTTTTGTTTTTCTTTGTGGTAAAACATGATTAGATTGGTAATAACTGATGCTGAAATGCACAACTGACATTTCTCTTACCTGCTGTAAATGTTTTATCATAAACTTGATATGAAGATGCTCAAGATATAGTTGTTTGCTGTACAGTCAATGTCCTAATGCTTTAACAATGTCGTCAGTGTCTAAATGCTTTAAGCTGATATGGCATCAATATTTATGAGATTATGGAAGATCTTGAAATTGGGGCCAGTTCGCTATCTCTGTTGTTCTTGCAGTCATTTGGAAAATCTAATATGACCTCTTAGATAATGCTCTAGCGATTTTTACTTGCTTTGGAACAAATGCCCCAAGCCTGCCATTTATTATTGAAACTATTAAACTCAATTTTTTTTTTTTGGCGTGAGAGACTCACGTTTTAAATGGTTATTAAACTAAATAGTTTTGCACTAATTTTACGAATGCAAAGTGAACATCAGGAGATTGTTGGAAATCTGAAGTGTGGCTTGTTAAAAATACAATAGATGAAGTCATGTCGCTAAGGCTTCTCTCATTAATTGCCTGCAAAATACTGAAGCCAATCAATTTTACAAATGACATTAGTTTGGACTCAAGTCATTGATCAATTCGAACATTAAAACATTCTCAGTTTAGAGGGAGGTATATCCAGTAAAGTTAAATGAGATACAAGGCCATACAGTATAAGGTGCGATCTTACAGCTGAATGTCCAATTGTCGTTTTTCTCAATGCTTTATGTTTGTATATACGGTGTATTTTGTGTGCCACGACCTGAACTATGCTAATTTATTTTTCCTTATTCCTTCTGTGTGACTCCCCCCACTCCCAACGTCTTTAATGTGATGTCATATAAATGTATCTCATTATGGTGTTGTCAAAATGAAGATATTTATTTTTATTTTTTTTTGGCAGGGTTTGTTACTATAGAGCAGGACAAATTGAAATGTTTTCCTGGTGCTCTAAATGAAGGAGTGGTTAAAGGAGCAACATATACCTGTGATGTTTACAGAGGTGCCAGCATCTATAATTTAGTCTCGCGTTTCCGATTTTTGCGTGGCACTGTGGCTTCATGGTCAGCACTGTCGCCTCGCACCTCCAGGGTCCGGGTTCGATTCCCCTGTGTGGTTGGAGTTTGCATTTTCTCTCAGTGCGTGGTGGGTTTCCTTCCACAGTCCAAAGACATGCTGATTGGCGTTCCCAAATTGCCTGTACTATGTGACAAATGTTGACCGGTTGTCGTAAAATGGTAATCACCACTGGCCTCCATGGTCCCTAGTTGGACTACAGAGGTTCCCTGGATGGAGGGATTTCAGATTTTTAGTCAGTTGCCAATGAACTGGCAATGACAATTTTTCTGCTATAGTATCAAAAAAAGAAAAAGAATAAAAACCTTGGCAGAAAAGGACATGTGGGATGGAAGATGTGAAACATGAGGGATGGGGGAGGTGGGGTAGCAGAACACTTGTAAAGATCTCATAGATCTTTTAAGTTTTTTTTAAGATCTTCTGAAGTTGTGAACCAGTAGTGGGCTTTATTCTCATCGGTCAACAAAAACACAGGGTTTTTTGAACAATGTTGGCACCTCTGTATTTAAAAAAGGAACTATTGAGGACATTAGAGATCAAGTTCATACAAAATAATCAAGCTTTTTGCTTACAGTGGTGTAACTGGCATGCATTAGGATTGCAATTACCCTCAGCCTCTGTTCGCCACAGATGGATTCCATCATCAGGGATTTCAAAAAGCTAATGTTTTAGATGCCAGAGCACATTTTATACATTTAACGCTTGATTTTGCATTCTATGTTGACCTATACATTACCAAATGTGTTCACTTGAAATAAATATTTTTTCCATGTTACACGACTTATTATACACAAATTATTGCACGTTAAGATTATTGAAGAAGAAATTTTTTAAGATCGCTGGTTGTTTTTTTTTTTTCCCCTTTTTTCCCCCTAACGTGAAAAACGCAGCAAATCTATTTTAAAACAGTGGAAGAAAACAGACCAGCAGCAGCGTCAAACCCACACAGATAACAATACGGTGGAATGCATACAGTAGCTGGCTAACAAGGAGGTCTATTCAGGTGTAGTGAATAGGCCCTGAGGCTCTGCGGCTCTGCACAAGGCTTCTCACCTCCATGAAGATCTTCATCATTTGCATTTTGCAAAGCCATCAGTTGGTGTGCCATGCTGTTGCTAGGCAACCGGTCAGGTAGCAAATGAAGAGGTCTCCACGATGACGTCAATCTTGATGACTCACGTTCAGCTGAAGGGAAAGTGCCCAGTGTTTATGAACAAAGCCGATGTTTATATGAATGTACGTTGTTCACATTTTTGTTTTTCAAGGTTTTATATGGGAAAGTAGCAACCTATAAACCCACGATGAATATAAATACTTTCAGTCTTCCACCTGGACTGTTCCACCTGGTTTAGTACACCCACACCCTGTCACTTGTCATTTCATGAACACCTCTGCAAATATTGTACATAAGACAACTTTCAATATTAGACTAGAGGACATTCCAAACCCTGAAGCTCGTGACTCGTTGTCACTAAACAACTTAATAAGATACTTTATGTTGTTCTTTTCCATCTGTACAAAGGTATGCCTCTTTGCTCTTTTGGCTACATTAACAATATTGGTTATTTTCTGGATACACAATTACAGACAGAAACAGAAGGGATTGTAGAGGGCAGAAGGGACAATTTATACATACCGAGGAAGGACAGAATGAGGTATAGTCTTTACATTTACATCACATTTACATTTAGACCGATGCCCTTATCCAGAGCGAATTACGTAAGTGCTTTGAAGTTTCCATCAATAAATATATCCGTACACTGGTTCACTAGGTTACAACCAGAAGTACCCTAAGTCAAACAGAATAATCATCTCTACAATAAGAGATGTACATTTATATATAATGTTATAGTAACACAGTGTCCATAAAAACACACACAAATGGTGGAAAATTCAAGAAGGGCTAAATTTCTATAACAACACCTGCAATGTGCTCTTTGTGGATAGATGCACCCGATATACTGTATAGCTAGTGTTCATTCATATGCTCTGGGAGATTATTACTGTATCTATATAAAATATACCGCTTATACTGGAGGCTATCTCAGGGCATGAGGAGGGGTACATGACAATCCACACACAATTTGGGAACACCAATTAACCTGCATGTCTTTGATCTGTGGTAGAAACTGATGTACCCGGAGAACATGCAAACTACACGCACATGTACCTGAAGTGAGAATTGAACCCTTCATCTTGGAGGTGCGAGTTGTTATTATTTTGTCTGTTCCTATCAAGGGGTCGCCACAGTGGACCATCCGATCTGCACACACACAACTTGGCACAGGTTTTTTTCCCGAACGCCCTTCCATAAAATGGGACGCAACAATCCCATTTTTCCCCCCCCGATTTGCTCCCTAATTTAGTCGTGTCCAATTCCTCCCCGTCACCAGGGGGCTCCCACATTAAGGCTACTATTACAACTCAGTCGGGAGGGCCGAAGACTACCATGTGTTTCCTCCGAACCACATGACGCCAGCCAACCGCATCTTTTCGAACTGCTCACTCGCATACCGTACTCGCTTGCGCGAGCTCACAGACACCCCTGATTGGCTGTAGAGCCGTAATTAATGTGGGAGCACTAAGTACCTCTCATCCCTCCCCTCTGAGAGAGCTCGGCCAATCAGCTCTCTCTAGACCTCCGGCTGCGAGAGGTTACAGTATCACCCGAGAATCAAACTCGCGATCCCTGGATAATAGGGCGAGCACTTTACCACTGCGCCACTCGGAGGCGCAACAATCCCATTTTTATCCGGGATTGGGACTGGTACTGCATTTGAATTATGTGGAATTGAAGCACCACTTAGCCACCAATGTATGCACCGCATTAACGTATAATGTACAATATATAACAGTACTAAAACATTATTAGCATAATAAACAGGCTTATTAAATGTGTGTGTTTTCTTTTGTTGCTGGATTGACTAGACTTACATCATCTACATCATGCCTCATTACTAGTCTTACCTCAGCTACATTTCCTGCAATCCAGTTTCTGGCATTCATGTGACTTCATATGTGATATCATACCAGGAAGTAAAGAAGTGAAAGAATATATTATGTTTGGTTCTTCTTGCTGATGGTAACCTTATAGCCTTTTCTTAACCCATTCACGTGTCTATATGTCAAGAACCTTCACTTTCTCCTTTTAACTTCAATCAAACTAGAAATAGATGCCTGGAAATAATGTTTTCATTACCCTCCTGCTCAGTGTTTAATATCGACCATTAATATGATCATCAAGTTTATGGTGTCATGACATTCAATGTTTTTCTTTATTATATAAACATTATTTTCCAGTGTGTAACCTCAGACATTACCGCTGCAGTGTGTGTGTGTGTGTGTGTGTGTTTTCCCAAAGCAGGCACCCCATTAGGCAATGTTGACATTGGCAAGCTTGATGACCAATTTTTCAGCACAGGCTTGGACATGTCTGTGCAATATGCTTGATTTAAAAGCTTACAGGTTAAGAAAGGACACACCTCTGGCACAAGAGGTTAATAGCTTTTCTAGTAAATTACTGTTAGCTTTCTTGTAAATAGTGCACCATTCAATGCAAATCTCTTCAGCATGAGAGTGGAAAGATAAGAAAATATATAATAAATCAAGTAATCTTGTATCATTCACAAAATGAGTTAATGACTACTAGTATCTCTCTATATATAAAAATGTAACTTACATTTAAAGTTTATTGTCTGCTACTGTCTCATGTGATGCAGTATTGCAAAACAGCGTCCTCTTCTGGACATTAAACACATACACAAATAAAGATTTTTATATACAGTACCTTTCACTGTACTGTAAGCATATTTTGACTTGACCATTTACATTTTCATATTTTACTGAAAAACTTTTTTTTCCAGAACTTTATTATAGAATGAATGCAGTATATTTAAAAATTGTTTATTATTTGAGACATTATCATTAAAATAGCAAAATGTACAAAAATATTATCTATTTTTAAGATGATATAAAACAATATAATTATGATTCTGCATTGTGTATTTTAAGTTAGACATTACAAATGTATAATTTTTATGTTTTGAAATTCTTGGTTGTGTGTGTAATTTTTTTGTAATAATAAACATTTCAAAAAGATAATTATAATTATATATAAATACTAAATTATTACTTAATTAGTTTTATTAAATTATAATTGTACAATACACTGCCTGTGCCAATAAATAAATAAACTATTAAATCAATCAATAAATAAAATGGCCATTTTAGAAGAGTCAAATTATTGCATTAAGTAATGTTTTTAAAAATTATTATAATATTTTTTTTTATTGTTTTACTGGAATTAGATTAAGAACTCTTCAACACATTTTTAAAACCCAGGCATCCCACCCTCAGTCCAAAGAGATCCCTGAGTAACTTTGCCTTTTATTGACCTCCCTGATATTTTGTGGTTCCTAAAATGGCAAGAGCATTTTCCAGAATACAAATTGTTAAAAATGGTTCTGGGAACATAAAGAATAATTTTCACATATTGAGTGTCATAATCAAAATTAAGTTCAGTGTAATTATTATTATAATGAAATCATTTAATTGTAGAACAATTCTAATTAATCCTGTTACTCTGCTTCATATATTTAAACTTGTACCCTTACTATATACAGTTTATTAAGTTCTGGTTATTTTTAATTTTTAAAGTAAGTCAGAGGAACTGAACATGTAACATCTTATCATCAGTAACAATGCCTGCTACCCTCACTGTAGACCTGACGAAGCCCATCAGATGAGTATTGAAGCATCAAGATCACACCATGAGCCAGACGGCTTGACATACAGTACTTCATGTCAATCATTACGTAAATAATGAGAGAAAAAGCTACTTTACTTGTTAAATGATAAAGCTTACGGGATATTACATTTAAATATTACACTGCATTACACTATTGTCTGGCCTAATGACTGCACAGGATTGCACCTAATAACCTACAACTGGATGAAACAAAATGTATTATATGTAATTGACCCAAACATCTGGGAAACCTGTTTAAAATGCTTTTATTTTTTATAGTTTTTTTATTTAATAGAACAACAACAACAAAAATATTTTTCCAAATCTTCATTGTAGATGTGCAGTAAAAATATTTGATTATTTAAAAAATTATTATTAAAATAGTGCTCCCATTATTTTGTTCTCAATTTCAAAATATTTTTTTCTTTTACCAGTAGAACCCCAAAAAACAAGCACTGTATAAAAAAATCGCATTAATCTTTTTTTTAAAATGACATAAAACAATATAATTATGTTTCTGCATTTCGTATTTTAAGTTAGACATTACAAATGTATAATTTTTATACAGTATTTGAAATTCTTTATATTGGTTGTTTGTGTAATTTTTTTCTAATAATGAAAATTTTAAAAAGATAATTATAATTATGCATATAAATACTATAATTATTTAGTATTATTAAATTTCATTACAAATTATATTGCTAACAAAACTTACTGTAGGTTCATTAAAAAAATTTTTTTAGGACAATATTAAATAGAATACAAAAGGAAAAAGCGAAAAAGTTAAAACATGACCGAAAATTTTTAACATTTTTAAAAATTGGCCTCTTTTACAATTTTCTATTTTTTTCTTTCTTTCTTTCTTTCTTTCTTTTTTTTTTTTTACCAAAATAATCAATATTTAGCTTTTTCATATGCAGAGGTGGAAAGAGTAATAAAATTTTGTACTTAAGTAAAAGTACTGTTACTTTAGTGAACTTTTACTGAAGTA
>JAQQZT010000009.1:18866329-18884726 GCA_030068275.1 Clarias platycephalus | reverse complement strand
CGAATATGATTTAAAATGTAGTGAAGTACAATACTTTAAACAAAACATACTTAAGTAAAAGTAAAATTACAGATTTTGAAAACTACTTTAAAAAGTAGAAGTACACAAAAAAAATCTACTCAATTACAGTAATGCGAGTAAATCTAATTCATTACTTTCCACCTCTGATCATATGTGATGTAACTGTACAGATACAGTATATTTATTACACACATTAAATCAGTACAGTAACAGAGAATATACTTTAATATGCAGAGATGTTTTCTACTGTCTTCTTTGTTTAGAAGTGAAGGGGAAATTTTTCCTTTTTTGTTAAAAAAAAATCATTGGGGGGAAAAATCTAAAGGAATTTTCAATAGCAGTCCACGAGAGGGCGCAGGTACCATTTAGGCAAAATGACGTATGCTTCTTCTTTTTTTCTTTTTAAGTACGAAATGACGTTTTATGATCATGTGACTCTGACAACCAAGATGGCGGCGGGGCAGCAGTGGGTGTTAGTTGAGATGGTCCAAGCTTTTTATGAGGTTAGTATAAAATTTGGAGTGTTTTATATTTTTTTAAACGACGGTACGTGTTGTGTGTTTATTCCACTGAAGCCGAGGTGGATTGGCGTCTCTTTTAAGAGGAGAATTGTAGTTTATTTTGTTTGTCTGGTTAATACAGGAAGTAAAACCAGGGCCTGTGTTTACTAAGTGCCTGAGAATCACTGCTGGGACTCGAGCTGAGGATTAATTTAGGTCTGAAAATACTCTTATCTCAGAGCAGGACACGGAAGTCATTGATGAAGCTTCAAACTCTTACTTTTACTGCTCCTAGGACAGCGTGTGACGTCACTGTAGGGAGCAAACTGAGAGTCGTTAAAGTGGTCTTCTCATGACACTGGGTGTTGTAGTCTTCACAGGGGTTTTGTGTAGTTTTATTAAAAAAATGTGGAAAATCTAAATGGTAAAGTCATCGCACCAGACTGCACCAATCACAACAGTTTTAAGCCCTGTGACAGAGCTGTCTGTGCAGAACCGTCATAATCTAAACTTGAGAGAGGATGAGACTTGCGGAGGAGTTAGTAAAATGTAAAGGAATAATCACAGGCACATTTTGCCTTAATTTTACATCTAAATATAAAAATAGTGCGTGGACGACAATTTGTGAAACCATCAACGACACCCGCCAGTTTGTTGCATGTAGCCCTGAGGAGTGTACAAAATGGTGAATATACACTTAATCTGATCGTACTGCATCCATAATGTTCATGATGCTGTTATAATGTTTTTGCTTCACATAAGTCGACTCATTTTTACGGTTACATTTAGCCATTTGGCAGACATCCTTATCCAGGACGACATACATTTCTATTTCATTGTACATGTGAGTCAAGGGGGACAACTTGGCAGTCATGGGATTTGAACCTGGCACCTTCCTGAACTGTAGGCCAATGCCTTAACCACTGAGCTAACCCAGACGCACATTTTACTGTGCGTGCCAGGAGTGACGCCCACAACTCCAGGGAAACCAGTGATGTGCAAAAAAACAATAGTGCAAGAAACAAAAACATGATCACGGCATCAACACTCATGGGGTTATTTTAGTCATTCAGTTTAAAAAGAGAAACTCGTATAGGTTCATTACACACAGACTAATATTTTAAGTGTTTATTTCTTTTAATTTCAATGATTATGGCTTACAGCTAATAAAATAAAATAAAAAGATTTTTAACACGGAAAGTTGGACTACTGAAAGTATTTTTAAAAATTCTATTGAGTGGAGATAGGACCGATTTCCTGTTTTAACCACGATGATAAATTGCTCTTATTCCTTCTCTTAAAAGTAACACCAAAATTGCATCACTCTAAGAATTTATGGCCACTTAGGAGTGATTTCCTAATCTCAGATCCTGAGTAAATACCGGCCCAGGTTGCCAAATATAGTAGGTAGAGGTTACATCCTGAGTTACGCCCAATTTCACATGCAGTGCCCTACATAGGGTGTAGTGTTAATTTCGCCATATACTATGACGTGCACTTGTGTAGAAAATGAGTAGTCGTTTGGGGTAAGGACTTTAATCAAGTTTATTAACTACACTAGTTGTCTGCATTTATAGCAGCAAAGCCCAGTTAAAAGGAATTAAAAAATTTTATGCACAAGTTAAAATAAGTGTCTAGGTTAGTTGTGGAAGAATAGATGGTGATTTGAATAAGGAGATTATTGTTTTTAATTTGTTTGTTTGAGAGAGACAAACTCTTCTATCTCATATACTAACCACAAACCCGGAGATATTCTAGGTGTGTTGTTGTTGTTTTATTATTATTATTACTTATTTTCCTAGATTGTTTATAAATATTCCATAAACATTTTTTCCCTTCTTCTAGGCACCAGCATATCATTTGATATTAGAAGGAATCCTAATATTATGGATTATCAGACTGTTGTTCTCAAAAACATATAAGCTGCAAGAGAGGTCTGATCTCACTGACAAGGTACTGAGAAACATCCTAAACATTTTGTCACATCTTTGGTAGAAAAACAAACAGTGCTCTTGCTTTTTTGAGTTTGTCAATGATAGTTGTATAACTTGTGATATTTAGAAGGTTGTTTAAAAAGGTGAGTATTAAAGATGTTTAATTTTTATAATCTTTTTTAAAATTAATCATTAACAACAACCCGATTAAGTTATTGGTCGTTTGGTAGATTTTAGAAGACTCTACGTTCTTTAGAAATTAAAGGCCATGTTGGCACTGCAGTAAGCTGTCAAACGATGTATCCACATTATAATCACATCAGTCATATTAACATACATTAGAATAATCATCTAATAATGTCTTATGATTGTTACTGTAATAACACTAAACTCCAGTTTAAAGCGCAATATCATGAGTAATTTTTACTTGCAATGCGTCTTATCATATTTAACTATTTATGATTACTAGCCAACTTGTATAACGTTATATTAGCTCGGGTTCACTCAGCACTATGAATAGAAAACTATGACAAGAAATTATGCACCAGTTTTATAGGAATATGTATTTTTAAATGATAGACCAACAAATTAAAAACAAAAAGAAACTGCCCAGTGATATCAATCTTTAACAATTATGTTCATGTGCTAATTTCATTTGACCAAAATAGAAGATACATTATTATATACCAGTCACTTATATACCCCTATATACTATACTGTATCTATAAGACCCTATATACCCTTAAAGCATATGGCATAATAGATGGTAAAAATATCATTGTAATTATAACGGACATATTTCTTTGACTTTAATTCAGTCTGAATCTGACATGCCAGTAAAAAATGTACTGCCTGGGCTTTTGCTTTTATGGATGTCATGTTTTAACTGCTATGAAGATTTAGTCATATCCTGTGGGAAGGGAGTTTTCATGCTTTTTCCCAAAAGCACTCCATAAAAAGATTTTTTTGCATTGTGTGTCATGTCCAAACCCAACTAGATATTAACTTGGTAAAATTGCTGAATAACGTATTATAATCAATCTTCAAATGCATTTAGATAGATAAAAATCATTGCTTAAATGCCACGGCCTGTTTGAGTTTTGTTGCTGGCTGTGTGCACCGCTACCCATTTGTGGCTACTATGCAACTATCTTCAAATGGCAACTTCCAGTGTGATAATGCACTGCCACTACGTCACAAAACAGAACTTGTTAAACACGAAAATGAGTTTGGTGTTTTGTAGAATGGGAGATTTGCAGAATGAAAAATCTGTCCACCTGAAAATCTGGTGTGCAATCATTTTAATATGGAGCAGAATCTCAAAGAAATGTTTCCCAAAAAATGAGCAAATATGTGGTGTACCCATTAAAGTGTTCAGTAGGTGTGAAGCCCTTTTCAGACTTAGGAAAGAGCCACGGTACACATTCGATATTTGCTGAACCCGCTAGTGTCTGCAGAGCATGAAGTGAAGTGTAGTGTAGTGCGTGAGAAACTTTCTATGTTGCTTCGAAATATTTTCACGGTTTAGTTCATACAGTATATTCATGGTTGCCAGATCATTCTGACGAAATCCTGCCTAGGTGGTGCTGAATGCCACAGATAAAACATGAGCTGACTAAGTTTGAGGTGCTTACTAACTATAAAAACCTGCTGCAGAAAAACTAAAAGTAAAAGTTTTGTTAAGTGCCCAATAGGGATTAAACAACATCCAAAAAACTATCCAATCTGATAACAAAACTAGCAGATTTTAAGGTGTCACTTTCAGACTGTTTTAAGTCTTATGCCTACTATATGTTATAACATCCTGTACCATGTAGAAAGTGATGCATAAATGTCACCAGGTCTGACCTAGTCAGATTGCCATTGTGACTTTTACAGAAAAAGTCCTCCTTTGCTGTTATAATAGGCTTTCTATAGATTTTGGATAAAATTGGAGTTTGGATAATTTGCCCAATTCAGCCTGAAGTGAATTGGTCATTTAGTCAGGCACTGATATTGGGCAAAGAGGCACGCAGTGCAGTCTGCATTCCTGTTCCTCCTAAAGGTTGTTCAGTGCGGTTAATTTAAGAGTACTGTGAAGGTCGCTGAATTCTTCCACGTCATTCTTGATAAACCATGTATTTTTGGCAAATCTCACTTGAGGGGCATTGTCAGACTAGAATAATATACCTTACTTTGTGTTAAAGGAGATCTTAATGCCACAGTATGCCAAGATGTAAAATGCTGTGCTTCCATCTTTGTGATACTTGTTTGTGAATGGCCCACATGCAAGTGTGGATGTCAGGTGTCCACAAACATTTGGCTATATAGTGAAAGTTAAACTCTTCTCACTTGATTGATTGCTAAACACTGAAATCGCTTTACTGGCTGTGTTTCAGGAAAAAGAGGAGTTAATTGAAGAATGGCAGCCAGAGCCTCTGGTTCCCCCTTCGTTGAAAGATCAGCCATTTCTAAATTACGACGTGGTGACTGGGTAAGCTGGCCTGGAACATCTTCCATTTGGGTTCACTGGTACTACGTTATTAGCTCTGACATGACCGATTACAGCTGCTCTATCAACTCCAAGCTGAAAGAATAATTCATGTGCTTGCCACCTACTTACTGCTAATAACAATGCTTTTCTTTTACAGCTCTCCAAGCCACAAAATGATTGTTAATGGGAAAGAGTGCATTAACTTTGCCTCATTTAACTTCTTGGGCCTGCTGGAAAATGCACGTGTTAAGGTTTGTACCATCGTGAATGCAGAAGTCTGCCTAATTGCTTTTCCATACTTCCAAACTTAAAAATTCGGATCGTATCCAGCTCTGATTTCAGAGTGGTGGTCAGAGGCAGCTGTTTTAGTTCTCAGCGTATTTTAACTGCATTAATGAATTTTATGGTGGAACATAATCATCTTGTCAGCGCCACTTATTTATTACTAGATGATAGAAAAGTGTGTTATAAACATATTTCATTGCTTTTGATAAGATTATCCAAACAAATGGAACTTGGAGTCACTCAGATAATCTACAAATTAGCTCTGTGCTAACTGTCTGTTTGCAGTATTTATGAATTTATTAAAACATTTTTATTGTTTCAGCAAAAGGCACTTGCATCTCTTAGGAAGTATGGCGTGGGTACATGTGGCCCAAGAGGCTTCTATGGGACGTTTGGTGGGTGATATTTCTTTCCACATGCTTTTATATCCATAAACTTTCCTTAAATAATGTATGATTTTTTGGTTTTTTTTTAATACATGCCCTCAACGTGCCTTGTTTTAGATGTTCACCTGGAGTTAGAGGAGCGCTTGGCTAAGTTCATGAGAACAGAGGAGGCCATCATCTACTCCTACGGCTTTGCAACCATAGCCAGTGCCATTCCTGCCTACTCCAAAAGAGGCGATGTTGTATTTGTGTAAGCGCTTGCATTTTATATACTTCTGTCTTCTCAGCGAGAGTAACTATAATGTTTTTCCCTCTGGTGTTTCTTTAGTTTATTGATAACATTCCCTTTTGCTTATTCTCCAGAAGCACCAGTTTCTGATTTCACAAGGATAAAACGTTTTATGTACTGTTTGTCGTCTTGTTTGTGCAGTGATGAAGCAGCCTGTTTTGCAATTCAAAAGGGCTTGCAGGCTTCCCGGAGCTTCATTAAGTACTTCAAGCACAATGACATGGAGGATCTGGAACGACTGCTGAAGGAGCAGGAACTTGAGGACCAGAAGGTCAGGAAAGAGTTATGCATACAAAGATGTCTAATATCGTCTCTGTGGTTATTAGAGGTGGTGGCCTTAATCCGGCTCCTTTACCAAATAAGTTCAATATTTAATTTTTCTCTTCAGTTGTAATTTCCCTAACCTCCATACATGTTGTGAAATGTTGTGACGGTTACCCTTTTTTTTTTTTTTTTTTTTTTTTAAATGTGTAAAAGAGAAAGAAATATATAATCTCAGTGACTTGGACGATGACATGATTGTTGGTGTCAGTTTAAGTATTTCTGTAACTCTTGATCTAATGCGTTTATCGACCACAATAATCTCGAGTTTACTTTAAATAGTGTGAATACAAAAACAAATAATATTATAGAAGTGGCAGCTTGGGGTGGAAGTGCCCTGTTGATCAGAGTGGGAAGGATACAAGTCAAATAATCACTCTTTATAACTGTGGTGAGTGAAAAAAGCCTGTAATATACAAAACCACAAAGTTGAAGTCGGATGGTCGGATTCTGCTTTTTGCTCTTCTGTTCGCCAAGAATAAGAATCTAAGGCTACACTGACTGGGCACAGACTCAATAAACTTATCAAGTTAAAGTTAAAGTTATCAAGTAGGGAAAAATATTTATAAGGTGCAACTATTAATCTATTGTATTTTTTTTCCTTTATCTGTAAACAATACTGTTCGTCATTGCTGTGCTTAATTCATCCTTAATATAATATACTTTTCATGTATATTCTGTAGACCTTAGGACATGAAACATTAGACTGATGCTTGCCTACAAAGCCAAAAAACGGGCCAGGACCCACTTACCTCAGCGCACTTATCATCATCCCCCCGCACTTTACCACGTATCCTCTGATCATCCAGCACTGCTTGACTGGTCTGATCCCACCATCTCACAGGGATCAAGGAAGACCTGCGTCTAGATTGTTTTCTGTTCTGGCACCGTGGTGATGGAATGAACTTGTGTCGCTGGCAATCTTAAGGCAACGTCTGAAGATCTGTCTTTTTTTTAATTTTTTTTTTTAGGTTTTTGGTTTAAATACCCCCTACTTCGCCCCTCAATTCATAAAAAACAGTGTTTAACTAGTTGGTAGCTTAGTGAACCAGTGTATATATGCAGTTTATATTTATTAACCTTAAAGCACTTATGTAAGTCGCTCTGCATAAATGTATTTATATATTGTATATCATCTGCTAAATGTATTACTCGCCTATCTGCCCATCACAGATATTTTCTGATGTGTATTTTTATTTATTTATGCTAGAATCCACGCAAGGCCAGGGTCACTCGAAGATTCATAGTTGTGGAAGGCCTGTACATAAACACAGCTGACATCTGCCCTCTTCCACAGCTGGTGAGAACACCCTGTCCGCTGTCTTTCCTGATTACAGTATTAACATGCTTACCCCTGACTTCAAGGAGTGATGTTGGTCTTCTTAAATAAAACTACCAATTTATCTTCTTGATTTCAAAACCGTTAGCAACTGAATTTTTTTAAATGTCGCATAACTAGTGAAATTATTCTTACTGGCTGTGTCTTTACTTGTAGATAAAGCTGAAGTACAAGTACAAAGTGCGCATCTTTTTGGAAGAAAGCATGTCTTTCGGTGTGCTAGGAGAGCACGGCCGGGGCGTCACCGAACACTTTGATGTTAACGTAAGTAGCGCATGCTAGTTTGCCCATGCATTCATTTTAAATTAAGTTGTGCAGTCATGTCAATAAAGGACCGTTCTAATCAAAATCACTGTCATTCCTAAAAATTTGTAAAAGATGGGTGAAAATGCTATTTCATTTAACACAGTTGAACAAAACTACGCATATTTGCTGTGACACAAAGCATTGCACTGATTGCTGTGCATGCTTCGAGAGAAGCAGGAGGAAATCTCTGATTGTGTGCAATAAAACCTCACAGCTGTGGGTTTCTTAAATCCATACTACACACAAAATAAAGACAAAGAGCCTGCGTGCTGTGTGATTTATTGACACAGTTTGTAAAAGACTGCATAAACCTGTTTGAGGAGGTCTTCATGTAGTCATTTTGGATCAAGATTTTGGATGCACTTTTTTTTTTAAATGTGCAAACCATAAATGTAAATGATATAAATTAATATAAAGATTATTATTTAAACTTGATCTGTGGAAATATGTTTGCAGTAATTGAGGTCCTTGGATGAGTGTTTTATTTTTTGTTTGTTTGTTTTTTCACCTACTTTACACTGTACAATCCACCGCTATGTCTCTTACTACAGTTAGTATTGTGTCTTAGTAATGTTGTGGCTTTTACTCTGTTCAGATAGATGACATTGACCTCATAAGTGCCAACATGGAGAATGCAGTGGGTTCCATAGGTGGATTCTGCTGTGGACGATCATTTGTTATTGATCATCAGGTATTTGAGAATTGTGCCTCTCTCAGTTCATGCTGTTCATCTCTGTGCAAATCATACATCTAAATTATTGCTGTAGTTAATTTTGATTTGGGGTCTGGGCATGATCTGTATCAGATGTGCTGCAATAAATCTTTAAATTTTTAAAGAATGATTTTTGCATCATCGATAGAATGATCAAAAGCAGTGGATATAAGTGGATACATCTGTGCTTTGAAATGTAAACCAAGCTAAATGCAAGATGACCCATTTATGTAGTATCTGGTATATGCAATTCAGATTTTTGGCAGAAAGAACCATTTGATCACAGTGACCGTTGGACACAATATTCAATGGAGAAACATTCTTTGGCCTTGAATAATAATAATCCACAGACACCTTCAGTCACAATTGGACATTGAGCACTTATAGGATATTTCTGACTAATATGTAATACTTGTTTGTGTGTGTTTTTTAGCGTTTGTCTGGACAGGGCTACTGTTTCTCAGCCTCTCTTCCACCCATGTTGGCTACAGCTGCTATTGAGGCCCTCAACATCATGGAGGAGGACCCAGGTAAACACACACACACACACACCCACACAGGCTTAGCATTCAAGCTCTCCTCCCTCAGCCTATATTTCAACTTTCTTTACTTAACAAAGCACACAAAAGCTGTTTAAAATGCACAGGGATATCAGAAGGGAGGAGCAGTGAGTAGATTAATGAGAGTTTTTGTTAACCATCAGATCACTGGGTTCAGTCCACTACACAATTTTGAACTGGAAAGACTTCAGACAGAAAGAACGACTATCTTCCTGATTTAGACCATATGTTGAGGCCCATATGAAAGCTAGGAAAAAAAAACAAAAAAACATTGAGAACCAAAAAGGGACTCATAACACAACACAGATCTAACTCTGGATTTCATTGGAACATTCATTGTAAAAACTCTCTTGATTTATTTATATGGACCTTTCTATTATGGATGATGTAGCAATAGTTTAAAATGTAAAGGTTTGTCGTAAAGACTGAGAGTTTATGGACTCTTGAATAAAACACTTAACTTTCAACTTCTGTCTCACATGTGAATTGGGCTGTAGGATATCACTTAAGGAGAAATAAATTACTACTCGTAACTCTGTGTGGTTAACAGTTTTATTTTTTTATTACAATTTATTTGTATTATGTAGATTGCTTTAAAAAAAAAGTTCTTAATAGTTTTAACTTGGGTCATTGATGTTACTCTATTTTCACTTCGGTTAACGTGCTGTGCTGTTTGACTATTTGCACTAATAGTGAGATTTAGCTCTTAAGCTTATCCTAATGAGAGCAGTGCAGTGACTCTAGTCTTTAAGTTGGTGCAGCTCTCTCACCTCCTCACTGAGTGTTAGAGTTAGGGGTAATTCAGCATGATGGTCGACTGCTACATTCTCATAGAAATTAAAATAAGGGCATCAACTAACACATTAGCACCACTAATTTGGTGAATTAGCAGCAGGACAGCCCACGTGAGCTCAAAATGGACGTTTATTTATAGGCCTACTTGCTATAGACTTGGATTAAACCAATTCAGTTTTAAATGACTTCTATAAAAGTTGCCATGATAAATAAAGGGTTCGACTTGCACAGGTGCTTTCAGAAGCCCAATTTTTCAGTGTGCACCACGCCTTGTCAAGCCACATGCACGTGCATACATATACTGTAAGTACATGGTAACACTGTCAATAACTGTTACTTTGAAAATATTCTACTATTAGGCTGCTATTACAGACAGTTAATACTGTTACATTTAATATATGATTATATAGGCATTTATGTGTTTATGGGGTCCGTACAGTTCCTTTTTAATAATAATACCTGATTGATCAGTTTTCTTTTTTTGCCGTTTAAGACTTTTATTATAGGTAGCAAATAATTGTGTAACTAATCATTGTGAGCTAGATTATTATTTTTTTATTTAAATTTTTGCCTGTGTCTTTGCTCTTCTTACAAAGAAAAAAAAACAAAAACCTTTTGACTCAAGTGCCTTTTTCTTTTTCAGAAATTTTTACCATCCTGAGAGAAAAGTGTAAATGTGTCCACAAAGCACTGCAAGGGTAAGTGTTTCTGAATATTGAACGATTGGGCCTTCTGCGCTTCTCTGTAGTGTAAATTATCAAAAAATGTTTATGTAGTCCTGTAATTATTGGAAATTGTTGCAAACATGAATCATTAAGTACTTTTCATTGTTTGGTACAGTGGAAGCTTGTACCACGAACATAATTTGTTCCCGGAAGCGGGCTCATATTTCAAAACACTCGTAAATTCCATTAAGAAATAATGGACACTTAAACCCAAAAAAATAAATACATATAAATAATTAATACAAAATATGAACTAAAAATAAAACAAATTAACTTGCACTTTACCTTTAAAAAAAAAAAAAAAAAAAAGGAAAAATAAATCCTGACAGATAAGTGTTTCCGTGTGTGTATGTATGTGTGTATATATATATATTTCTGTTTCTAATAATATAGGGAAATAGTTTTTAGAAACCTTGTGCGAACGTGCTTTGCTTCTGAGCATGGAAAAACAACATATGTGAGCAGCCATTAAATTCCACACGATAGTGTTAAGTCTGAATTCTGGAACACAGCCCAAAATGGCAAAAGATCAGGTTTTGACCAGATTTGAGTTCTCTGCCCATATTATTTTCTGACACCTCTACTTAATAACCTTCACTATATACATAAGAAAATGTACAAATTTGACCACATGACGGGGGCCTCTCAGGGCTCCACATACTTATTACGCTATGCGGATAACGCTTTATAACAGTTTACAGTTTTAGCTGCTATAATAGCATAATCATTACAAACTCTTTCTTGAAATTGTTTATTGTAAATCTTCAACTTTTGTTTTTTGGCATTTAAGGATTCAAGGCTTAAAGGTTGTCGGGGAGTCTTTGGCTCCAGCACTCCATCTCCAGCTGGAGAACAGCACCGGATCCAGAGAGAGTGATATGAGGACACTGCGCTCCATTGTTGATTATGTAAGACACTTATCTAAATTCTTAAAACTTGTCAAAGTTAGAATTATATTTAATGTGTTTTTGTTTTTTTTGTTTGTTTTTTTGGACAATTCCGATGTAAATTGGCAGATTGTTTACCATGTAAAACTGCTAATAAAGATAATGTAGGTTCTTGACTGTAGCAATGCCCCGGATGTTTGATTGGACTGAGTTGACTTAAGTCTGTTGTATTTTCTTGTTTGCAGTGTTTGGACAGACATATAGCTCTGACTCAGGCTCGCTACCTAGACAAAGAGGAGCGTTTCCTTCCACCCCCAAGGTGAGCAAAACAACTCTTTAACCCAAAGTAATGGGAAATGTCTACACTAATATCTACACTCATTGCCCATTTTTATAGGAACTTCTGTACACCTGCACATTTATGCAGAAAATGAAGCCAAACATATAAGAGCAACACAGCGCACACATTTGTACAGCTACAGTATAAGTCAAAATACTTAGTTCTTGTTCATATCAAACATCATAAAAGGGAAAATGTGATCTCGTAACTATTACGTGATTGTTGGTATTATTTGGGCTGGTTAGAGTATTTCATAAATTGAGTATTGAATAGTTTAGCAACAGTTCTGCATGTGGAAACACTTTGTTGATATCAGACCAGATTGTTTTAGGCTGCCAGGAAGGACAAAGTAACTCAAATAACCCCTCAATGAACACAACTGTAGTGAGAAGGAAAGTATCTCAGCTGGTGCTGTTGATCTGTGATCAGTATGGATAAAATCCATGGATTTTGCTGTTATACATTGAATATTCATCCACCATTACTGACAGGAAAACTCACTCGGTCTGATTTGGGTAACTAGATCACACTGAAGAATCCTATAGATGGTGCTGAAACATCACCCAATACTATAAAAAAAAAAAAGATAGATAGATAAAATTAGTAATAAAGGAACGAAAAGGTTTTACTTTTTTTTAAAAAAATTTTTTTTATCCCAGTTAAACACTGATTATCCAGAACATTTCCACGCAAAACATTATGACCAGTGTTGTGTAGGTTCCCCTTGTGCCACTTGGGCAGCTCTGGTCACTCCACAAGAACTTTAAGGGTGTACTTTTGTGTCTGGCACCGGGATGTAGGTTGCAGAGGTCCCATGGATCAGATTTGTTTGTCCAGCTCATACCATAGATACTCAATCAGATTGGGATCTGGGGAGGTCACAGGCCGGGTCAGCGGCCTGGGGCTCTTTCCCTCCTGGGCCCTGTGAATGGTCGGCTTTGGTGCACTGGGTGCTCTAGTGTCTTTTTGGTGTCTGGAGAGTTGTGCTGCATTGACTTTTCTGTGGGATCGGACCAGATGGGCTGGCCTTTGCTTCCCAGAGGCATAAATAAGCATTGGATACCCATAATGCTGTCACCAGTTTACTGCTATATAATTAAAGATCAATGTTAATGTCTTGAAGTTATATGGTGGTAATGTTATTGTTAATTGATGTAGACGCACATACTTTCTTTCACTGAAATTAGCCTAATTGTTTTTTAATCTGGCCAAGAAACACATTTTGCAGATAAAAAGCCGCCCAATTATAATTTTTTATTCAGAATAGTGAGTAAAAAAAACAAATAAAATAAACTACACTTGGTCACACGGCAGTGACCGGGAAAAAAAGCTTGTACATGGAATTTATTTAAGCATTGGACACTGTGAATGTTGCCATGGGCAAATGTTCCTTGCTTTAAATCTTTGTTTAAGGTCAGTAAATAATATTAGGAAATCAAAGATATATTGCTTCCCTTTTTTTGCTGCTCCAAAAAATGATCCAATCCATCAATATGACCCGAACTGTGAGGTCATTTTAAAAAAAAAAAAAATGCATTACACGCCTAATCTCAGCATGCACAAAATCTGTGAATCTTGAAATGAATGGGTTCATCGACAGGAGACCACATTGGGTTTTACTCATGTCGGCCAAGAACAGGAATCTGAGGCTATCATGGGTACAGATCAAACCAACCTGGACAGTTAATGAATAAAAAAAAATATAACATAACATAACTGTTTGGGTGAGTTTCTACCCATGATGGACTCAGATTCTTGTTCTTGTCTGTTTACAAATTAATGGGAAAACCTTCAGCTCACCCTAAGCCAGAAAAACACTAAGCTTATGAATAAAAGCAGATTTCATTAAGAAACAATAATATGCAGCATAACATAATACAGAAGTTTTGTCACATGCTGATAATGGTTTAAGTGCTTGTGTGACAGATCGGATAGAGCTGGAAACTTATGCACTACATACATGAACATATGAAAATGGTGCGTGTGTGGATGAGAGGAAAATGCAATGTTCCTTTTCTCTTAGTTATTTTAATTAATGAAAATGAAAATATTTTACTCCTTCTACATATTTAGTGTTTCATCCTTTTGCTTGGCCAATTTTCCAATAAAATAATATTGCATCGATCCATATATTTTCATGCATAAATATATATATTTTTTTCTGCATGAATTCCCTTTACTCTCTCCAGCATCAGAGTGGTGGTGACTGTTCAGCAGACTGAGGAAGAAATTGAGAATGCAGCATCCTGTATTCGGGAGGCAGCTCTTGCTGTACTTAAATAATTGCCAACGGTTCAGGATGGCGACAGACATTGATATCAACAATAACACATCTGTCCAGCTGCAGACCATCTACCATTCTGCACCTCATAGAGCTTAAGCCATGGCTGTTGGAACTGCAGACTTCTGTTTGCTGTGGGACACCGAGCACGTCGTGCATCAATAGAACTGAATTAATGGCTGCAGCTTTTTTGTTTCATTATAAATATAATTTCTAAAACACTGATCTGTTTCGAGTTTCAGTTTCATATTGAAATGAATGTAAGTTCCACTCTCGTATTTCCATCTGATGCCTTGAATGAAAGTTGCTGCAGTGAATACTAAAAACAGAATTCAAAGCTAGATAGAACACGCACACTCCTTTTATACACTGTGGGTTTTCCCTCCATCAACATTTCTAGTACAGTTAGGAATTTATTATTTAGCTGCCTTTTTTTTTTTTTTTTTTACATGATTATTTTTTCAGTATCTTGCATGAGACTGTCAGTTTGTTTTGACGGCATGACTGCATCCAGCATTATTTACACTTTTTTCAGTCCTAAATTTAAAAAAGTTTTTTCCCTTTAAGCAACGTTCAAGTTTTTTGGGTTTATCGGAACCATAAAACAGAGGTATCCTCTTAAAGAAACTGTTCAGTGTTGAAGCCTGAAAAGTTACAACTGCAAAGCCCTTTATAATATAATAATATAATTTATAAAAATGTTTTGTTTTTTTATTACTTTTACTGAATACCATGTTATTCTTTTGGTTTATTCATTTGGTTATTGATCAAGTTTGGTTATTGTAAGGTTTTTGATCAAATTCTTCTCTTAAAAATTTTAAATCTAGCAGTAGAATCAGTTCTTCGGTTTCTCACACAGAGTAAAACATTAAAGGTTCTATGTTGAATCATACAACGGTATCCTTTTATAAAAGTGTCCCAAATGGCCCAATGTCCCAAATAATGCCTTATTAGTTAGAAAAATTATAATAAAAAATAGAACTATTACCATCCAAAGAACTTTTTTTCTTCTTTTTTCCTTCATTTTCTTCTTCTACTTTTTTTCTTTCTTTTTTTTTTGTCTAAGAGGGTTGAAAGAACCTATACTGTTTTGCTGCTAACTGTTTGTTTGTGGGGTTTCTTTTTAATAAAAATCTATTTGTAAATTAGGTGTTGTGTCTGTAATTTAGCTCTGTTTTAGAAAGTTATGAAAACAAAACGTTTCCTTGAGCTGTCAATACCATGAAGACTCCAATTCACCTGAAGATAAGGTTTTCCAGGAATCTTGTACTATAGGTTATTGAAACATGAATTGTTTCTAAAATTAACATAAGCACTTTTTTGTGTTTCAGACCTTTATGTTGAAATATTTGTGATTAATGATGCCTCCATGCCATGCCACATTCGTTGCAGTAATTTGTGCTAAAGAAACTGACCAACTGTTGTGTGAATAAATGAAAGTAGTTTTTCAGAATTTCTGTATATTAATTTTTTGCAATCGAAATATTCCAATAATTTGAGATAATGCATGTTTGATTTTTGAATGGGCTGTAACCAGGAGTCATCGAAATAAAATAAAAAAACGAGACTTGAAATATTTCACTTTACATGTAACGAATTTAGAACATATGAAAGTTTCGCTTATTAAATTATGAAATTTATACTTTTTTTTTTTTTTTTTTTAATCGCTTGTAGTTGGTGTGTTTAATTCATGCCTGGATCCCAGATCCATTTTTCTTGCTTCTCTCCATCAGGACTGATCCATGCCATGTCAAGAAATGCCTCAGTTTCTCTCGGGTTCACTTTTCCAACACTGAGCCGTAAAACACTGCTCGGCTCTATATTATATGAATCTAGACTAAATAAAGATATCAAAAATATATATATATAAAAATAAAAGACAATCTATATGTTAATTTATGTGGATTACTGGTGTTCCGTGTACAAGACAGCATTAAGTATGACTGACCACATTCATTGAGGTTTGCTGAAGCCTTAACTTTTCACAAATCTTACAGAAAATGTAATGAGGGTGATCATTAAAGTAAGGGGGCACGAGTCAAGAGAGCCCTCTAGTGTTCCTTAGGATGGGGTCTTGTGTGTTTGTTTGTTTTGCTTTGTATACATGGAGAGGACGCAACTTCTGCAGGGAAACAATTGGAGCCTTCATGCTATTGCACCCTCACTCATTGTGTGAGTAGATCTTTGTGTCCTTTGTCATATACACCCATTCATTAAATAGAACCTCCCATTATAATTAATAAAAATCACAACAGTTAAGGATCTACAGATTAAACAGACTTGTGTCCAGCTGAAAACTGCAGCGAAATGTGACATAAGGTTAAAATTCCAGAAAAAAAAAGAAAAAAACGTATAGCATATGAGTCAGTGTTTAAGGCATTGGACTACGCTCCCAGGTTCAAATCCCATGAGCACCAACTTGCCACTGTTGGCCCTCAACCCTCAAATGCTCAGATGTATAATGAGATAAAAACGTAAGTTGTTCTGGATAACATCTCCACTTAAACATGAGTGTTTTTACTGTGTAGTACATGTAACAAGGACATGAAACCAACAATGAAATTATAAATAACATTGTATTTTAAAGCATAGGAAGACAGATCTCAAGATCAAGATACAACCCCAATCCCTAAAAAAGTTGGGACAATATGGAAATTGCTAATAAAACTCAAAATAAGTCATGCTTTTTCACCCTATTCTATATTGAGTCTATATTAACTACACAAAAACTCATTATTTAATGATTTCTGATGTGAATTGAATTGTCTGTTAAGAAGATGCATTCATTTTGAATCTGGCGGCTGCAACATCATCCAAAAAAACAAAACAATGTGTAGCATCATCATTTCTGTTAATAACACTTTTTAAGCATTTGGGTACTAAAGACACTATTTGATCAAGTTTATCTAGGGGGAGTCCCCCCATACTTGCATTATGTCTTTGGCTGCGCAATTGTACGGGTCTTCATTGCCAAATTTTGCACTTCTTCAAAATGCACCACACATTCTCAGTTGGATCAGGCAGGCCAGTCTAGCACCCGTACTCTAGGTTTGGCAGCCATGAATCTGTAATCCGATCAGAATGCGGTTTGGCGTTGTCTTGTTGGAAAGTAGAGGAATGTCTCTAAAAAATTGTTCGGGTGGCAGCATATGTTACTCTAAAAAGAACATATTTTTCTGCAGTTGCCCTCACAGATGTGTAGTTTACCCATGCTACAGGCACTGACACACCCCCATACATTCACATCCAGGCATACGGCCTTATCCAGAGTGACTTATCTCATTATACATCTGAGCACTTGAGGGTTGATCAAGGGCCCAACAGTGGTAACTTGGTGGCCATGGGGGTTGAACCTGTAGTCCAATGCCTTCACCACTGAGCTACCCATACGAAGACTGATGCTGGCTTTTTGGACCTGATGCTGATTACAGCTTGCTTTCATCCAAGAGAACATGATGCTTGTTGTTTTCAAAATCAATTTGAAATGCTGACTCGTCAGACCATATAACACATTTCCAGTGTGCCACTGTCTCACTATCTCAGAGCCCAGAGAAGTCTTTAACAAAGTGTTCCTGAGCCCACATCATGATGTCCACTATAGAAGCATTTTTTTCCGGCATTTTTTAATGGAGATTTGACGGGTTTCCTTAAATTTATTTAAAGATATTGTGCACTAACAATTGAGAATGTGCATCTGGTGCATCTGTTGGCAACTCAGTGAGCCTCACTGCATCCTTCCTCTAGAAGGACTAAGTCTTCCTTTGAAACTCCTCCATCACCTTCTCATCACCTTGTAATTTCTGATCACTTTTTAACCTTTACTTGAAATCGTCTTGGGTGCAGACCTACAGTTTTGTATGAAAAACATTTGTTACTGTCAAGTGGATGGCAAGTGTAGAAATTTTCCTAATCTCACAATAACCACCTTTTTGATATAAAGATACAATATTTTGGAATGAGTTGCTTAACATGAAACTAATTATCGAAATATGTAACAATAGTCAGTGGGTCAGCAACCTTTTTCAGCAGACAAGGTAGAATATGTATATTGACAGACGGATTAACTCAGCTATCATTTTTCATTTGGAGGGTCAAATATTGAATGGTAAACTTGGAACAATTAGTAATTTTAATAAACATTGAACACAATGTTAGCACTGTCGCCTTGCACCTCCAGTGTCCAGGTTTGATTCCCGGCCAGGCTCAATTCGCGTCTCTGTGTGCATGGAGTTTGCATGTTCTT
>JAQQZT010000009.1:18850102-18866229 GCA_030068275.1 Clarias platycephalus | reverse complement strand
GCCCTAAGCCTCCTGGGATAGGCTCCAGGTCCCCGTGACCCTGAATACAGGATAAAGCGGTATAGAAGATGAGTGAGATGAGTGAGTGAACATGTCTAACATTTCAAAAGCTGTTACATTTATCCTAATGATAATTCAACTGGATTCCAGTGGCATATCTCCATCCAAAACCTGCCGCAGAATATTCAGCAAGTAGAACAGCTGATCCTTAAGAATCAACTGAGAACCTGTCACAAGAGATGCATCTCTCTGAAGCAGTTATTCACCACTTGCACATTACAGGAAATCAGTTCCTGACCTCACTCCAAGCCATTTCCACATGTTTGGGCCATGAAAGGAGTTCCTGGGAGACCAGTGGTTCAGATGTAAAGCAGGCACTCCAATCATAGCTCCAGGATACTAAGAAAACTTTCTACCTTGATAATATCCAAGCACAAATGAAGCACTGAGATAAGTGCATTGGCGTAGCAGGGGATTATATAGAATAATAAAAGCAGTTAACTCACAACGACTGACCTTATTTCCAGTCAAACTTCACATTTCTTTTGAAACCAGCGACAGTTAATAGAGAGCCTGTTCTGATCTGTTATGTGTTGTGTAAGTATGAAGGTAAGGGTACAAGAGTAAGCCATAGTTCTTCTTCTTCTTATTATTACCACAGTTTGTGTTATGGCTCTCCACGTGTTAAAAATCATTATGGGGAAACACACTGAAACAATTCATGCTGAACACTGCTAGATTGTGGGAGAGTGAGCAACCAACAATGGCACTCTGTTCAGCTGTGGCAGACATGCACATCATGTGCTATCTGCTATATGGACAGGCTCATGCTACTGAGGTTATGTACGGTATCAGCAGCCCTAAGATGTACCTAAAACCTAAAATAATGTGAAATATGATCTGTCTGGTAACAGAGAGCCTTTCATACACATTCACATTCCATATAAACTTAAATAATTCTTTTGATTGTGTAAAGCTGCTTTGCGACAATGACAATTGTGGAATTGAATTGAATTTAACTAGTCTAACTAAATGCTTCTTTTGGAGCTTTATCTGGTGGCTGATAAGTGCAAAACAAAATAACAAATTCACAAAACAAAATAACAAACCCGAAAACAAAATAACAAATAAAAAAAATTGAATAAAACCAAAAACAAAATGGCAAATTCACAAAACAAAATAACAAAACTGAAAACAAAATAACAAATTCAAAAACAAAATAACAAAACCGAAAACAAAATAACAAATTCAAAAACAAAATAACAAAACCGAAAACAAAATATCAAATAAAAAAAAATTGAATAAAACCAAAAACAAAATAACAAATTCAAAAACAAAATAACAAACCCGAAAACAAAATAACAAATAAAAAAAATTTAATAAAACCAAAAACAAAATATCAAATTCACAAAACAAAGTAACAAAACCGAAAACAAAATAACAAATTAAAATACAAAATCACAAAACCCGAAAACAAAATATCAAATTCACAAAACAAAGTAACAAAATGAAAAAATTAAATAACAAAACCGAAAAACAAATTAACAAATAAAAAAATGGAAAAGCTAGCTATAATTTGCGAATGAAATTCTTATTGCTGATTGGACAAGACATCCGTCACTCAAGATTTGCAAGAAGTACTGCAGCCTCACGGCATTTAAATGTCCTTGAGGCTGCAGTACTTCCTGTATATCTTGCACTTCTTGGCCACCGTAGCTTTAGTTCCACAGTATGGTTCTTCCCAGACACATTTAACAATGCTTCTTCTCAAGTAGTGGACATAAACAGGCGGGTGCACTCTAACACAGAACCATTCTTTCACAATTTGAATCCTGGAATATTCCTGTGCCAGCAGGGAAGGAAAAACTCTATTGATGTAATAACCCAGTCGTTCAGTACATTCAGGTCATCATCTGACTTTATTTTATTGCCCTATAATGTTTCTGAGTCTAGACCTGACCAAATGAAGCAACCCCAGATGATTAACACTGCTTCCAGAGGCTTGTACAGTGGACACTATATATGATGGATTCATCGCTTCATGCGCTTCCCTTCTTACCCTGATGCACCCATCACTCTGGAATAGGATCGTTATGCTCATTGCAAACTGAAGCCTTTATTTCTGATTATTCTCACTAACAAGTGGTTTTCTTATGGCCTGTAAGTTCTCATCACATTGTGTGCATATAGAAATGCTCTTACTTTTACAATAAAACATAGCTCTGGTTTTTATTGTTAAATGTTTACTATGCAAGCATTCAACATTATTCTTCCAGGTTTCGATAATGAGTTTAAAGGGTTCTTAACCAAGTTCCTGTCATTTCTAATCTCCTTAGTTGTTTTCTTTGCCTGATGCAGCCAATAATCTGACCCTTCTGAAATGGTGCCTTTTTTTTTTGCCAGGCACGAATACAAAGTATAGTTAGATCACTAATGATTAAATAATTCAATTTAATTTAATTCTCTCATACAAACAATTTAGCTTTTGTCATAATTACCCAATACTACTTATTTTTTAATCCACAGCTTTCCAAATGCAATCAAAATATACTTGTTTTTATTAGTATTAATGCTCATTAAATTCAACAAAAAATGGGAGTGGAGCATAATTGTTCTAAAAGCTCTTGAGTAATGAAATGAAAGTATTAAACCCATTGGAGCATGGCAAACATTTCATGGGCTAATGAAAACCTCCTCACTGGAACAGGAATGTGTAACCCAGGGTCTTTGTGATAACCCAGGGTTAGCAGCCTGTGTAGGATGATTACAGAAAGGCTTTTTGGTATGTGGGTAGTTGAAGACAACACCTGCGTATAAACATCAAGAAACCTATTCTAGGTTTGTGCCTGCTTGAGAATTTTTCACAATCATGATAAATAAAAAACCTTTGAACTCTATGATGTCTGCCACTGTAACAAATGCTTTAGATGCTGATGGAGGTTCCCAAACCCCATTTTGACAAACACTAGTTTATTCATTGAAAATCATGAATTTCAACAGGCATTCGAATGCAAAGTATAGTTTGATTTCGGTTTACAATGTGACTGAAATTTGAGTGTCATAGTGGTGTAGTAGTTACACTGTGGACTTGCACCTCCAGGGTTGAGGTTTCAAGTCCCAAGGTTTTCAAGGTTGCCTGCTACAGCCCAAAAACATTCAGATTAGACTAGTTGGTGTTTCCAAGTTGCTCATAGTGTGTGCTTGTGTGCCCTGTGACGGACTGGCACCTAGTCTAGGGCTGTGAGTCTCCTGGGACACGTCTATCACATGTCACAAAGCCGTAGGATCACAGGGGGTTCATGTCTGAGAATGTAGAATTTATTGGGCACAAGGATTTTTATGGCCGAGGTAAACTAATCACTATGAGATAGATTATTAGTAAATATTGCTATCATGGATCCTTACACAGGACAGAAATCTTGACATGATCTTGCCTTTTCAAAAGACTTTCCATCCTGAGAAAAAGTGTAAATGTGTCTACAAAGAACTGCAGGGTTAGGTCGTTCTAATTCCTGATATTTTTCCATGACAGATGATTAAACATTGAACCAAAAGCTCTGCCAAAATGTCTCCCAATCAAAGCACTTCCATGAAATGTCATTTATTATCCCATATGTAGCTCTGTCATTATTGGAAAGGGTTGGGAGCATGAATCATGAGGCAGTCTGTCAGTGCTGAATATTTTTATGAAAGAACGTGACTCTTGTGATTGTGATTGAGAGAGTCTGTAATATTTTGGCCTGAAATACAGGATTAAACTGTTTTTTTTAAACTCCAGACACTTTTTTTTATGTTATACTGTATGTTGTCATATTTTTCTCCCCTTTATTATTATTATTTTTTTAACAGAACATGTGAGCAGCCATAACCGGATATTGCTGAGGCTGAATTCTGGAAAACAATTCTACTTAGATTTTTTTCCTGATACTGTACACTGCAGAAACTGTAAACTTTTGACTACACAGATCGGTTTTCCAGACTCTCACATATGTATTACACTCTACTGGTAACAATTTATATCAGTTATATAAATGAGCTTAAATGGTTGTCATTCAAAGTCTTCATCATGCTCCAAGATCCATTCTTTCACTTTTTGAGCTCAGTGAATCTTGGAATTGTAACCAAAGACATGGTTAGCTCTGAATTCTTTTCATTTGAATGATAAAAAGACAGAGGTTTTGGTGTTTGGTCCTGGTGCCTAGTTCCACCTCTGGATTTGGGAGCCTTGGAGCACTATGTTAAACCCACAGTGTCATATTTAGGTGTTATTTTCAACCATGGCCTTAAATTTGATAAACAGATCAGTGCTGTGGTTCGGTCCAGCTTCTTTTAATTGATGACTGAGAGCTGACTGTATCCAAAACCAAATGCACGATCAGGGGTGATCTGGCGTCCTCTGTGGCGGCACTCAATTTGTGGAATGACCTACCCTTGACTATTCGTGAGGCCACATCACTGATGGTGTTTAAATCCCATCTAAAAACTCATGTTTTCTTTGGCATTTAAACCAACATGAGATGCTGATTTTATATGTTGTGTTTGGATTAGAGATGTGAAAAGGCTTTTAATTAGCTGAGTGTGTGTGGGCTGAGAAAACACAAAACTGTTATTAATATATACAGATTGGTTAATGACATGGTGAGCTGCCTATAAGAGGAGCTATTTTGAATATGTCAATAATATTTCTCTTATTTATTTGCTTTATTTATGCCTACCATGAATATCTTCTACATGAATTCCCTTTACTCTCTCCAGCATCAGAGTAGTGGTGACCGTTCAACAGACTGAAGAGGAAATTGTGAAAGCAGCATCCTGTTTTCAAGAGGCAGCTCTCGCTATACTTAAATGTTCATTTGGCCATTCTGTGCTTCATTCTGTGTTTAACACCAGGCCTCATTATATTTAATCTAGCCAAACTAGATCACACTACAGGCAATTTTGGGAATGCCAGTTAGCCTAATCTGCATGTCTTTGGACTGTGGAAGGAAACCGGAGTACCCGGAGGATGCCGCGCTGCTGCATTTCCCTCTTTAGGTAGAGATGAATTCTCACTGGTAGTCCCAGCAGGAAGTCAAATTGCATTGTGGGCGATTTCAGGAAACATAACCAAACTGAAAATAGACTCAATGAAAGTTAAAAAAATGTGTAGTAGAAATATTGGACACCATTGAAGCCCGTGTGTGACTGAGACAAAGAGGATGGATGTTTTCTTAAATAATTTTAAGAGCTTACATTTAAACATGACCACTGCTGTCCTGTTTAAATCAAACTATCCAAAGTCCTACTAAGGACCAACCGTGCAGGCCAATGGTGACCATTGTATTTGTATTTATATATTACACCTGTGGTAGGACCTACAGTCAACACTCACACACTCGTTCACATACTATGGGCAATTTCGGAAGACCAGTTAGCCTAATCTGCATCTCTTTAGACTGTGGGAGGAAACCAAGCACAAGGAGAATATGCAAACTCCATGCAGAATCGGGAATCAAACCCAGACCCTGGAGGTGCAAGTCGACAGTGCTAACTACAAAGCCACCTTTGTCTGTTCATTCAGTCATTCATTCCTTCATCTTCTATACAGCTTATCCTGTGCACAGGGTCGAGGGTGGCTTGGAGCCTATCCCAGGAGACTTTGGGCACAAGGCAGAGTACACACACACACACACACACACTCAATCATATACTCAATCATACACTACAGAGCCATTTGGGAACACCAGGTAGGAGGAAACCCACCAACATGCGGGAATCGAACCCGGACCCTTGAGGTGCAAATGACAAGACAAGACAAGATAAGATAAGATAAGTCTTTATTAATCCTGAAGGAAATTGTTTCTCCAGAAAGATACAAATACAATAAAAAATACATAATAATAAAAAGAGAGAAATAAAATACAATATAAACAGATATAAATAGAATAAAAAATATATAGAAAAAACTAACCAATAAGCCACCACTTTGTCTTTTCAACAACAGGTTTTTTTTTTTTTTTTTCAGAAATATGGCAACAAAATTTTTTTTCCATGTAGTTTTTAATAGTTACCAATACATGTAATCAGGTAATCCAATTCTTTCTAACTTCTTTCAAATTAGGATTAGATCACTGCTCTCCATTTCATCAATGCTACAGCATGTGCGCCGTCAATACAGTTTATCACCCGTAGGTGGCGCGTTTCCTTCATGCCAGGAGCCTGGCTCCACGTTTCCCGCTTCCCTCCCTCAGGACTGAACCCAGGCTTGGTGAAGAAACACCTCCAGTTTCTCTCAGTTCACTTTTCCAGCACTGAGAAGCGCGAAGGCGGTGTGCAGCTCCCGGAATGAAACGCGCAGCTCTTCTGGAAAGCAGCCACCACAAACAAGAGTCGTGTTCACAGCTCAGCTTTTATCTCTAACCTAAAGAACTCAAAAAAGTAAAAAAAAAGTGGCTTGTTTTCACAGACATTTCTAAACAAACTCGGAGGAGTTTGTACCTCTAACAGAAAGAAGAGCTCTGACCAGTACCTGTGCTGGATGCTGGATGCCCTCTCCATAGCCTGGCTGAGTTTATTCCCCGGAAGGATGCATATTTCAAGGATTATTCGTTTGACTTTGCGTAATTCTGTGAAAACTCTTCTTCTCGCCTTGTCCGTCTTGACCACTGTGCGAGGCGCAGGTAAGTGTTTTATGTTTGTTTGTTTTCTTTTCCTCATAACTTCAAATGCAACCGAAACTAAACAACCTTTGAATTGCGTTACATTGTTACAAGTGCTGCGAGTCTATTTGATGCGCATAGATAAAGTGACGTCATCTGGCAAAACTATCAAATCTGGTGCCACTGGCAGTTTCAAGTGGATTTTCCATCACCTTAAAAGTGCATGCTGCGTGCATATCCAATTTCCACAGCACCATAACACCAGCTCTGATCCACTTCGTTAACACATTCCCCAGGTTGCCTTAGCAGACAGTCAATAAGATTATTTGAAAGTGATGCACCTTTGTTAGAGTCACTAATTCATTTAGCTCCCTGCAGGGGTGGGGGGGGTGACAGATGTCCATGTTTCCTGTTTTGAGCTTGCCCTCTTGGGGCCTTGCCATTCCATTTGGTTAAAGACTTTAAGGGTGGGGGGCAGATGTTGAGACCTGGAGGTTGTCTCCTCACCCTTTTATCACCCCTTTCCAGCAGTGCTGATTCTTGTCTGGCTTAAAAAGTGTTTAAATGGTTCGCCTGGTTAAGCTTGAAGCTTGGAATTTAGCACTATTAGTGCCTTGCTGAAAATGATGAATAAAAGGAGTGTATCTGTGAATAAGTGACAGTCAGATCGCCGCTTTAAGTTAAATGCATTTGGGAGTTGGGTGTTTGTGCCTAGCCACAGGAGGTTGAGCTCTTTTGGCCAGCACCACTCGCCCCCCATGAACAAGGTGTGTGGATATTCAGCAAGTTCATTGACATGGTAATTGATTCACTTGCTAAGAAGAGTCCTCAAACCCAGAGGTGATTGTTTTGGAGCCAAACAAAGGAGGACTTTTGGTAAAAGATGGATGGATTTTTCAAACCTGAATGTTTAATTTGCATCCTGACCTCCCCCTTTAATTGAATATCTTTTAACCCCGTTTGTGCTGAATCTGTTTTGTTCTGCCAGTGGCGTTCAAGATAACTGACTTGATGCTGCTCAATACAGAGAGGTCACTTAAGGGGCTTGAAATTAAGACTTGTTAACTTTGTCGTCAAATGCTGTTTGCGTCCATGAGGTTGGTGTTCTGGACGAACAACCATGACATTCCAATTTCCCATCATGCCCAACACTAATCCAGCAAAGCGAATGCGAACAATAACAGCCAGTCAGAATGATTGATGTCGAGTTTCCCGCTGTGCAGCTTTATCCGAGCCCTGCTTCCAGAGAGGTCCTCGCTGTTGCTAAATTAGTTTAGGACTTTAATAACAGATCTACCCAGTTTGGAAGGAGAACATCTGGGGTATATTTACAGTACTTACAGAAATCTCCCCCCACCGATGTACAAAAAACTGGTTCTGCCAATCTGCCAACAAAGACGACCACTCTGGCTTGATTTATGAAGGGCTAAGTTGTTACAGGACCTATGGAATGATGAAACAAAGAAGAAAAGTGCATGTTGCCTTTTTTTTTTTTTTTTTTTTACAACACCTTCCTCCCCCATTCCCTGCCCTGCTTCTGAGCCGTGAAATGAAGGAGAGCGAGAAGAAGTGGACACGGTTGAGGAGTTAGCCAGAGTCCACTGGGTTAATCCTGTTTTAACCAGGGCAAGGGCGTAAATCTACAAAGAACCTAACACCCTGAGCCACAACAGAGGATTTTCAGCTGGAAATCCACAAAGAAACGTATTGCTGATCCTTCAGTTTTGAATTTACTCAATGTCCTCATCAACTGTTTAAAAAGTCTGTCAGCCCCTTAAACTGATATGCATGGACACTATTTATACAGGGATTATACATCAAAGTACCTCTGAGAGTATCCAGGCTGGTGAAAATGAACATTAAGTACACTTTGTTCTTCATTTATAGGTAATTAACCTATAGTGGCATGGATGTCTACCGATGATAATCTGCACACAGTGTGACTTGAATACTTCTTGAGTTGCAGGCAAAAAAAAAAAAAAACGAGAGAGAGAGGGCGCATTTGTACAGTCCGGTGCAATACTCTGCACAGTCTGCATTGGTAATAAAGTTGCTTGTGCTGCTCCTGGAAAGATATGTCATGATGATGAAAGGCATCCCTGATTTTCTAACCAGACTGAGTTAAGAGGGCTGTGGTCAGTGGCTGGGTATGAAATGGAAATGTTTTTTGAATGGTTTTAAGATTTTGGTCTATGGTTTCAGAGCACCTCTATTCCAAACATTACTGCTTGCTTCCACACCTCCACCCCTTTCTTGGTTCAGTGCCATGACCGGGAACGAACCGAAGGTGCCTATATCACGCTCCATAAATTGGGAGATTCTATGAGGGATTGCTGTGTGTGGCGAAATGAAGTTGATGGAACACATTATTAGATATTTTGCATCATTTCGAATATCCCGAAAATAGCCCTAATAAGGAGTTAAAGAGATGAGTGGTGAAGGACTGTAGAAATAAAATAAATTGGAGTTGATTTGTTGCCTTGAAAAGGCAGCTGGGTTATTACAGGCTTAATATCATATTTTTTTCCTTTGGTGAGTCTTGATTGCATTGAATAAACCAAAAAAACTCACTGAACTGAAGATTTATAAGCACTTTCTTGGAACTTCCTAACAAAATTATCTTTTTTTACTCCTCAAATTTCTTTCTTCGGCTTTGTGAAAGGGACGTTTTCTTTGTTGTTTATGATCCTTTACATTTTATGGAAGGTATATATATTAAATAGCTTGACTGACAAACTATAATATTCTAGCATTCAAGCTATGCTTTTGCCTCTTTTTGCTCGTGCTCATGGATGACCTAAGTCTGTGGAATTTCTACTGTCTCCAGTTCTTAAGATTTCTTCTGACAGTTTAAGGACCCCAATTCATCCAGACTCCATGTTAAGCCCATAAAGCGACATTTTTCCAAGGGCCACCCAGCTTTAGCTAGCGAATAAACTCTCTAAGCCTAGTGGAGCCAGGGATCAGTCTGAATCAACAGTGAGTGTATTTTTTATTATTAATAGAAAAAATTTCCTCCCCTTATAAACCTCTCCAGCTGTACCTCCAGCAAGGGGTCTTTTTAAACGGTAGAAATCTGGGGATGATTTCTGACTGTTGTGCTTGAGAGGCGTTTAGTGTTTTAGTTATATTACATGTGTTTTTTAAATAATAATTTTTTAGTCTATTCAGTGTGCATTGACATGGCTGCAGATTAATTTCAGGGGGTAATAAAAAAAAGGAAATGTGCTAAAATTATTTTGGGTGGCTGCCGGATGGTAGTATTAAAAGTGGTGGTGGTGGTATACAGAACTGGTCACTGCAAGGAAAAACAGGAAGAACAATTTCATAGATAATGAATAAAACAAAATGCTAGTAACATGGGGGAAGTGATATCTTGGATTATAAAAACAGATCTACACTTTTCTTTCTACTGTAAACTTCCAGTACTTTTCTATCTGTCATCTTGCTCTCCCTATGTATAGTGACTTTATACCGAAATAGGGAAGAAAAAGGCATGAAACCAGATTATTTCTCTTTCTCATCATAGCAAATGGTAGGAAATAAAGTTTGATCAATGTTATTCGAGTTAAAACCAAATGTTAGCATTTAGGAGTTGGAACTAAAAGGGCGTTCAAGTCAAAGCGGGACTTCTCATGAATGAAGGCGTAAAATGGATTGACATTTACAGAAGACTTAAAGCACAGTATGGTTATGAGACTCAGTAAAACATTTAAATTATGCAAACATTTTTTAAATAAGGCAGTGAGTCCATGAATGATGGTCCTGGCGAAGGTGGCTCGGAGCCCACTGCAGTCTTTCCCATAAACATTCAGCGAGCCTGATTCTTGAAAATCCACAGATAACTTATCACCAACTTGTAGAAGGGATGCATTCGTCTGTGGAAACTGTACACACATTCACCACTTGGAGTTCCTGGGAGGCCAGCATTTCGTATCTCCAGTGTACCAGCCAGTCTCTGGTGTACTGAGAACACATTGTACCGTGATGGAATCTAAGCACTAGTGAAACGCCGAGATAAGAGCATTAGTGTAGCAGGCGATTATATAGAGAAATAACAGTAATGTTTACTCGACACAATTAACACAAAGTCCAGGTTTGACATGACCCTGCGTATAAATAATGTTTTGGAGCATCTTGTAAGACTTTAACTTGTAACTGAATGTGTGCAGCAACGGTCATAAATCCTGTAGCATGTAACAGCCGAGATATAGCAGGTTTAACAGATTTCATGCATTTCAACAGTAAATCATTCCGAAGTTGGTTTGTACTGAACGAAGCTGAATAAAAAGACTGTAATGCAGCTTCTGAGTAGGTAACAGCACTTGGTCATACATTTCACCATAAAAGGAGATTTTTTCCCCCACTGTAATCCTGAACGGGTGATAGATCTGGTGACGCATTCTATAAAAACAGTGCTAATCTCCGTCTGATATGCCAGGTGATGATCCTCTGACATAAACCAAAAGAAATTCTTATCTACTTACTTAAACACTGACACATCATTAGCTTGTCTAAGGCGTGCTTCCTTTGGGGCTGTATGGAAGACTGTGGTAATGCTTCCATTAGTGCTGAAATAGTACAAACAGTTGGTTATATCAGGATTCAACTCCGTCTGAAGCACCGGTATGTTTAGTAGGAGACACGGGGATTGAACGAAGAGCTGACATGGCAATTTCTGACACAGTGACCCATCAGCAGTGGAGCGCGCTCAGCCCCGGCAGTGAAATATTAATGCGGTTGCCTTCTGTTGGAAAATTGGATCGGGTCTTGGTCCATGGTGAAAAACTGATGTGAATTCTTTATCTGGTAATTTGCAAGAAGTGCTGTGTGTTAAACACGTTTAAAGCCATTTTTTAAAAAGTATTTATTTGTTCTTGGTTTGTCTGGAGAGATTGCCCGGAATATTGTAATATATCACTTCGTAGCTTCTTCCAGAGGTAAATCATACTTCATTCTGCTATGATGTATATTGGAACAATGTCATTCCTTCAGATTTGTTGGTTGTCGTTGTTTTTAAAATGGAAACGAATCCTTCATCATTTTGCACTATTTCAACACATTAGGAAAAACAATCTCACATTTGTGTTTAAACTTCATTTTCTTTGCTAATGATGGTGAAATATTTCTCAGGCATAATCACTGGAGTCCATAATTGTCTGATTGCTCTGGAGTCAAATGGACTGTAAAAGCTTGCCTTTATTATTATTATTGTTATTATTATTTATTTATTTTTATTTTTTTATAGAGGAAAAATCTGATATGTTCACATCTATATACATCACATGACTCAAAGAACTAATTACAAAGATGCTAAGTGCATTAAACATAAAAGCAAACACCCTGCTGAGAAAAAGACCTAAAATGAGTCCAGCTTGTCCATAAATACCATGCGGTGTTTTTTCGGGTTTATTTTATCTAAGGAAATGACTGATTATGCAACCAGTGGATTTTCAGACTAAATGAAAGCTGGTTTCAGTCCAGTGCCGTGCCGCTAATCAAAAGCAGTGTTGATGTAACGACATTACGGTTGCGTTGGCCTGTGTGCCTGCATGTGGAGGAGCCGCTAATCTTTTCCAAGGCGAGAGGATAAAGATTGGTATGCTCAGGGGCCTTTTTATGGGTGCAGCTTACAAATGTGCATAAAGGAAGCTGACTGACATCAAAAAGATTTGTTTTGTCACAAATGTCAGCTCAGGTTATTAACCAGAGGGGAAGGGAGGAGCAAGCACTCGAAAGATGACTTGGAAGTAGAGATTATAAAAAGTTTTTTTTGGCTGGTTAATAATTTGAGCAATATGAAAACAGGTGTTACTGCTCACTGGGAAAGTCTCAGCCTTGGTCTTGGAAAATATGCAAGACAACACTTGTGTTCTTTATTTAACACCAATAAAGCAAATACATGCAAAGGAGTGAGAACTAGTTGTTCTGTAATGAGACCTCGCTGCTTTTATCGAGCTTTTTATTCTAAAAGAAATCGCAATAGCGTCCCATTTTTAAGATATTTCGTTACCTCACATTACTTTGATTTGCAAGTAAAGTTTTATTGCCTTTTCTTTTTTCTTGCTTAAAGTTTTGACATGATTTTTTTTGTGTGTCAGATGAGCATTTTTACGGCTTGACGGCACAGTGAGGCTAGGCATGGAAGTTGAAGAAGTGTCCTTCTTTTTCTGGTTCGCCATGTCCAGATAACATCTGTTACCCCCTCCACATGAATTCATCAGAGATGTGTAGAGGAACGTCTGTTGGCCACCCCTAGACAGATTATAAGAGTCAGCCAAATGACGATGGAGCACAGAGAGTCTTTCATGAGCATCCATCATGTATCTGTCTTCACTGATTTGAGGTCCTCCAGCTGTTTTCTTTAGAGATCTGGCATTTCATCAGGTGGTACCCTAGTCTGGCACTGAAACTGAAATACAGAGGGGCGGGGGGGTGGAGTGATGAGTGAAAATTGCATTTTGGAGTTCTGGCATAGAAAACACAATGTACTTGAAATGTCCTCCAATTATGTGCTGCACTGACAGACAGAAGAGGATGAAATACTTTCTGTTTAACATTTAAGATCCCGGTGTTAGGCATTCCACTGGATCTAGTTTGTTTCTACTGAACTTTAAATGAACTCTTTAATACTATTTAAATGTATCAAGACCCAGTGCCCTAAGCCTCCTGCAATAGGCTCCAGGTCCCCGCGACCCTGAATACAGGATAAAGCGGTATAGAAGATAAGTGAACACCATGGGGGAGGGGGGGGGCTCTGTTTAGAAAAGTTCCGGAGACTGGAACGATGACATAACGGATAAATAAATCATGATAAAAACATGTGTGAACAATGAGACATCACATCAACTTGCACTAAAAGGGTTTCTTCTTTTTGTGTTTTTTTTCCCCTCTTTCTCTTTTTTTCTCATCTGTGTTGAGCAAGCTTCACAGAAAATATGTTTCAATTTTAAGTTCTGTTTAAAAGAGCACCAGCTTTTTAATTATCTCCAGCAATCCCAGATGACGGATGCTTTGGAAGTCTTTTAAAAGTTAGTCACTGCGGTTTACATCACGTACATTGTCTCTTACGGGACATGTTAGAAGAATAAATAAAGTAAACCGAAGAGAGTGGTCTCACAGGTTGATTATAATTGGCCTTCATAATGGCAACTACATCTGGATTTTAACCTCATGCTTTATATTTGCCATAATATAATGAGTGTAGTATTCTATAAATAAATATTTGATACAAGTGATCATATTCCGGTGTCACGCAAAGCTCGAAGGGACCCCGTAGAAACTCGGCTGTGCCGTGTGTGCGTTTATTCGTCCAGATGCAAGAGTCTTGTAACAGAAGACCTTTTTTTTTTTTTTTTTTTTTTTATAATTATGGACGCCTCCCAAGAAACGGTTTCGAATACAAATAAACTGACTTTTACAAAAATATGCATCAAATTCTTCTACAAGCTATTACGTAACTAAGAAATAAAGCATGAGGTTATTGTTAGGACCTTTATTTCCTTCCAATGTCAGCATGATTAATTCAGCTGATGCTGCAATAGCTTTGTATCTGTAAATATGTTGGGTGTTCAAGTCAAACTGGGACTTGTGATAATTATTATTATTTTTTTTGCAAATGAAAATGCAGTTGAACATTCAGCGAGTGAAACGCCTGATCCTTGAAAATCTAGGTCGCCAGCTTACAGAAGAGACACATCTGTCAGTGGGAACTGTACACACAATCATTCACAAACGCCACTTGCACGTTACAGGAACTCGACTGGAAGTTATTACCACGTTTCCTGACCTCTGTCCAAGCCATTTCCACATGTTTGGACCATTAAAGGATTTCCTGGGAGGCCAGCATTTCAGGCATGAAGTAAGCGCTCTGATTATGGTGCCGGCATAGTGAGAAATTTCTACCTTGATGGTATCCGAGCACTAGTGAAACCCTGAGACAAGTGCATTAGTGTGGCAGGGGGTTATATAGAGGAATAAGGGCAGATTTTTACTCTCATAACTGTGTTCTGTTATTCTGTACAATAATCCTGGTTTGACTTGAATGCACTTCGTATTAACAAAAATGATAAAATTTAAATGTAAAAACTGCTTTGCTGTAACACAGTTAAAAATAGATTATTTAAAGTTAGACTAGACACCTATTTTATTTATTCTAAAAAATCTTTTTTTGCCTTTGTGTTTATTTCTATATAAACACATCATAAAAAGGTTTGTAATTATAGGTTTGTATATTTGTTTTTCTTGTGATCTTTTGTTCTGTAACATCAAAAGTCCTGGTTTGACTTGAACGCCCCTCGTAGTTTAGTCTGTATAATCTTACTGTTTGAAATCTGTTCATATTCAGTAAAGATAAACTCTGGTCAGCTTTGGGAAATTCCTTGGTTTAAGAAACATGAGAAGCTGAAGCTGCTGAGACTTTGGTGTTCCACAATGTTGCCCTGCACATGTTTTGAATGAACCACCAACATGGAGAAAAACACAACAGACTCGGTAAACTCGGAATGGTGTTTTTTTTTGTTCTTAATTGATTTAACTCAAAATACGGTTGTGCGTTTAACCTATTTTACATAGAACAACCCAGGCATTCTTTAGTGAAGAGACAGGATTTTCATCTTTCTTTAAAAATTGAGTCAACTTTGGGGAAACTAGCTTTAAAAAAAAAAAAAAAAAAATAGAAGACATTTGTTAGGCAGCTGAAAGTTTGCTGTTCCATAATCCACCGTTTTAACCTGCACATGTTTTGAATGAAGCAGCAGCATGAAGAAAAGTACAACAGCCTTTTTTTTAAATACTCGTTGAGGAAAAAAAAAGTTCCTCAAGGGTTTTTGGATGAATAGTGGGATCTTGCTCTCAAAGTGGGTTGTATCTTTTTGGAAAAAGGAAACGTCTCTACATGGAACCATGGAGACATTGTGTATGGGGATAAGCTTAAGAATAGTCGAACCTTTTATCCTAAGAGTGTAGACGGAAAACACGTGTTGGTGTGTGTGCTAAAATTCAGCTTCATTAAGAATTTCGATCAGGACATTTATGCACATCATCCTTATGCAAAGTTTTTGTAATCAGTTGTGATTTTCAGCATCTGTGCCTCTGTTTTTTTAAATTTATTTTAATTTTTTATGGATGTCTTAGAAATTGGAATCGGATTTTAACAGTGGGACATGTTCCACTGCCTGTTTTGTATGACACCATTGTTTATTTCGATTCAGTTTCCACTTGATGGGTATGGACATTTCCATCTATTTTCCACATGTGCTGTGGAGATACTTGGAGGCAGCGTTAAACAGTTTGGTCTTTTAATGAGCCATTTTTCTTGCATTCTGTCGTATGTTGTTAATTTAGCTCGAAAACTCACACATAGGACACTGTCTTATTGTGGATCGTGCATACTTATTCAAGTGTTGCATTATGTAGTTTTATATAATATCTATACACATGCTGTTCTCAGAATTATTTCTTTCATTTTTAGTTTGCATTTTCACCGTT